>CM035101.1:33518633-34118633 GCA_020205505.1 Panax japonicus | reverse complement strand
GTAGAATAGATATATAAATATTATGTATCTAGTAGTGACATAAAACCCTCTTTTGTATAACAAAGGGTAGTATTTTGTAAATTCCATTTTTGGAAAGTAATTGCGGGATGGTAATGTAATCAGCTATGGCTGGGTAATGTAAAAAATGTAGTGTTATACTACAAGTTATGAATCAATATAAGTCTTTTTATGGAAAATGTTGATTAATGGGTATGTGTTATTGTTTTATTACAAATAATAAGAAATCAACAAGAATAAAGTAATAATGATGTGTTGTTTTCTTAACAGTGAAATGCCGCCAAGAAGGAGACAAAAAAATCAGGGGGCTAATGTTAACCAACCGGAGGGTGGTTCGCTTAATCCGATGCAAGAGTTTGTTAATCTTTTAACAACTGCATTTAATAGAATGGGGGCTAATGTAACCGTGATTCCTGGAGTAGTAAGAGCTACTACTTTTAAGGATTTCAAAAGTGTAGGTCCACTGGAGTTCAAAGGAACTACGGACCCTATAGAAGCCCAGACATGGATAAAAGAAATTGAGAAAGCATTTGTAAGAGCAAATATTGAGGAGGGTCAAAAGGTTTCCTTTGCAACCTACTTGATGAAGGGAGAGGCCAACTTCTGGTGGGAGGCAAACCAAGCTAGGGCCGATATAGGAAATCTAAAGTGGGAGAGGTTCAAGGAGATTTTCTTTGAGAACTATTTTCCCACTAGTATGCAAGGGAGGATGGAGGTGAGGTTCCTGGAATTGAGACAAGGGGATATGACAGTTCCCCAGTATGCTGCCAAGTTTAATGAACTGGCACGATTTGCTCTACATCAAGTGGACACTGAAGTGAGAAAGGATAGAATGTTTGAGCAGGGCTTGAAACCCTGGCTCTATAGCCGAATCTTGGTGTTCCAAAGTACTTCCTTTGGAACCTTACTAGAAAAGGCAATAATTGCCGAAGGTGGGAATGAGGCTCTCAGCCAGTACCACAAAGATAAAAAAAACAAGGGCAAGGTTGATGGAGGAACCAAGACCGAGAGAGCCAGTGGAAGTGGCAATGGTCATGAGAGGAAGGGTTTTAGCTCTGGGAATACCAAAGCAAAACAAGGGGACTCTAAGAGGAGGATGGAGGCATGTAAAACCTGCGCGAAGACTCACTTAGGAGTCTGTCTCAAAGGAAAGGCGGTATGTTATAATTATGGACAAGAAGGGCACATTTCGCTTAATTGTCCCAATCTGAAGAAAAACCACGGATGCTTTGTATGTGGATCAATTGACCACATAGCAAAGAACTTCCCAAAGAAGGGGATAGAAGGAAATAAGGGAACTAATAGCGGGAAGTTAGCTATTAGTGGTCCAACTCAGCCGGGGAAATCAATGGCCCACACTTTTATTATGACGGTCCAAGATGCAGTGGCATCAGGGGATGTAGTTGCAGTTATTATTCCGATCAACAATATAAATGCATACGTGCTATTTGATCCGGGTGCTACTTGTTCATTTATAGCATGTGATTTTGCTAGACGACTTGAATTATTTCCCAAAAAAATGTCTATACCTTTGAACATTAAGGTAGAAAACGAAGAGATAATTCCTGTTGAAGATATTCATAGTAGTTGTTGTGTAGATGTACGTGGTGGTAAATTATTGGTAGATTTAATACCGATAAAGTTAGGAGAATTTGACGTAATTCTCGGGATGGATTAGTTAATTAACCATGGAGCAATTATAGATTGCCAAAAGAAATGTGTGAGCATCAGGACATTGAAGAAACCTCCTGTAGTACTTTACGGTAATAAATTGCCGGGACGTCCGTGTTGCCTTACAATGACACAAACTAGAAAACTCTTAAGGAAGGGTTATGTAGGTTACCTATGCCATGTTGTTGATACCCAGAAAGTGGGAGCAACCATAGAACAAATACCTATAGTAAACGAATTCATGGATGTATTTCCAAGTGAGTTATCGGGTTTACCACTGGATAGTGAGATCGAATTTGTGATAGACACTGTGCCAGGAATCACACTAGTCTCAAGGGCACCGTACCGTATGACGCCGGTGGAAATGAAAGAACTAATGGTTCAGTTACAGGAATTATTGGACAAAAAGTACATTCAACTGAGTGTTTCGCCGTGGGGAGCACCGGTGTTGTTTGCCAAGAATAAAGACGGATCGTTAAGGCTTTGTATCGACTATCGGGAGTTGAACAAGTTAACGATAAAGAATAAATACCCATTGCCCAGGATCGATGATCTCTTTGATCAATTAAAAGGGGCAAAGTATTTTTCTAAAATAGATTTGCGGACGGGGTATCATCAGTTGAAGGTTAGGAAGGAAGATGTACCAAAGACTGCATTCAGGACTCGTTATGGTGATTATGAGTTTCTGGTGATGTCATTTGGGTTGACGAATGCACCAGCTGCATTTATGGACATGATGAACAGAGTGTTCAAACTATATTTGGACATGTTCATCGCGTTGTTTATTGATGATATTCTAGTCTATTCTAAGACGCCAGAAGATCATACCGAACACTTAAGAATTGTGTTGGAGACACTAATGAAGGATAAGTTGTATGCGAAATTCACCAAATGTGAATTTTGGTTGGAAAAGGTGCAGTTTTTAGGTCATGTCATTGACCAAGATGGGATTTCAGTGGATCCGGTGAAGGTGGAAGCAGTAATAAATTAGGAACAACCGAAAATGCCAACTGAGGTACGGAGTTTCCTAGGGTTAGCAGGGTACTATCGAAGATTTATCCAAGATTTTTCGAAGATAGCTACCTCGTTGACTAATTTAATAAGGAAGAAGGTGAAATATGTATGGACGGATAAATGTGAGGACAGTTTTCAAAAACTGAAGAAAAGATTAAGTGAAGCGCATGTTTTGCCATTGCCAGATGACACAAGAAATTTTTTAGTATATAGTGATGCTTCGCATAGAGGACTTGGTTGTGTGCTTATGCAGCATGGCAAAGTCATTGCGTATGCATCTCGGCAGTTGAAGGATTATGAGAAAGTTTATCCTACTCATGATCTGGAAATTGTCGCGGTAGTGTTTGCCCTAAAGATATGGAGACATTATCTTTATGGGGAAAATGTGAGATATATACGGACCATAAAAGTCTAAAGTATATCTTCACTCAAAAAGAGTTGAATATGGGACAGAGAAGATGGCTGGAGTTGATAAAGGATTATGATTGTGAAATTTTGTATCACCCTGGAAAGGCCAATGTACTTGCCGACGCCTTAAGTAGAAAGGGTCAGGAAAAGTTGTCTATGTTAACGGCTCAAAATGAGTTAATAACAGAGATGGCTAGAATGGAAATAGAAGTCAAGATGCCGAGTGATTCGGGGCAGTTACTCTTTGCGACGGAGATGCAATCTACCATCGTAGATAGAGTCAAAGAGGTACAACTCAAGACGAACGAGTGTAACCAAATGAAGAAACAGTTATCCGAGAAGGAAGATGTTAAGTATAGTCTTGATAATGAAGGATTATAAAGATTTTAGGGAAGAATTTGGGTTCCGGATGAGACAGAATTAAAGGAGAAATTGTTACAATAAGCTCATAGTTCGAGGTACTCGATACATCCTGGTAGCACTAAGATGTATCAAGACCTTTGGCAGAGTTTTTCGTGGCCAAACATGAAGAGAGAAATAGTAGAGTATGTGAGTAGGTGCCTAACTTGTAAAAAATATAAGGCCAAAAATCAACGACCCAGTGGCTTAGTACAGTCATTGGAGATTCCAGAATGGAAGTGGGAGCATATCACGATGGACTTCGTGGTGGGACTTCCGACGATGCATAAAGGGTACGATTCGATTTGGGTAATAGTGGACCGGTTGACGAAGTTGGCTCACTTTTTACCAATAAGGATCAAATATAACTTAGACCAGTTAGCCAAACTTTATGTTAAGGAAATCATTTCCAGACATGGAGCACTGGTATCGATTGTGTCAGACCGTTATCCACGGTTCACATCAAACTTTTGGAGGAGTTTGCAAGAGCAGTTGGGAACACAGCTGAGGTTAAGCACGGCTTATCATCCACAAACCGATGGGCAGAGCGAAAGGACAATTCAGACGTTAGAAGACATGTTGAGGTCTTGCGTCATGGATTTCAAAGGTAGTTGGGATGATCACCTACCACTAGTAGAGTTTGCGTATAACAACAGTTATCATGCAAGCATAGGCATGTCGCCGTACGAAAGCGTTATACGGAAGGAAGTGCAGAACACCATTATGTTGGGATGAGGTGGGAGAATGCCGGATGCTAGGACCAGAATTGGTGCAGCAGACAGCGGATGTAGTAAAGTTAATCCGGCTGCATCTCGTCACAGCTAAGGACAGACAGAAGAAGTATGCGGACTCACATAGACTAAGTTGAGAGTTTGAGGTGGGCTCGTATGTGTTTCTGAAGGTATCTCCTTGGAACGGAAAGATGCACTTTGGAAAGAAATGAAAGTTAAGTCCAAGGATTATAGGACCTTTTGAGGTGTTAAAACGGGTGGGAGAGGTAGCTTATATGATAACATTACCTCCAGGCTTAGAAAGAATACATAACGTGCTTCACGTATCTGTATTACGTCCTTATAAGCCGGACTATAAGCATGTAATCGAGTATGAGCCGATTCATATCGAGAAAGACTTATCATATGAAGAGTCGCCGATGCAGATCATTGATAGAAAGGAACAAGTTCTGAGGAACAAGGTAATACCATTACTAAAGGTACTATGGAAGAACCACGATGCTGAAGAAGCAACGTGGGAACTAAAAGAAAAGATGAAGAAAATTTTTTCTCATCTATTTGATTAAAGTAAGATGAGATTCTGAGGACAGAATCTTTATAAGGGGGGAAGAATGTAACGACTGAGAAATTCAGATCTTATTGTAAAATGATTTTATTAAATTAAATAATAATAAAATCATATTCCATGTGTTATCAAGATGGTTGTCATTGTATAACCTATTGATGTTAGAATGTCGTAGTATTTGAGCTACATGGATGAATTAAAGTGTTTGAATTTCCAAGACAAAAAAAAAGTTTTTCGAGAAATTTTCCGAAAAACACTATTCATCGGTATTTGCTCGGGATATAATTTTGAGTTTCCGAGAAATACGTAATGATGGAATAACAAGGTAAGATGGATTATGCAATAAAAATCTAGTTATGGAAATTGTAATAATTCGCTTGTGGACTTAAATTATAAACGTTAAGGAAGGCGAAATAGTATTGAATAAGTAATAATGTATGATACTTTGGTATTGTACGGAGTAATAAAAACGAGTATAATACGAGTTTGTATAAAGGATGAAATACCGTATATAAATTTTATATGAATTAGAATACGAAAATAATACATCAACAATATGTATTAAGAAATTTTAATGGACTTAGAAGGTTGGTTAACAATTATATTCAAGTCCAAGTAGATTAAATGGTGAGGCCCAATTAGTGGCTAAACAAATTAAGGTTTATTAATGCAAAGCCCAAAGGTTGAATTAATACAAGCCCAAGCTAGAATCCATGAGTTGTATGACCCATGGGCAAACCATATTAATATGGTTATTGTGGTAACCAAGTTAATGTGGTGACCAAGTTAGTGTGGTGACAAAGACTTTGAATTAATGACCAAGTGTAGGATAAAAGTTGTGCTAGCCAAGTAATGAATAGTAAGGAGGTGGCTTAAGGAGGTGGGTGATTTAATGACCAAACTACCCTAGCTTTGAAAGTTCTATAAAAAGAGAAGGCTTACAAGTCATTTGTTAGTTGTTCAAATAATCTAACATTTCAAAAGTGCTTAAGTGTTAGAGAGAATAAGCTACCAATAAGTCATTCAATATGTAAGAAGAAGAAGCAAGCTACTTTACCAAGACTACACAAAAGTAAGACTTCTTCTCTATTATCTTATATCTCTACCATGATAGGTGGATAAGAAAAGTTGGAATTAAGGAACATGGATGTTAATAAGCAAGAAGAATGTATAAGTTTTGAACTTATGCCACATAAGTTGGCAATAAGTCATTTGAACTTATAAAAGTTATAAACTTATTATAAGTTAACCTTGAATGTTAAGTATGAAAATATGAATTGGTAATGAGTTTATTAAGAGAAGTAATAATGATGAAAAAGGACTTGTATGATCCTATGAATCATAAGTAAAGTTATGTTTGAAGAACATGTAAAGTATGATGATTAAGAAACTCTAATTGTCATAAGTCATGAATAATCAAATCTTAAGTAGTTGATAATTTGACAAGTTATAAGCTCTTGAAGAATAAGTCAAAATCCAACAATGAATATAAGTTGTTGTATTAAGTATGTTAAGATGTTCACATGATGAATGAAGTTCATTTTGTAATGTTGAACAAATCATAAGAATGAAGAATTGCAAAAATTTGCACGATTGGACGATAAACGTCGAATTCGTAAAATTCTCGAAATGGAAGTAAAATTTTGTGTTTATCACGGAACCATTGTTTTCCAATAGAGACAAGTCATATTTGGCATTTAAGGGTTGTGAACTCGAAAATGACCGGATTCTGACTTAGAACAAAGAAACGAGCGTTGAACGTTCACGAACGTTTATCATTTTCGTTAAAAATGAACCAATAGGTGAATTTTTAGCAAACGAAGTTAAATAGATAAAATTCTTACATGAACATATAGATTACACAATTTGTGAACCGTAGGCTTTTGAACGAGCCAATTCGGACTTATAACGAAGAAGTTATGCGTCCGGGAAGTTCACAAAATTCACAAACTAAAATTGTTTTCTGGTGCACAGAGTTGGCGCCGCAGCGCCAACCCTAGGCAAAATGACTCGTGCCGCAGCGCGGAACAGTGCTTGAGCCTACTGTAAGAGTTCGCCACAGTGCGAACTATAGTACAATATGTGGCGCCGCAGCGCCATGTACAGTACGAAAATCCTCTAGAGAGTGGTGCCACAGTGCGGCCCATTAAGTAAGGACTCGCGCCGCAGCGCCAAGTCCGGGACAATGATACAATAAGCTCGCGCCACAACGTGAGTTGTAAATATAAAGCTTGCGCCGCAGCGCCAGTCTCAGAACAAAGATAACGATGAAGGTTTCTAAGTACAAAGAAAAGAAAACTAATTGAATTAAAAGTAAACTCAACTTAAGGAATGTAATGTAACATTGTTTAAACTTTGTTAAACCTTAAGAATGTTATATAAAGGTTGAGATAACCTAGTCGAATATAAATGCAAGGATAATGATAAAGCAGTACGAATTGTAACTGAATCTAATATACAATTAGATTGAAATGGAGGGTATGATATAGTCATATACATACTTGATTATATGTGACCTAATGTAAGGCATTATATGATCATGTATTGTAGAGACTTGAACGACTTGAACATAAAGTTAATATACCGTAGCAGACGCTAAAGGCAAGTATTCTAACTCTTGTCTCAGTTTAATCTGAACAAGTTTTTGAGGTTCATGTATTCTTTCACATGAATTGAAGTATGTTGAAGTTTAAGCCAATTCCTTTGGCAAGACTTGATGTAGTGATAATCTATTCATGTATTATCAAATGTTGCTATCTTTTGTCAACTACTTGATATGGTTTTCAAAAGAAGACTGAAATGTTAAACAAATGTTTTGTCGGTGAAATGACAGGCACGTGAGGTTGCCAAATGCTTAAACGTGCATGCATTTAATGGAACTTACGTTAACATGTGTAAGATCCTACCAAGATTTGGGAATTTCTGGAGTTAAACTTGAGGTAGCTAATTTCTTAAGGAATTAATTAGAAATTGATTTTTGAAAAATAGTAAATAAATTTTAAAAATTTCGAGAAAAATATATGTTCAATGTGGGACTATATTCTTCTAAATCCTAGAAAAGAAATATTTTTGGGACTGATTTGGTATTTTTTATGAAAATAATCTAGTTATGAGTAAATGAGTTAAATATGTTATCTGAAGTAACAAAATTGGAAAATAGGATTTTATGGCTTGAGAATCCTATATAGGGTATATGCAGATTTTTGATAAGGGATTTGATCATTGGTGATGAAATCTTATGAGTATGGCATTTTTGAATGATTAAATGCATTATTTGGTAAAGTGTAAACAATTGAAATAAATTATTTATAGGTTTAAGAAATGATTAAAATATTGTTATAATATTAATAATATTAGATTATGAGTTTATTAAGTTATTGATAATATTTGGATAAATTTAAAGTCTTTAATATTTATCCTTGTTTTCGTTTGATTAATGCTTATATCATTGTCATCATTCTCGCGCTTATATTGTGATGAAAGTCATCTTTGGCTTACGTGCATAGATAGACTTGGTGTGATTATGACCATAGATTATTCGGTGTAATCAGGACCGTAATGTGACGAATGATGTGGTAATAGTCCTCAGTGGCACATAATGCATTGATGGACAATTTTTGGTATGATTATGACCAGGGATTATTCAGTATAGTTATGACCGTTGATAATTTAATGAATATCCTTGGCCCGTAATACATGGATGATTAGATGATATGGTTTATTTATTAAGCTGAGTCTCAGCGATAAAAATTGATGAAAACATTTTAAATCATAGAAGATAGTAGATATCATGCTCTACTTGACTCTTCTAATGGATTGTTTATTCCGCTACAGTTAAACTTGATGTCTATTGTATTTTATCAGTTTAACATTGTTGAAAACTATTGATAATTTATTCTGCATTATCTTAGTCATAATATTTCTTACTGGGCTAGTTGAGCTCACCCTTTCTTTCACTGTTCTCTTCAGGAAATGAGAATATAGCTGGGACAAGTCAAGGAAAGGAGTGATGGTCCAGACGATATCATTAGTAGTCCTCACTATTCTGTTAAATAGTATGACAATAAATGTAATGAGGACTCCTTTGAGTGTGGATATTGTCTAGATGACAATATTCCTATTAAAACTCTCAGTTTTTGTATTGTCGTATATTACACGACGATTGTATAATTAGGTTTGTATTTATATTCTGTACCATGTCTTTGGTCACTCGAGATGGGTGATATATACCTGTTTTGGGGGCGTCAAAATGACCGTAACATAGAGTTATGTGACAATGTCCAGGATCTGACTGAGCGAGCGATTATTCAGCAGATTACCATCGAACAGAAGGAGAGGGAGGCTGTGACTCTTCACACACGTCTTGGAAACGTGGAGTGGGATTTAGTTCACGAGAAGGGTCAAACTGAGGAGAAGTCCGAAAAGATAGAGAAGTTGAAGAAGGAACTGAAGGAAAGCTCAGAAAGGCTAATCATAGCAGAGGAGGGCTGGGTAAGAGAATCACGTCGTGCTGATCTTGCAGAAGAGGATTATTGTGCGAAGAAGGCTAAGCTTCGGGAGACGTACTCTACACTTCAAAGTGCAATGGATGAGGCCCAGGATCGAGTTATGAGGTACCAAATCAAGTTCGAAGGATTACCATCGTATATGCTAGATCTCCGGACGATGTCCCGACTCATGGAAGAGGAACGTAGCAAGGCTATTCAGCGCCTTAATAGGCAGTGATATGATTTGTTTAATTATGTGAAAAACTTATCTCGTGTTATATGTAAATTCCGATGTGTTTATAAACAAAGGAATATTTTAATGTTTTAAATCCTATAGATTCTTTATCTCGGGATAGTTGATGTAAATAGCAGTGATGCTATCGTTTAATGTTAAAACTTTTGATTTGAATAAATATATCAAGGTTTATTGAGATAATGTGTTAAGTGATTAATTTTAAATGTTTTAGTTAAGCCTTAAATATTTAAAGGATTGAATAAAGACTTAATAAGCCTATATTCTTATCAGAAACATGCCGCCGAGAAGACTACCAAATCGTCGACAAGCCCAGAAAGGGTCAACGAATAACAAAAACAAAAACGCCAATGCTGATCCCGTTCAGCAGTTGGTGAACTTACTAGCTGGAGTGATGAATAATCCACCTCAAGCTCCATTGAACACGACATTTAAAGATTTCAAGGTGGTGGGACCACCAGAGTTTAAAGGCTCCATGAACCTGATCGAGGCTCAAACGTGGGTTATGGAGATGGAAAAAGTTTTTGACGTCGCCAGAGTAAGAGAGGACCAAAAAACCGCCTATGTAACGTTCATGCTAAAATCTGAAGCCAGTTATTAGTGGCAAGCAAATAAGGTCTGGGGAGGTGAAGGTGTGATTACCTAGGAGAGGTTAAAGGATATGTTTTTCAAGATATATTTTCCGACCAGCTCGCAGAACTAAATGGAGGTCCAATTTCTGGAGTTGAAACAGGGAAATATGTCCGTACCAAATTATACGAAAAAATTCAATGAGTTGGTTAGGTTCGCCCCGTATCAAGTACACACGTATAAGAGAAAAGCAAAAAGGTTTGAACAAGGACTGAAGCCTTGGGTATATAGCAAAGTATCAATGTTTCAGCAAAAAACTTTTGCTGGAGTACTGGAAAAGGCCATCCTCGCTGAAGGTGGAAGCGATGCGGTTAACAAATATAATCAGGATCAGAAGAAGAAGAAGAGTGAAAATGAAGGAATTAACAAGGCTGATGGAACCAACACAGGAGGTGGTAATAATAATCTGAAGAGAAGATGGTCTGACAACTCATCAACTGGAAATCAGCAAAGAAGTCAGAAGAAAAGTATCGAAGCGTGCCCAACCTATGGGAAAGCTCATTTGGGAATGTGTGTGAAAGGTAAACAAGTGTGCTACAATTGTGGTTAGGAAGGCCACATATCACCTAACTGTCCTAACCCAAAGAAGGGTGCATGCTTCACTTGTGGCTCAAAGGATCGTTTGGCAAGAAACTATCATAAGAAGGGATCTGAAGGGGCAGGATCAGGAGGAAATGGAGGACACAGCGGTGGAAGCGCTCTGACTATCACAAGACCAACCGAAACCAACCGACCGACCGCCAGGACATTCAACATGACAATGCAGGATGCAGTTTAGTCTCGTGATGTGGTGTCAGGTATCATTCCGATCAATAAAGTTAATGCTTATGTATTATTTGATTCGGGTGCTACTTGTTCCTTTATATCTGATGACTTTGCTAAGAACTTAGAATTGTCTAAGGATAAGTTAGAATACCCCATGAACATAAAAATTGTGAATAGAGAAATAATCCTTGTTAAGTACGTACATAAGAACTGTAGAGTGGATATTAAGGGTAATAAAATTAACGTAGATCTTATCCCTATTCGACTTGGGGAATTTGACGTTATCTTGGGAATGGACTGGTTATTCAATTACGGAGCTGTAATTGATTGTCAGAAGAAGCATATTAACCTTATGACTCCGTCAAAGGTTGTGTTTTATGGTACCAAGTCGCCTAGTCAAGTGAGTTGTCTGACGATGATGTAGGCTAGGAAGTTGTTAAGACAAGGCTGTGTAGGATATTTAGCTTACATATTCGACAGTCGTAAAGAGAATCCAAAAGAAGAAGAGATACCAGTTGTGAGGGATTTCGCCGACGTATTTCCAGACGATTTGCCAGGACTTCCGCCAGATAAATAGGTTGATTTTGTGATCAATTTGGCGCTAGGAACTACTCCAATATCGAAGGCATCATACCGAATGGAACCCGTAGATATGAAAGAATTGATGGTGCAACTACAAGAATTACTGGATAAGAAGTACATTCAACCAAGCGTATCACCTTGGGGAGCACCCGTTTTATTTGTGAAAAAGAAGGACGGGACAATGCGACTCTGCATTGATTACAGAGAACTGAATAAGGTCACGATTAAGAATAGATATCCATTACCAAGGATCGATGATCTGTTTGATCAATTGAAGGGAGCGAAATACTTTTCTAAGATAGATTTGAGGAGTGGTTATCATCAACTGATGGTGAGGCCAGAGGATGTACCAAAGACAACGTTCAGAACATGATATAGTCACTACGAATTTTTGGTAATATCGTTTGGTCTAATGAATGCTTCTGCAATATTTATGGGACTAATTAATGGTGTGTTCAAGCCATTTTTGGACAAGTTCGTAGTGGTATTTTTAGATGACATTTTGGTATATTCGAAAACCAAGGAAGAACATGAAGAGAATTTGAAATTAATGTTGGAGGTGTTGAGAAGGGAGAAGTTGTATGCCATGTTTTTGAAATTTAAATTTTGGATCGAGCGGGTATAATTTCTTGGGCACGTGATCGATAAAAATGGAATTTCGATAGATCCATCCAAAGTTGAAGTCGTGAGTAATTGGGATCAGCCGAGGTCGACATTGGAAGTACGAAGTGTTTTCTTGGATTAGCAGGATATTAAGAAGATTCATTCAAGACTTTTCCAAGATCGCAACTCCGTTAACGAATTTGACTAGAAAAGCTGTGAAATTTTTTTGGACGGAAAAGTGTGAAGAAAGCTTTCAAGAATTGAAGAAGAGGTTGAGTACATCACATGTGTTGTCTCTTCCAGACGATACATGAAAATTTGTTGTTTTTAGTGTTGCGTCGCATAAAGGACTTGGCTGTGTGCTTATGCAAAATGGCAGAGTCATTGTGTATGCGTCATGACAATTGAAGGATTACGAGAAAGGGTTTCCGACCCACGACTTGGAGTTAGCTGCAATGGTTTTTGCTTTAAAAATATGGAGGCATTATCTCTATGGGGAGAAATGTGAAATATATACAGACCACAAGAGTCTGAAATATATTTTTACATATAAGGACTTGAATATGCGCTAAAGAAGGTGGTTGGAATTAATTAAAGACTATGATTGTGAAAATTTATACCATCCGGGCAAGGCAAATGTGGTTGCCGACGCCTTAAGTAGAAAGGGTCGAGAGAAATTAATGATGTTGACCGCTCAGGAGGAGCTAATTTTAGAAATAGAGAAATTGGAGTTGGAAGTGAGGTATCCTATGGAAATTGATGAGAAGCTATTTCAGATGAATTCTGGTAAAACCCTAATAGATAAAGTTAAGGAGGCTCAACTTCAGAACGAAGAATGTAAAAAGGTGAAAAAGAAGATATCCGAAGGAACCGAACCAAGATTTAAGATGGATAAGGAAGGAATACTTAGATTTGAAAGTAGAATTTGAGTACCGCAAGTACCAGAGATTAAGGAAAAAATTTTGAGCGAGGCTCATAGTTCACGATATTCGATTCATCTTGGTAGTACCAAGATGTACCAAGATATTAGACAACATTTCTGGTGGCCAAATCTGAAACGAGATGTTACAGAGTGTGTTGCCAAATGTCTAACTTATCAAAAAGTGAAAGCAAAACATCAGAGACCGAGTGCGTTGCTACAACCTTTGGAGATCCCAAAATGGAAATGGGAACATATTACAATGGACTTCGTGGTTGGCCTTCCGACAACTCATAAAGGTTATGACGCAGTATGGGTTATTGTTGACCGACTGACGAAATCCGCACACTTCCTTCCGATCAAAATCAGATTCAACTTAGATCAGTTGGCAAGGTTATATGTGAAAGAGATTGTTTTGAGGCACGGAGTTCCGGTGTTAATTTTTTTCGATAGAGATCCACGCTTTACATCGAACTTCTGGAAATGTCTACAAGAATATATGGGTACGCAATTGCGAATGAGTACATCATATCACCCTCAGACAAATGGACATAGCAAAAGAAAGATTCAGACGTTATAAGATATGTTAAGAGCCTATGTGATGGACTTTAAAGGAAATTGGGATGATCACCTACCGCTCGTAGAGTTCAGCTACAAAAACAGTTACCACACTAATATTAATATGTTGCCTTATGAAGCGTTATACGACAGAAAGTGCAGAACTCCACTATATTGGAATGAAGTTGGCGAGAAACAATTACTAGGCCCAGAATTGGTACAGCAGACATCAGAGATAATTAAAGTGATCTGAACAAGACTGGTAGCAGCTCAAGATAGGCAGAAGAAATACGTCGATCCACATCGTAAAAATGTTGAGTTTGAAATGGGTAGTTATGTATTCTTGAAGGTCTCTCCTTGGAAAGGAAAGATCAGGTTCAGAACGAAAGGAAAATTAAGCCTAAGATTCATTAGACCCTTTGAAGTACTGCGAAGAATCGGAGAAGTTGCGTATGAGGTAGCCTTACCTCTAGCACTCGAGAATGTCCACAACTTCTTCCATATTTCTGTATTACAACCCTACAAACCCGATTACAAATATGTAATTGAATACGAACCCGTACATTTTGAAAAAGACTTATCTTACAAAGAAATTCCTATTCAAATTGTCGACAGAGAAGAACAAGTTCTCAGAAATAAAGTAATATCTTCTGTTAAGGTAATTTGGAGGAACCACAATGCTAAAAAAGCTACGTGGGAACTCGAAGAGGATATGATGAATAATTACCCTCATTTATTTACTTAAATTATGTGTAAGCGATTCTGGGGACATAATCTTTGTAAGGGGGGAGAATGTAACGGATCGAATTTATTGAGTCGTGATTCTGGGGACATAATCCTTTTAAGTGGGGAAATATGTGATAAACGAGATTTTGTAATTTAATTTTAATATTTATTGAATTAAATAAATATTGTTCAATGATTTAATTATTAAATTAAATAATTAATTAATGAAATTGTGGTAAATTAATTTAATTATGTGTTATATTTATTAAATTAATGTGGTGAATTTTTATTATTCAAATTATGTAATTATGTGAGCTTATTGAATTAATGAAATATTTAATAAACATAATGTTATTTTAATTAATTTAATAATTAATTAGATATTAAATAATTTGACCTATTTAATAAATGAGAAATTAAATTTTATGACTATGAGAATTAATGAGAAATTGTCATATTTTAATTGAATTAGAGTAAATAAGATATTTGATTTATTTTATAAAGGGGTGTGACACTATTAAACTATAGTATAAAAGATCTATTCAATTAAATGGTTATAATTCTTTTAAGATTAGCCAAACAAGGCATTAAGGGATGTTGAGGGCAGTTAAACCATGATCGATTAACTGACCACAACTGCGCTCAATTATTTTTATAAAATACGACGTCTTCTTATTTTATTTGGCTAAGTCTAGAAAAGGAAAATCAGAGAGAATTAAGAAATTCTGAAGGAAATTGTAAGTGTGTGATCAAACAAGTATCTGAGAAAGGATCATCAAGGATAATCCCTACTAACCTACACTACGCTTTGGGTAATTTCTCTAACCCAATTCTATTTACGTTGTTTAATTTTTTCAAGAAAATGGCTTTCAAGTTATGTATAATCTCTATAATTGGAAAAAGGAGTAAAGATTTTGTGTTATTATGTTTAGTATAATATGTTTTACTATATATCGTATAATTCCATATCATCAGTTTCATTAAAATATGCGTCGTAGATTGCTTCTAAATCACAGAGTATGAAAATATGGCCATATGGCCTTACATACAAAATTTAACACGATAATCATAAGTTGTATTATATATTTACACATATATGTGTTAATATGTTAACGTAGTATGTTTTTACTATGTTGTATGAACCATAACATCAGTTTCATAAAATATATGTAGTAGATGGTTTATTCAAAATTATAGAGTATAAAAATATGGCCATATGGCCTTACGTACCAAATTTGATAAGTCAATCATATGTTATATCATAAATTTACACTTGTATATAATTATGCATGTTAAAACGAAGGAATCAAACTCCAAATAAACAGATTCGGTGTTATAATAAACCTGTAATGTTGATTTTCAAGTTTTATGATGAAAACTATCAAGAAAATCAAGAACAGTAAATTATATGTTTTGATTATACAAAATTATGTATTTTAACATGTTAAAATCATGCTAGAAGGGTTAAGTAATAGTTATATGTGTATGAAAATATTTGGGTATGTCTAAATTCGTGTAGAAATAATTTAATTGGAGGTTTTGGCCATGTTCTGCAATTTTTCGCGAATTGCAGAACAGTTACTGGTTCGCCGCGCCACGACGCCAATACAACGCCTTAAGATCCGTGCCGCAGCACCGCAGCGCCGATAGTAAGCCTATCAGTGGCGCCGCAACGCCACTCCCTAGAATGTCCAGAAATGAAAATTTTAAAGTGTTCATGTCCATGACTTTGATAGTAACCTAATCTAATGAACATAAAAATATGTTAGAAGTATAATGAGACGTTGAAATAGGTTCTTAACATGTCAATAACGTATTTACGTGTGAATTGAATTATTAAACGCATAGTTAACTTATTGTTCGTGAAGTGTAAATTATGTGACAATAAGTGTAGTAATTTGACTAAGTATAGTTATAACCAGAAGTTTAGACCAAAAGAATGAACTTGTGATGACTAGTTACGTTATAATTGATTGGTATTGTGAATGAAAATGATATGTAGGATTAATTCAAGGAACATGTATATTTAACGTGTAATCTACGCACGAGACAAGTTTTTTAACCCTACTTGTTATCATTATTCAAGTTTATAAATTACCTCGAGCAAATTCTTGTTATTATTAAATCAAGTTCAAATTGTTATATTAAAGATTATTTATCTTTTAAAAGTATGATTCTGTTATACAATACTTGTTCTATTGTATAACTCTTAAGATTGTTATTCAATTTAAATATCATTTATTGTTGAACCTTATTAAATTAGTGAACCCTTATTTGATTCGACTAGTCCATAGTTGATGAACGTTCTAAATTTCAGAACTCTTATTGATTTATCCAAAACCAAACTTCCTTTGGTGCGGACTCTAATATCAAACTGAGAGGAACAACCCTGTATAGGGATTTTTTTTATGCGTTAGCATTAAGTTATTGTTGACAGTATGGTACTAAGGGCTGATCCCCCTAAGTACGAGTAGAAGAGTCCATAGTCTTATGACTGTTAAAGGTTTCAAGTATAACCCTTGATAACCTAGGATATAGTTCAAGGTCTTATGATCCTCATAAATCTTTTGATTCTTGTTATTCATTCTTGGTTCAGAAGTTGAGTTTTTATTCCAGAAGTCTTTGATTCACTCGCATGTTATTATATTGTTATTTCATTATTATATTTGTGGGAAATCATGCTCACTCTTGCGTAATAATAACATTGTAGTTAAGAACGAAATATCCGAAGAGCCTTCTACTACTAAATGCAAGGAAAAGATTATCAAGTGATGAATACATGTTGTTTAATGTGATGTTAAATTTATGTGTTAAGACTTATGTTGATGTTATGTAAGACTATAAATTGTTTATGTTTTCGCAGTTAAGATTTAAGGTTAGTATGACCTGGGATTGATGTAATTTTTTTAATGATGTAACTACTTAAGGAGAGGATTTATTTCTATCTATTTATGCTTTCATTTATTATGGGTAGATAGATATATGGTGTTTGGTTAGTGAACACCAAATCACGTGGAAGTTAAAGTACCCGAATTTGGGGGTGTCACATCTGATACAATTAAATGTAACGCCCCCATATCTATATTCCATTGGTATCCGATATAGTGCTTACTACAAGTCAATATATATAACGCATTCAAATCTATACACCCATGATATCTGATTATATGCTTATATCTAATTGAGTGACTATACAATTTATAACTATAAATAATTCCCCTAGATCCAAGATTCACAATATCCCATAACAAATGACAATTCTCAAGAGAACTATTATTGTGTTTGGATACCCTCACTTCGATATATAAACTGTATCTGTGAATGTTATCTATCTATCCAAAATTCAGAGTATCCGTAATAACATGAACAGTCCATATTACCAATACCCTCACCCAGATGTAGAGTCTATGTCATGCAAATTACACTATCATATAGATAGTACCTATCTATCCAAAATTCATCGTATCAATAACAACATGAACAACCCATGTTATCAATACCCTCACTCAAATAAATAGTTCCCAAGGATCTCAAACTAGATTGGAGATTCTAAATTACATCTATATATGTAAGAAAATATGGTTGCGGAAATAAAAGATGTTATATATATCATCAAGAATTTCTTATTACAAAGTATTCAACTAGACAAGAATATAAGCTAATCTAAGCAGAGACGCTTCCCTTTATCTACTCCAGATGTACCAGGGTTACAAGTTAATACTGCAAAGGGTATAATTTGTAAGGGTGAGCTATGACATGCTCAACAGGTTTTATATTTATAACAACATATGATTTGAAGAAGTATAACAACTCAAAATTTAATTGATAGTTGCTACCATTTCTGGAATTTTTATTTCTGTCAGTCACACAGACTTAGAAACTTTGTTTAGATATGAGATAGGGGATCCACCTATATAATATCCTAGGAGTATGCATCTCATCCTACTAGTGCTCAAATTCACCCAAATGTCAATATATTACTGACCAAATCTCGATCCCTTACCGGGATACACAACTTTAGAATATGATGTCTTACCAAAATAATTTGGTTTGACACAACAATTTATGCTCAATAACTAATATCATAGGAATAAACAATTCATATCTTAGTTATGCTGAAGCTATTACAATAACATTATAATAAGTGGTAATTTAAGTTTTGGTTTGGTATATCATATTAATGGTAATTCAAGATAGAAATCTTGTTCAATGAATAAACAGGGTTTGAGAAATTTGCGTAAATAATAATTTGGGTTTAGTAAACATTTTTGAGCGAAGATCATTCAAGCAATGCTATTCAATTCGTTAATAAACACCTAAGATGTTCATTCATATAAATATATCACATTAGTATTGATAACAATACTCAAATACAAAATCTACATATGTTCGAGTTAATTTTGATATGGTTTCGTTGTCCAAAGACTTTACCGAAAACTAATTAAGATGATAAATTGACTAAATTCTATTTATAAGCTTTATCATATTCTTAGATAATTAAAATATCCATTATAATAATTTTTAAGTATTTATTTATCCCTTAAATGATTTTTAAATCATTTATTTCTATTTTTAAATAATTAATATTAACTTATAATTTTATAAAAACCTTGCTTAATATTTTTAAATAATTTATAACCATTTATTATGATTTTTAAATCATTAATATTAATTTTTAATAATTATTTATTATTTATAAGTAATTATTCTAATAACTTTATTATTAATTTAATTAGTAATAATATCCAAATAAAATAAAATATTTATTGAATTTATGTAAAAATATCAAAAGTTAATTATAATAACTTAATATAATTTTTAAAACTATTTTTATATTTATTTATTAATTATTTCTAATTTTTATTAATTAATTTCTAAAAAATAATTTTTGTCTGTCGCTAAAGCCCCATTGTGACAGGAAGTGTCGCTATAGGTGTTCTTGAGTTTTTGGATTTTAGTCAGTCATGGTCTAGGGACCATTTTGACCATAATCTACTTTTCTATTGTTAGTGATTCTGGGTTTAGACAAGTATGGATGTTATAGTACTCTTACAGTAGTACAACATCAGACAAATTTCGTGTTATAACCTATATATGACAAGAAGTTATAGAGGCTCAAAGTCACTATCAGAGCTATTCTTGAGTTTCTAGGTAACCCAGCACAGTGGTCATAGTCGGTTAACGGTTTTGTAGCTTCTATATTTAAGAATATGTGTTATAGATTTGTGTTGTGTTTGTTGTAATAGTTAGTCTATATGTCAAGGTACATATATATAACATTGGTTTGGTCAAAACATAATTCTAAGGTCTCGATCTATGTTGGTCAAAGTACAACCAAAGGATGTTCTTCATGTTCATCAATTTTCTGGATAACCCAGAAAATTTGGTCAAGCTCGGTCAACGACTTTTGACCTTTAATTATAGTAATCCTATGAACTGTTTAAGCAATTTAAAGACATAGATATGTAGTATGTATATCAAGGTATTAATTCATTACAAAAAGTTATTAAAATAACAAACAGAAAGAAATTAAAAGGTTGGTCAAAGTAGCCGGCTCATCCTGTTCTTGAGTTTTTCGGGTAACCCAGAAAACAAAACTTCATGATCGGTCAAGCACCTTTGATCACCTATATCTTGCAATATATGGTTCTAATGAACCTGTTTTCTTTTTCCAAATTAAAGACCTCATGTCATACTACAACTAACATATAATTAACAGACCTAACTATTAACATACACGAATCTACAAGCTCAGACATTCGAATGTCAGGCTTGTATTTCTAAAATTTTTAGAATGCTTAAAACACTAATTTGAGGCATCTAGATGTTATGAAAACATGTTTTATCAACCTAACAGACTTTTTTAATATGTTATTACACAAATCCAAACATCTAAACAACAATTTGAACAAAGAATCAAAGATCTTGCTATGAATTAAGGTTTACACCTTTCTTACTTACTTTTAATTTTTGGCTACTGAATTTGATGTTGCTATCACCCAGGCTTGATTTGGTATGTTTATAAGAGTGTATAGACTTTGAGAATTCATAGGTTTGGCCAGAGGATGTGTTGCTATATATAGACTTAAGCAACTTACGTTTTTTGGTCTTTTTCACTAATGAGTAGGATTTATACCTGCGAATTTGATCCTTTGTAGCTTATGTTGTTGCCTATTTTCAGTTATTTAGTTGGCTTTTATTTATATTTTATCTAAATTCTATAATGTAAGGCTTGACATATGTTTTCCAGTTTACATGTCATTTTCACTATGTTGGCGCCACATTGCCAAGGTTACTCTTAGAGCCCGCGCCATAGCGCCAATGCTAAGCAAAGTCCATTTATTTGGCACTCCTCTATACCTACGTTTGGTGCCCCTGCTCCATGCCCAGTGCTAGGCTCGCTCCCCAGCGCTATTTACGGCAACGCAGCACCTCAGCTTCCCGCCGCAGCGCGACCTCCGATCTTTTTAAGTCCACGTGGCGCCGCAGCGCCATTTGCTAGGCAAAGGCTC
This sequence comes from Panax japonicus, assembly GCA_020205505.1. NCBI lineage: Eukaryota > Viridiplantae > Streptophyta > Magnoliopsida > Apiales > Araliaceae > Panax > Panax japonicus. The sequence goes on along the minus strand of CM035101.1, from coordinate 34,097,792 downwards.
GCGCCACAACGCGAGCTCCAGTGTCCAGACAGAAAAGGGGCTTTAAATGACCTAAAGAGAGAGAAAAATAATATACTTAATCTCAGCCACCTGGGATAGATTGAAAGACACAGAGCGTAGCTTAGATAAAATAGTAAATAAAGTCTTAAATTCCTAGAGGAGAAGGAAGTTGTGCTTCAAGGAAGGAAATTTATTGCATCCGACAGCAACTCAGCTACTACGCAATGAAGAGAAGAGTTGGAGAAATAACACTTTCAAACAAGAGTTTTCTTATTGCAAATCTCCCATTTATTTGTGTATTACTGAGAATGTTGAATGTATTAAAAATGTGTGTTAGTACCATAGTTATGAACTAACTCCATTTTTAGGAATGCAATGTAACCTTTTGATTAGCTTAATTAACTTTCTCTCCTATTTTATGTAATGAATCATTTTGGAATGGGTTTTTATATTTCTTACTTAATGATTAATTGCTTGATAGAGTAGTTGGTATTGATAATGATGGAAATTGACAAATGGATGTTATTATCAATATTTAAATACAACAACACCTGTTATGACCATGCCAATGGAATGTGTGCATAATCTGCTAATAAGATAAACATATCTCTATTTGCCTTGTGCGGCCTTGAGACTTAGCTTAATGACCTTGGCCTAGTTTTTATCACCAATAGACATATTTTGATTTATCTGACTAGGGATGTACATTTGACCTTCGACAGAAGCTTATGCATATTTACTGTTCTCCATTGACCATTCCTCAATTTGTTTGTAACTTGGAGAGTTAGGAGATTAGGCGAGGAATTAGTGGAGTTGTAATCCTATCTTAACTTCCTAGCACAACTGCTTCTCTTATTCTTACAGTTTTAATCTTATAGCTTAACCAACCATCTTGTTTGACCTGTTTAGATAAGATAAGTAACGACTTTACCTTAGTATTTGTATTCACTTAAGATTTTGTCCTCGTGGGTTCGACACTCTACTTTCATATATTACTTGTGGACCGCGTATTCTTGTATGCGATTTAGCAATAGCGAAATCGACCAACAAATTTTTGGCGCCGTTGCCGGGGACCTAGTATTAATTGTTATTCAATATTAACACTAAGTTAGTACAATCTTAGTTTAAACTAATTCTTCTGTCTAACTCTATTTTCAGGTAGTCTTCACTAAGTATGCCATCTCGTAAGGGTTGGAACATAATACCTCTCGATCCCGAGGTTGGTAAGAATCAAAGGACATACAGATGACTGAGGAGAGAAGAATCTAAGAACATACCTGCTCCTATCATTATGGCTGAGGAACTTCAGAAGACTTTGAGGGAGTATGCTATGCCTCATATCGACGATCTCCAGGTGAGCATTCTCAGGCCCGCCATCAAAGCTAATAATTTTGAGATCAAGTTGGACACCATTCAAATGTACACCAATAGTCAGTTTGGGGGACTACCGAATAATGCTCCCAATGATCACTTAATCAATTTTGTGGAGATCTGTGACACATTTAAATGAAATAGTGTCTGACAATGCAATCAGACTCCATTTGTTTCCATTCACTTTGAGGGACAAAGCCAAGAGCTGGCTACATTCATTATCGTCAGGCTCCATCACCACATGGGATGACTTGGCACAAAAGTTTTGGTGAAGTTCTTTCCGCCAGCCAAAACAGCCAGGCTCAGGCATGATATCACTTTATTTGTCTAGTTAGAATCAGAATCCTTGTACGACTCGTGGGAGCGATTCAAGGATCTGCTGAGAAAATGCCCTCACTATGGATTGCCAGAATGACTTCCTATCCAAATCTTTTATAATGTGTTATCTGGATCAACTCGTTCGAGTATTGATGCCGTGTTTGGAGGGGCCTTCATGGCTAAACATCACTCATCAGGGTACAAACTAATGGAAACAATTGCGGCCAATAACTACCAATGGCAAAATGATAGGCAAGCCCCTAGAAGAGCAGCGGGGGTATATGAGGTTGACTCATTCACATGATTAGCGGCTTAGGTTACAGCGCTAACAAAATAGCTAGACACCATGGGACCATCAGCAGTACAGAATGTGCAGAGTGTCGTAGTCCAGTGTGAGTTATGTCAAGGGAGCCATCCTACTAATCAGTGTGCAATAAGCCCTGAGTCAGTTCAATTTGTTTCCAACTTCGGGCGGCAACAAATAGCAAATATTCCCACTCATTACCACCTGGGTTTGAGAAATCATCCCAACTTCTCTTGGGGCAACAACAACAACAACAACCCCAATCAAGCACAAACTTCATTCACCAGGCCGAATTTGTGTAACCCTTTGGGTTTTCAATCTCAGAATCAGTACAATCCACAACCGCAGAACTCTCAAAATCAGTTTCACCATCCACCACCTCAACATGAGAGAAAGCCTCGTGGGTTCGACACTCTACTTTCATATATTACTTGTGGATCGTGTATTCTTGCATGCGATTCAGCAATAGCGAAATCGACCAACAAATTTTTGGCGCCGTTGCCGGGGACCTAATATTAATTGTTATTCAATATTAACACTAAGTTAGTACAGTCTTAGTTTAAACTAATTCTTCTGTCTAACTGTATTTTAAGGTAGTCTTCACTGTTTATGCCATCTCGTAAGGGTCGGAACATAATACCTCTCGATCCCGAGGTTGATAAGAATCAAAGGACATACAGATGACTGAGGAGAGAAGAATCTAAGAACATACCTGCTCCTATCATTATGGCTGAGGAACTTCAGAAGACTTTGAGGGAGTATGCTATGCCTCATATCGACGATCTCCAGGTGAGCATTCTCAGGCCCGCCATCCAAGCTAATAATTTTGAGATCAAGTTGGACACCATTCAAATGTACACCAATAGTCAGTTTGGGGGACTACCGAATAATGCTCCCAATGATCACTTAATCAATTTTGTGGAGATCTGTGACACATTTAAATGAAATAGTGTATGACAATGCCGTCAGACTCCATTTGTTTCCATTCACTTTGAGGGACAAAGCCAAGAGCTGGCTACATTCATTATCGTCAGGCTCCATCACCACATGGGATGACTTGGCACAAAAGTTTGTGGTGAAGTTCTTTCCGCCAGCCAAAACAGCCAGGCTCAAGCATGATATCACTTTATTTGTCTAGTTAGAATCAGAATCCTTGTACGACTCGTGGGAGCGATTCAAGGATCTGCTGAGAAAATGCCCTCACCATGGATTGCCAGAATGACTTCCTATCCAAACCTTTTATAATGTGTTATCTGGATCAACTCGTTCGAGTATTGATGCCGCGTCTGGAGGGGCCTTCATGGCTAAACATCACTCATCAGGGTACAAACTAATGGAAACAATTGCGGCTAATAACTACCAATGGCAAAACGATAGGCAAGCCCCTAGAAGAGCAGTGGGGGTATATGAGGTTGACTCATTCACATGATTAGCGGCTCAGGTTACAGCGCTAACAAAATAGCTAGACACCATGGGACCATCAGCAGTACAGAATGTGCAGAGTGTCGTAGTCCAGTGTGAGTTATGTCAAGGGAGCCATCCTACTAATCAGTGTGCAATAAGCCCTGAGTCAGTTCAATTTGTTTCCAACTTCGGGCGGCAACAAAATGCAAATATTCCCACTCATTACCACCTGGGTTTGAGAAATCATCCCAACTTCTCTTGTGGCAACAACAACAACAACAACCCCAATCAAGCACAACCTTCATCCACCAGGCCGAATTTGTGTAACCCTTCGGGTTTTCAATCTCAGAATCAGTACAATCCACAACCGCAGAACTCTCAAAATCAGTTTCACCATCCACCACCTCAACATGAGAGAAAGCCTAGTTTGGAGGATCTCTTGTCACGGTATATTACCGAGAATGAAACAAGGAGTAACAATAAAGAATCCTCCATTCGGAATCTTTATGTACAGATGGGACAATTGGCCACTACTTTAAATAGTCGTCCACAGGGCACATTGCCTAGTGACACTGATGTCAACCCAAAACCGGAAGACAAAGAACAATGTAAAGTAGTGACACTCAGAAGTGGGAAAATCACTAATGAGCAAGGTGGAGAGTTCTCCAGTGGAAAAAGTTAGTGATAAGGAACCTGAAGTGGAGAAGAATAATGAGAAATCTGAGGGTGAGCCAAGTACTCAAGTTAGCCCTACAACACCAACCCCTCCAATGCGTACTTTAAATCTTCCTCTCCCTCAGCTGCCTTTCCCACAGCGTCTGCAGAAACAAAAGTTGGACAAGCAGTTTTCCAAATTCCTCGAGGTATTCAAGAGGCTTCATATAAACATCCCATTTGTAGAGGCATTGGAGGGAATGCCAAGTTATGTCAAGCTTATGAAGGAAATACTATCTAAGAAGCGGAAAATGGGGGATTATGAAACAGTGGCTCTGATAGAGGATTACAGTGCCATTCTACAAAACAAGCTCCAACCAAAGTTAAAAGTTCTAGGAAGCTTCACAATTCCTTGCACTATTGGGGGATCAATTTATTGGCAAGGCTTTATGTGATCTGGGTGCTAGCATCAACTTGATGCCTCTGTCTATTTATAAGAAGCTGGGGCTAAATGAAGCCAAGCCTATAAGTGTCACTTTACAATTGGCTGATAGATCTCCTACATACCCAAAAGGGATAGTAGAGGATGTGCTTATCAAGGTTTACAAGTTCATTTTCCATGTTGATTTCATTGTCCTAGATTTTGAGGAGGACAAGGAGGTCCCTATAATATTGGTCAGACCATTATTGGCGTAGGGGAGGACCCTAATTGATGTACAGAAAGGGGAGTTGATAATGAGGGATCAGGATCAAGAAGTGACATTCAATGTCTTCAGATCGATGAAGTATCCTAACATTCCAGAGGACTGTTTTGAGATTAATGCAATTGATTATTCAGTTAGGGAAGTTTTATCATTAATCTGCACTACAGACCCTTTGGAAGCCACGTTGACAGGGGCCAACACTACTGAGGATCCCACTAATGTGGAATTTTCCAAGTGGCTTGATGCTCCCCAAAGACCAAACAATTTCAAAGACAGTTTGAATCTCTAAATGATGATGAGGCATCAACTTCCAAGGCTCAGCTGTTGATCATGGAACCTCCTGTCTTAGAATTAAAGCCTTTGTCCAATCACTTGAGGTATGCTTAGTTAGGGAACTCATCTACTTTACCTGTTATAATTTCTGTTTCTCTAACTAAGTGTTAGGAAGAAAAGTTGCTGCTTGTGCTCAAACAATACAAAACGGCCCTGGGGTGGTCCATTGCTGACATAAAAGGGATCAGTCTGACTCTTTGCATGCATAAAATTTTACTGGAGGAAGGGTCTAAGCCTTCTATTGAGCATCAGAGGTGGTTGAATCCCATTATGAAAGAGGTGGTCTTAAAGGAGATCATAAAATTATTTGATGCATGCATAATCTACCCCATATCTGATAGTCCTTGGGTTAGTCCTATCCAATGCGTGCCAAAGAAGGGCGAAATGACCGTAGTGCCCAACGAAAATAACGAGCTGATTCCCACCAGAACTGTGACTGGGTGGAGGGTGTTCATGGATTACAGGAAATTGAACAAATCCACCAGTAAGGATCACTTCCCTCTTCAATTTTTTGATCAGATGCTCGACAGGTTTGCTGGGCATAAATATTATTGTATGCTGGATAGTTACTCGGGGTATAATCAGATTTCAATTGCTCCTGAAGATCAGGAAAAAGACGACGTTCACCTGCCCATATGGGACCTTTGCCTTTCGAAAAATGTCTTTCGGGCTATGTAAAGGTCCCGCAACATTTCAGGGGTGTATGATTTCAATTTTCTCTGATATGGTGGAAAAAACCTTAGAAGTCTTCATGGATGACTTTTCTATATCCGGGAGCTCATTTGATAATTGCCTGAGGAATCTAACTGTCGTTCTCCACAGATATGTTGAGACTAACCTTGTCTTGAATTGGGAGAAGTGCCACTTCATGGTTGAAGAGGGAATTATTCTGGGTCACAAGGTTTCTGCTGGCGGCATCGAGGTTAACAAGGCGAAAATTGATGTGATTAATAACCTTCCACCACTGACATCAGTAAAAAGAGTAAGGAGTTTCCTCGGGCACGCTGGGTTTACAGAAGGTTTATCCAGGACTTCTCACGGATTACCAAACCGTTGTGCACTCTATTGGAAAAGGACATGTCTTTCCAATTTGATGAACCCTGCCTGAGTGCTTTTGAGTTATTAAAGAAAAGACTTGTCTCAGCTCCTATTGTTGTAGCCCTAGACTTGACCTTCCCTTTCGAGCTAATGTGTGATGCAAATGATTTTCGGTTCTAGGCCAAAGAAGGGAGAAGGTATTCCACACAATATACTATGCCATCAAAACTTTAACGGATGCTCAACTGAATTATACCACAACCGAGAAGGAGCTGTTGGCAGTAGTCTATGCATTTGATAAGTTCCGTTCCTACCTCATTGGAACGAAGGTGATCGTCTACACTGATCACTCGACAATAAAATACTTGATTAAGAAGAAAGATGCTAAGCTAAGATTGATTAGGTGGTTTCTGCTTCTCTAGGAGTTTGATCTAGAAATCCAAGAAAAAAAGGGGACAAAAAATCAGGTAGCGGATCACTTTTCAAGGTTGGAGAACACAACACATTCGGTAGATTCTGAAAATGTCGTTAATGATTTCTTCCCGAATGAATAACTTTTTGCCGTCCAAAGCAAAGCACCGTGGTATGCGGACTTTGCTAATTATGTCACTTGACAAGTGTTTCCTCCTCACCTAAGCTATCAACAAAGGAAGAAAATCCTAAAAGATGCCAAGAAATATCTTTGGGATGAGCCCTTCTTGTTCAAGCAATGTTCTGATCAAATTATGCGACGATGCTTACCGGATGGGGAAATTGAAGGTGTGCTACATCACTGCCATTCTTCAAATTATGGAGGTCATTTTTGAGGTCAACGAACTACAGCTAAAGTGCTTCAGTCTGGATTTTATTGGCCAACCCTATTCAAGGATGCACAACACATATGTGTTGCACTGGGAAAGATGCCAAAGGGTGGGCACCATATCAAGACGGCATGAATTATCATTGCAAAATATCCTAGAGTGGAATTATTTGATGTATGGGGTATCGACTTCATGGGTCCATTCTCGTCCTCCTTCAATAATCTATATATCCTTGTGGCGGTGGATTATGTCTTCAAGTGGGTGGAAGCAGTTGCCTTGGCGACTAATGACGCGAAGTTTGTGCTTCAGTTCCTTAAGAAAAACATTTTCACTCATTTTGGCACGCCTCGGGCTATTATCAGTGACGAAGGGTCACATTTTTGCAACAAGTACTTCGAAGCTATTCTAGCTAAGTATGGGGTGACCCATAAGATAGCCACATCTTATTATCCACAGACTAGTGGCCAAGCTGAAATTTCTAATCGAGAGGTAAAACGAATCTTGGAGAAAATCGTTAATCCCAATTGCAAGGACTGGTCAAAGAAGCTTGACGATGCCTTGTGGGCGTACCACACAGCTTACAAAACGCCTATTGAAATGTCTCCGTATAGGCTTGTCTATGGTAAGGCTTGTTATTTTCTAGTGGAGTTGGAACACAACGCCTATTGGGCTATCAAGAAACTAAACTTTGATCTAGAAGTAGTCGGTGAACAGAGACTTCTACAAATCAACGAATCAGATGAGTATCGTCTGCAAGCGTATAAAATGCTAAGTTGTACAAGGAGCAGACCAAGAGGTGGCACGATAATAAATTCCTAGAGAGGCACTTCGAACCATGATAGAAAGTTCTTTTATTCAACTCTCATCTGAAGTTATTTCAAGGGAAATTAAAGTCCAGATGGTCGGGGCCATTCACAGTTGCCAAGGTGTATCCGTATGGGGCAATAGAGGTTGAGGACCCCAATTCTGACAAAACATTCAAGGTTAATGGACAGCGGTTGAAGCATTTCTGGGGCGGTGAGGTTGACCACTAGAAAACCTCCGTCACATTGGGAGACTCGGTGTAAGATAAGATAATAGTCAAGTCGACGACTCTAAATCAAGCGGTAGATGGGAGGCATCCCCATCACAGTATCAAATAAATTGCTTTTATTTTTAGTAACTGCAGTCTTATTTTGGTTGTCATTAGTTAGTGTCTGTCTGTAGTTCTTAGTATAACCAGTATATACAGTGCATGTATGCTAGTATGTGTCTTTCAGTAGTTAGGACTTGTTAATAATGTGTTTGTTGAGTTTTTATTTGCTTGATTTTTGATACGAGCTTTTCGCCTGTGCAGGATTGCTTAGCTCAGTATGATTAGTTTATACTTCGCGCCGTGACGCCATTATCTCTGTTGATTCTCACGCCTCAGCGCCATTCTCAGTTCCCCAGCCTTGATTTTCGTGATGCAGCGCCGGACAAAAGGCATACCTACTGGAAACTCACGCTGTATCGCCATCTAGAATGCCCATCCTTCGTTCCCCAGCGCCTTTCTTGGCACCTCAGCGCCATTATTGGTGCCCCAATGCCATAGTGGGTTTGGCCCCCGCACCGCATCGCCATCCATCACGCCGTAGTGCCATCAACATGTTTTTTCTGGTTAAAAGAGGCGTTTTTGCTTAAATTGGTCACTTAACTCTTCTCTCTCCTCTCGTATCAGTTGTAGCCCCCAAGCGACGTCGTCTCCTCTCCCCAGAGCTGTTAGGCAACCCAACCGTCGGCCATTTCTTACCGTTTGGGTGCCCAACCGTTTGATATTATGATCGTTGCCTTCATTCACGCCTTCGTCCATAAAAGCCAAGCAAGGTATGGTGTTTTGTAATTGAGTTTGAGCGAAAATTACTTACATAGCGTGCCTTTGGATTCTTTTGCAAATCAAAAATGGCTCCTAAGCATCCTAGAACTAGCATTGGCCCCCCTCCTCCATCCTCTTCCCGAACTCCTGTTACGGCTTGGGATGCCGTAAAATTTCCATCTGAAGAGGCATATAAGCGCTATACTCAAAATTTTCTAACGTGTAGTCTAGTGCCTGAGCTAGGGTTTAGGCCTGATGATAAGTTGGATGGACAGATAAATGCTATGATCACCAAAATAAAGTGGGGGCATTTCACCAAGCACCCAGAATCAGCAATTGTGGCGGTGGTGAAAGAGTTTTACGCCAATGCCATTCCTGATGGCCCTCAGGCTGTTCCAGTAAGGGGAAAGCTAACCCCATTTGATCGCAAGGCTATTAACGTAGTATAAAGGACTCCCTGCTATAACGGTCGTGATTATCAGGAAAATTGGATTCGGAGTTACAGTACATACGAGATCATTAGCAAACTCTGCAAACTTGGGACGGTTTGGAAAACGAATGAATATACGGCTGAAAAGACATCGTTCCCCCAGCAGGCCCTTAGCCGTTATGGTAAGGCTTCGTACTCGTTTATCTGCGTAAAGATCCTACCTACGCGTCATTTGAGTGATGTAACCCGGGATAGAGCAGTCCTTCTCTATGCTATTGTCACGGGTTTAAAAATTGACGTGGGTTCACTTATCAGCGAGTCCATTCAGAAGGCTATAAAGAGAAATGTTATGGCAAGCCTCCCTCACCCGTATCTAATCACCTGTCTCTGCAAAAGGGAGGGTGTTCAGTGGGACAAGGAAGGTGTCACCATGCCGCCCGTGTCTACCATTGATCATCATCTTATAGACCACTATGGAGTCTGGGATGGAGCACCATCGCACCCCCGAGGAGTGGGATTTTTTCCCGCGCCTTAGCCACCGCCATCCAGTGAACCGCCGCCATCTAGTGAGGCGGGTAACTCCACGCACGTGCCCGAGCACCATTCTTTTGAGACCGTTCATTCTGGGACCCTCGCGAAAATTTTGAACAGCCTGAGCTTCCTGCACCGCAAGATAGACCATGTCGCCGGATGGCAGAATAAATTCCACCATTTCCATGTAGAGTTTGCCAACACGCTCTCTAACATTCATGTTGCTCAGGGAGGTGATGATGCTGATTTCATGTCTTTTCTATTTCTAGCGCCTCCAATTTATTCTCCTTATTCAACACAATTTCCGCCTGCTGAGGGAGCCCGCGCTGATGAGCCAGTGAACGTGGATGATGATGGTGATGATGATCTTAAGGTGGTCGGTGGTGATGATGATCAGGATGATGGTGATGAAGATGATGCTGATGTAGATAAGATGTTCGACGCTGATGGTGATGAATATGGCGTTGATCCAGATGCTTGATGATGACAGTGGTGAAGGTGGCCATTGAGGACACTGGACAAATTGCAAGTTTGGGGGGAGACGTCCTTTTATTTATTTATATATGAATTGTGTTAATCTAGTACTATTTGAACTGATGTTTAAGTTAATTATGTTTATTGTGTGTGAGGGTTGCTTAATGATTTTTATTACTACCTAATTGAAGTTTAATAATTATGTTTAGGTTTTAGGTGTTGCCTTATTTTTAGTTTTAATAAAAGGACTCTAACTCATGTAAGCATACATGGGTCAACAAGTAATATAAAGTAAGTAAAGTATCGATCCACGGAGAAATGTTTCTAAATTAAACTATTATGCATCAACTATATCACTATTTTTATATGCTTAAACGAACGCTATGATTTTTAATGAATATAAATTAAATAATAAATAAAATAAGAATAATAAAATGATAAAAGGGGAGTTGATAATGAGGGATCAGGATCAAGAAGTGGCATTCAATGTCTTCAGAAAGGGGAGTTGATAATGAGGGATCAGGATCAAGAAGTGACATTCAATGTCTTCAGATCGATGAAGTAACCTAACAATCCAGAGGACTGTGTTTGAGATTAATGTAATTGATTATTCAGTTAGGGAAGTTTTATCATTAATCTGCACTACAGACCCTTTGGAAGTCACGTTGATAGGGGCCAACACTATTGAGGATCCCACTAATGTGGAATTTTCCAAGTGGCTTGATGCTCCCCAAAGACCAACCAATTTCAAAGACAGTTTGAATCTCTAAATGATGATGAGGCATCAACTTCCAAGGCTCAGCTGTTGATCATGGAACCTCCTGTCTTAGAATTAAAGCCTTTGTCCAATCACTTGAGGTATGCTTACTTAGGGAACGCATCTACTTTACCTGTTATAATTTCTGCTTCTCTAACTAAGTGTTAGGAAGAAAAATTGCTTCTTGTGCTCAAACAATACAAAACGGCCCTGGGGTGGTCCATTGCTGACATAAAAGGGATCAGTCTAACTCTTTGCATGCATAAAATTTTACTGGAGGAAGGGTCTAAGCCTTCTATTGAGCATCAGAGGCGGTTGAATCCCATTATGAAAGAGGTGGTCTTAAAGGAGATCATAAAATTATTGGATGCATGCATAATCTACCCCATATCTGATAGTCCTTGGGTTAGTCCTATCCAATGCGTACCAAAGAAGGGCGAAATGACCGTAGTGCCCAACGAAAACAACGAGCTGATTCCCACCAGAACGGTGACTGGGTGGAGGGTGTGCATGGATTACAGGAAATTGAACAAATCCACCAGTAAGGATCACTTCCCTCTTCAATTTTTTGATCAGATGCTCGACAGGTTTGCTGGGCATAAATATTATTGTATGCTGGATAGTTACTCGGGGTATAATCAGATTTCAATTGCTCCTGAAGACCAAGAAAAAGACGACGTTCACTTGCCCATATGGGACCTTTGCCTTCCGAAAAATATCTTTCGGGCTATGTAAAGGTCCCGCAACATTTCAGCGGTGTATAATTTCAATTTTCTCTGATATGGTGGAAAAGACCTTAGAAGTCTTCATGGATGACTTTTCTATATTCGGGAGCTCATTTGGTAATTGCCTGAGGAATCTAACTGTCGTTCTCCACAGATGTGTTGAGACTAACCTTGTCTTGAATTGGGAGAAGTGTCACTTCATGGTTGAAGAGGGCATTATTCTGGGTCACAAGGTTTCTGCTGGCGGCATCGAGGTTAACAAGGCGAAAATTGATGTGATTAATAACCTTCCACCACCGACATCAGTAAAAGGAGTAAAGAGTTTCATCGGGCACGCTGGGTTTTACAGAAGGTTTATCCAGGACTTCTCACGGATTACCAAACCGCTGTGCACTCTATTGGAAAAGGACATGTCTTTCCAATTGGATGAACCCTGCCTGGGTGCTTTTGAGTTATTAAAGAAAAGACTTGTCTCAGCTCCTATTGTTGTAGCCCTAGACTTGACCTTCCCTTTCGAGCTAATGTGCGATGCAAGTGATTTTCGGTTCTATGCCAAAGAAGGGAGAAGGTATTCCACACAATATACTATGCCATCAAAACTTTAACGGATGCTCAACTGAATTATACCACAAGCGAGAAGGAGCTGTTGGCAGTAGTCTATGCATTTGATAAGTTCCGTTGCTACCTCATTGGAATGAAGGTGATCGTCTACACTGATCACTCGACAATCAAATACTTGATTGGGAAGAAAGATGCTAAGCTGAGATTGATTAGGTGGGTTCTGCTTCTCTAGGAGTTCGATCTAGAAATCCAAGAAAAAAAGGGGACAAAATATCAGGTAGCGGATCACTTTTCAAGGTTGGAGAACACAACACATTTGGTAGATGTTGAAAATGCCGTTAATGATTTCTTCCCGAATGAATAACTTTTTGCCGTCCAAAGCAAAGCACCGTGGTATGCGAACTTTACTAATTATGTCACTTGACAAGTGCTTCCTCCTCACCTAAGTTATCAACAAAGGAAGAAATTACTAAAAGATGCCAAGCAATATCTGTGGGATGAGCCCTTCTTGTTCAAGCAATGTTCTTATCAAATTATGCGACGATGCTTACCGGATGGGGAAATTGAAGGTGTGCTACATCACGGACCATTCTTCAAATTATGGAGGTCATTTTGGAGGTCAACGAACTACAGCTAAAGTGCTTCAATCTAGATTTTATTGGCCAACCCTATTCAAGGATGCACAAACATATGTGTTGCACTGGGAAAGATGCCAAAGGGTGGACACCATAACAAGACGACATGAATTATCATTGTAAAATATCCTAGAGTGGAATTATTTGATGTATGGGGTATCAACTTCATGGGTCCATTCTCTTCCTCCTTCAATAATCTATATATCCTTGTGGCGGTGGATTATGTCTTCAAGTGGGTGGAAGAAGTTTCCTTGCCGACTAATGACGCGAAGGTTGTGCTTCAGTTCCTTAAGAAAAACATTTTCACTCGTTTTGGCACGCCTCGGGCTATTATCAGTGACAAAGGGTCACATTTTTGTAACAAGTAATTCGAAGCTATTCTAGCTAGGTATGGGGTGACCCATAAGATAGCCACATCTTATTATCCACAGACTAGTGGCCAAGCTGAAATTTCTAATCGAGAGGTAAAATGAATCTTGGAGAAAATCGTTAATCCCAATCGCAAGGACTGGTCAAAGAAGCTTGACGATGCCTTGTGGCCATACCGCACAGCTTACAAAACGCCTATCGAAATGTCTCCGTATAGGCTTGTCTATGGTAAGGCTTGTTATCTTCTAGTGGAGTTAGAACACAACGCCTATTGGGCTATCAAGAAACTAAACTTTGATCTAGAAGCAGTCGGTGAACAGAGACTTCTACAAATCAATGAATCAGATGAGTATCGTCTGCAAGCGTATAAAACGCTAAGTTGTACAAGGAGCAGACCAAGAGGTGGCACGATAATAAATTCCTAGAGAGGCACTTCGAACCATGATAGAAAGTTCTTCTATTCAACTCTCATCTGAAGTTATTTCAAGGGAAATTAAAGTCCAGATGGTCGGGGCCATTCACATTTGCCAAGGTGTATCCGTATGGGGCAATAGAGGTTGAGGACCCCAATTCTGACAAAACATTCAAGGTTAATGGACAGCGGTTGAAGCATTACTGGGGCGGTGAGGTTGACCGCTAGAACACCTCCGTCACATTGGGAGACCCGGTGTAAGACAAGATAATAGTCAAGTCGACGACTCTAAATCAAGCGGTAGATGGGAGGCATCCCCATCTCAGTATCAAATAAATTACTTTTATTTTTAGTAATTGCAGTCTTATTTTTGTTGTCATTAGTTAGTGTCTGTCTGTAGTTCTTAGTATAACCAGTATATACAGTGCATGTATGCTAGTATGTGTCTTTCAGTAGTTAGGACTTGTTAATAATGTGTTTGTTGAGTTTTTGTTTGCTTGATTTCTGATACGAGCTTTTCGCCTGTGCAGGATTGCTTAGCTCAGTATGATTAGTTTATACTTCGCGCCGTGACGCCATTATCTCTGTTGATTCTCACGCCTCAGCGCCATTCTCAGTTCCCCAGCCTTGATTTTCGCGATGCAGCGCCGGACAAAAGGCATACCTACTGGAAACTCACGCCGTATCGCCATCTAGAATGCCCATCCTTCGTTCCCCAGAACCCTTCTTGGCACCTCAGCGCCATTATTGGTGCCCCAATGCCAGAGTGGGTTTGGCCCCCGCACCGCATCGCCATCCATCGCGTCGTAGTGCCATCAACATGTTTTTTCTGGTTAAAAGAGGCGTTTTTGCTTAAATTGGTCACTTAACTCTTCTCTCTCCTCTCGTATCAGTTGTAGCCCCCAAGCGACGCCGTCTCCTCTCCCCAGAGCTGTTAGGAAACCCAATCATCGGCCATTTCTTACCGTTTGGGTGCCCAACCGTTTGATATTATGACAGTTGCCTTCATTCACGCCTTCGTCCATAAAAGCCAAGCAAGGTACGATGTTTTGTCATTGAGTTTGAGCGAAAATTACTTACATAGCGTGCCTTTGGATTCTTTTGCAAATCAAAAATGGCTCCTAAGCATCCTAGAACTAGCATTGGCCCCCCTCCTCCATCCTCTTCCTGAACTCCTGTTACGGCTTGGGATGCCGTAAAATTTCCATCTGAAGAGGCATATAAACGCTATACTCAAAATTTTCTGATGTGTAGTCTAGTGCCTGAGCGAGGGTTTAGGCCTGATGATAAGTTAGATGGACAGATAAATGCTATGATCAACAAAATGAAGTGGGGGCATTTCACCAAGCACCCAGAATCAGCAATTGTGGCAGTGGTGAAAGAGTTTTACGCCAATGCCATTCCTGATGGCCCTCAGGCTGTTCCAGTAAGGGGAAAGCTAACCCCATTTGATCGCAATGATATTAACGTAGTATAAGGGACTCCCTGCTATGACGGTCGTGATTATCAGGAGAATTGGATTCGGAGTTACAGTACATACGAGATCATTAGCAAACTCTGCAAACTTGGGAAGGTTTGGAAAGCGAATGAATATACGGCTGAAAAGACATCGTTCCCTCAGCAGGCCCTTAGCCGTTATGATAAGGCTTGGTACTCGTTTATCTGCGCAAATATCCTGCCTACGCGTCATTTGAGTGATGTAACCCGGGATAGAGCAGTCCTTCTCTATGCTATTGTCACGAGTTTAAAAATTGATGTGGGTGCACTTATCAGCGAGTCCATTCAGAAGGCTATAAAGGGAAATGTTATGGCAAGCCTCCCTCACCCGTATTTAATCACCTGTCTCTGCAAAAGGGAGGGTGTTCAGTGGGACAAGGAAGGTGTCACCCTGCCGCCCATGTCTACCATTGATCATCATCTTATAGGCCACTATTGAGTCTGTGATGGAGCACCATCGCACCCTCGAGGAGTGGGATTTTTGCCAGCGCCTCAGCCACCGCCATCCAGTGAACCGCCGCCATCTAGTGAGGCGGGTAACTCCACGCACGTGCCCGAGCACAATTCTTTTGAGACAGTTCATTCTGGGACCTTCGCAGAAATTCATAACAGCCTGAGCTTCCTGCACTGCAAGATAGACCATGTCGCCGGATGGCAGAATAAATTCCACCATTTCCATGTAGAGTTTGCAACCACGCTCTCTAACATTCATGTTGCTCAGGGAGGTGACGATGCTGATTTCATGTCTTTTCTATTTCCAGCGTCTGCAATTTATTCTCCTTATTCAACACAATTTCCGCCTGCTGAGGGAGCCCGCGCTGATGAGCCAGTGAACGTGGATGATGATGGTGATGATGATCTTAAGGTGGTCGGTGGTGATGATGATCAGGATGATGGTGATGAAGATGATGCTGGTGTAGATAAGATGTTCGGTGCTGATGGTGATGAAGATGGCGTTAATCCGGATGCTTGATGATGACAGTGGTGAAGGTGGCCATTGAGGACACTGGCCAAATTGCAAGTTTGGGGGGAGACGTCCTTTTATTTATTTATATATGAATTGTGTTAATCTAGTACTATTTGAACTGATGTTTAAGTTAATTATGTTTATTGTGTGTGAGGGTTGCTTAATGATTTTTATTACTACCTAATTGAAGTTTAATAATTTTGTTTAGGTTTTAGGTGTTGCCTTATTTTTAGTTTTAATAAAAGGACTCTAACTCATGTAAGCATACACGGGTCAACAAGTAATACAAAGTAAGTAAAGTATCGATCCACGGAGAAATGTTTCTAAATTAAACTATTATGCATCAACTATATCACTATTTTTATATGCTTAAACGAACGCTATGATTTTTAATGAATATAAATTAAATAATAAATAAAATAAGAATAATAAAATGATAAATCAAATCTGGAAATAATGGGATCCTAACTTCATTTAATAGTTCATCTAAATATCACTATCATGCAAGATTATTCATGTACCACAGAAAATTAGCCAAGAGCACGAATATACACATAATCATTTTCAATAAATTATGTCCTACTTATATAATATCCACATACAACAGAAATCATGTAATCAGCAATAGAACCAAAATTACTATATTCCTATGTGAAATTGCCGCCAGATTGAATTTAAGCACATGCCCTTATATAACTCACATGGTGAAATAGTATATGTTTATCTGATTCCCGAAGTATAAAGCTAAATAATTCAGCCCCATACACGCATGCTGTCATGATTACAACCATACTCGAATGTTATTTTTCAATTCCATACAAGTACATAAAATGAATGGTGATCAAGCATTCATGCAATCAAATCAACCAAAATAGAAATTTCTGATGATACACTAACAATCCAGCAATCAAGCCATCAATTAGACTTCATATTAAAATTCGTTAGAATCCCATAATGGAGTTTAGTTCATGTCTGAACCAAAAGCCATTATGGGATTAGAGTAACATATGGAAAATAATTAAATAATTGAAAGAAAAGAAAAAATTGATCAAACCCAATTATAGATTATAATACAAACATGATGTTAAAATCCTCAATACTCTCCAACAACATTTCATAGTCGATGATTTAATTCTAAAGAAGAGATATAAAATATTAAGTCTATACTTGGATCCTCGTTGGAATTCACTCAAAGCGTAGAACCCTAGTTCTCTAATATGCAAAACTGATAAAAACTGAAGATGATCGCGTCTGGTACCAACCAGACTAGTTTATATCAACTCAAACACTTAAAATTTCAAAAATAAAATAAAGTCAACAACTGCAGTCAATGACGCACGCAGCTGTGAGGCCCCCGAATCCGGATACTTGAAACCCGAACTCGGTACTTCACAATACCATTTCTATGAGCGAAATAATACTAATAATAATAACAATAATATAAAACTTAACTTAAATTTATATATACATCATAGTCTTTCTCCCAAATATGTAACCTTTAGTCATTCATTACATGATATTAGATATTTAAATATCATAGTCTTCATAATCTAAAACTATGACAAACAGTACCACAAATCTTATTTGGTTAGCTTTCCCTTTCCCTTGTTTCGGCATGAGCCTTCTGGTTCTTCACACTTAGCTGAAAAACATTTAAATTAAGCAAGGATGAGCATTTGAGTGCCCAGCAAGTATTTATATATATATAAGCTGAAAGAATTTAAATGTTTTCTTTAGAATACCCTTCTACAACCGATCAATAGTTGTGAAGTCATCTATACCAATAATAATATCATAACAACCCTCTTTCAAAATTTTGAAACTACGTATTGACTATACATGGGTTTCTGTGACATACTATGAACATTGTTTTCATTTTCGAAACGGTTTGAACAGAAATTCATCTATAAACCGTCATGACTTACGGGCACGGAGGGTGATCAGCCCCATTGTACCCTGTATTGATCAATACTACATATATAAGAACGATGTTATCGTTCACTCTGTCCGCCTTGGGCGCATAAAATTTTTCCCATTATCGGGATGTTCATACCTGTCGGGTTTTCATAACAAAGGTCTTATCTTGTTCAACAATTATCTATAGTTCAACATATATGTATATCAAAGGTGTATCAACATGTGATTAAATACAATGATTATCCAAGTGGGGACACTTGTATAATCATTTCTAGAAACTAACGAACAGAATATATATCCGAATTATCATATACTAACATGTTGATAATCAAAGGGTTTATATAATATAGGTTTAACAATCTATATATTAATAATAATAATTATTCTGAACTTCTTACTTCTGTCCATTGCATAAAGAAAATGCAAAGTTAGGATACTTGCCTGATGCGTTGCTTACAATTCTCAACTTAGTTCTACCCTTTTCTATCACAACCTATCATTAATCAGACCATTTTACTGATTAGTACAACATATCGTACACATAACACTGCCTATTGCAGTCAGCACATTTCCTATTCACATTATTACACATGTTCAACAATCGTTAACTCACAAGAAAATATCAACACATTCCTAATCACATTGTCACACAACCTTAATAACCATTGAATCACAAATAAACACATATCCAATAAATTATCTAAGTCCAGATCAATTTCTGAAATATGTCGGTCTACCGACAGCTTTTTCTGGTAAATATCGAGTCTAAGACTCTAAACCGTAGTTCATTATCCATTTGGATAATTTAAACATCAGTCGCACTATTTTTCATGGTCTTATAATAATTATTAAATAATTATTATCATTTATTAAAATTTTTGAAATATCAGAATCATTATGAAATGATTTAAATATTAAACAATTCTATTATCATTAATATTTAATTAATATTAAACTATTAATGAAACCATTGCCAAAATATTAAAGTTATGTATAATAACTCAAAATATTTTTAAAGTATTTATAATACCCTTAAATGATTTTTAAAACATTTAAAATCATTATTAAATAATTACCATTAATATTTAAATATTAATGAACTATTTATCTTAATATTAAAAGTCAATAATTATAACTTAAAATATTTTTAAATCATTAACATTCTTTTTAAATAAATAAAACCATTTTTAAACTATTTATTTAATATAATTATTAAATAAATTTAATATCATTAATCATTAAATATCATTAATATTAAATTATTAATGAAAATATCCCTTAAATATTAAAAGTTATATTTTATAACTTCAAATATCTTTAAACACTTTATTTTTATTTAAAATGATTTTTATAATATTAAAATCATTTTTAAACTAATTTATTTAATAAAAATATTAAATAACTTTAATATCATTAATGATCATTATTAATTAAATTTACCTTTAAATATTAAAAGTTATATTATATAACTTAAAATATTTTTAAATACCTTATTATTATTTAAAATGATTTTTAATATAATAAAATCATTTTTACTTCATTTATTTAATTCATTTAATAAATAACTTAATTATCATTAATATTAATTTATTAATGAAAATTATCAAATAATATTAAAAGTTATTAAAAATAACTTAAAATATTTTCTTATATCATAATATAATTTTAAATGATTTTTCAAATATTAAAATCATTTTTAAATAATTTATTTAATATTATAATTAAATAAATTAAATACTTTTAATATTCTAAAAATATTAAATATTTATGAAATATATTTAAAATAATTAAAAACTAATTTTCAGAATTTAAAATAATTTTTAATAATTTATTTTGTATTTTTAACAATTAAAAACTATTTTTTTCCTATTTTTTTATTAATTTCCAGGAAATATAATTTATCTGTCGCTAAAGACCACCTATAGCGACAGAACAGTCGCTATAGGTGTTCTTAATGTTCTTGAACATTCATAGGCAGTCACCAAGTAGGCTAGAACAAAAAATAATGAAGATACATGCCGGTCAAACCCTACTGGAAAAATTTCTCATTAAGGTTCTGGGTTTTCCAGAAACCTTCATAAGACAGAACGGTCAACGCACTTTGACCAGGGTTAAATTCGATCATGTTCATGTTATGGGTAATATAAAGGTATGAATGTGTAGTTCTAATGTCATATTACAACAGACAATCAACATTATGGACTAAATATCAAACATGAGCAAGATCAAAGGCTTTTAAAAATGGTTGTCAGAATTTCTGGAAATCTGGAAATTTTTCTGGGTTACCCAGAAAATATTTTCGTGACCGGTCAACCCTGTTTGACCACTTATAACTTTTAATGTATACCAGATCTGGACCTGATTTAAGTTCCAGAGCAAAGATCTTACAACATACTACCAGACCAAACATTAAAACAACAAAAACATAAAACATAGAAAGATCTACATGACCCGACATTTGATTGTCAGACGCCTCCTTTAAAATTTCTAGAATTTTAAGAACATCAAATCCGAGCCTCTAGATGTTATGGATCTAACATCTAGTAACCCAGATCATCATTAGACACTACTAACAACATATTCTAACACTTAAACACAACATCTAACAACAAATTTTGGACAGAAATTCAAGGTAGGGTTTATACCTTAAATGAGCAATTTCAAATTTTGTGTTGTTGTTTTGTTGTTGGATTTTGTGGGGCTGTGTTTGTGACTGATATTATCAACAAATTTCGGAGGTGTGGTGTTTGAGAGAAAAGGTTTGAGTGTTGGACAAAAATAATTGAACAAATGACACTTTCTCTCTCTTAATTCTATATATAACAAGTATGATGCATGAATGCTGATATCTAGAGCTGAGTGCTGTCAAATAATATCACATGGAGTGGTTAGGTTTGGTGAACAACCTCACCAATTTTTCAAAACCTACTATCTAGCTTCTTTAATGTTAAAAAGGACATTTTGGTCTTTTAATTTTCCAATTAATGGAAAAATTGTAATCATGCAAACCCTTAGGGTTTAACCCTAAGGTTTAGCACAAATTGTAGGATTTTTCAACTAAGGTTTGCACAATAAATTAAATAAAATAAAATAAAATAACTAAATTTTAGTTTCTAAAATTTTTAAAATAATAACTTTGTTAATTAAAATAAGTTTGTAATTATCTAACAAATGGACATTAGGGTTTAGATCATATAATTATTGTTGACTTTGCTAATTTAGCAATTAGGGTTTACTCTTTCGGTAATTAGGGTTACCAAATTACTATTAGGGTTTTCAATTACTAAATTAGAGTTCTAGTTTAGTAATTAGGGTTTCTAAATTTAATAATTGTAATCATAATACTTGCTAATTAATCACATTATTAATACTTACCAACAATCTCAAACTCTAATTTCAAATTAGGGTTACTAATTATAGCAATTAGGTTTTCCAGAATTTTAATTAGGGTTCACCTAATTAATACATTTAATACACAACATAATTTATCTAACACACTTATAAAACAATCTCACACTTCTAATTTGGATCTCAAATTAGGGTTTAACATTATTACTAGGGTTTGGTCAAAATACACTTTAATTGACCAACCATTATCAATACGGACATACCGTACACATTCATAGCACTGAAAAAATCAAAATATAATTAATATTATATTATTATTCTAATACCTTGACAATAATCCAAAATTAA
The DNA here is from genome assembly GCA_020205505.1 of Panax japonicus. Classification (NCBI taxonomy): domain Eukaryota; kingdom Viridiplantae; phylum Streptophyta; class Magnoliopsida; order Apiales; family Araliaceae; genus Panax; species Panax japonicus. Next base: position 34,076,061 of record CM035101.1, on the reverse strand, counting down.
GGTTTGGATTCCATATCTGATTATTCTTTCATATTTAACCTTAATAATTAAAGTAAAATAATTAACTTAATAATCTGTACAAAAATTCATATAATAAAATAATTATTATATTTTTTTCTAAAAATCACTTCATTTATTATTTAAATAATATATGATTATATATTCATGGAAAATAATTAATAAAAACATTTCTATCTTAAAATTAATTATTATAAGAATATACTTTATAATAATCAATAATTCTAAAATAAATTTACTTGTAAATATTCATGGAATAAATATATTTTTATTTACCACATAAATACATATATACATAATCTTGTACAAATCCTCATCCTTAAAAAAAAAATTATACCCAAAATTTATGATTTATTTATATAGAAAATATCGGGTTGTCATAGCAGCCGCGCGAGGTTCTAGTTCAAGACAGGCACGAACGTGCCTGGTAATGTTTCTGGCTCTGTTTGACGATGGCGCGGGCGCGCGAGTTTCTGCTTATGTAGACGCATGGCCGCGCGGCTTCTGTGTTCTGCATCCTTGAGTTTTGCTAGTGCTACTGCTTCTGGGTCCCTCAATGCTTAGTTTCTTTTGTCCACTCAACCCTCTTGTCATGCCTTCATTGATCTCATGCCACCTACAACCGCCGAGCTATGCCATTTTCCTACACTTTCACACCATAGGAGTTCTTAGTATTTGCAATGCAAAATAACACAAAATACAACTAAAAACACACCAAAATGTACTTGAGATGGACATAGTTCTCGTGAATTGATATCCAATAAGTAGGTATAAAACCCACTTATCAAATACCCACAAACTTGAATTATTGCTTGCCCTCAAGCAATGCATACTACATAAACACTGAAAGTGCAACTACAATGTTATGCAACTAGATAATGATGCAAAAGAGTCTCACATTCTTCCAGCTATAACAGAATTTCAGTCTAACATGCCTCAGTGAATTATCCGGACTCAAGAATGAAACTTCAAACTAAGCCATAGACATAATATCATACACTCAAGTAATCCATACATGCTATAAAAATGTTGTGTGTGTGTGTGTTGTGTTCACCAAAACTTGACTAAAGCAAGAATACCCATGCTAAACTGGTCAACATAGAGAATTACAGTCTAAATCAAGATTCATGTATACTTGTGCAACAATGACTGTTCCAACATATCAAAATAAACTAAGGTTCAACAATGGGCTTAACTGCTTTATTACTAATCACGAGGGCGATTTTTGCACTTCCTCGCGGTGTTTATTGCTATTTTTCTCTTCTTTTTTTTATAAAGTGAGTGCGTTTTACGCTCCATCTCACCCCTTCCAAAAAGTCAATAATTCAGCTCAAGAAGGTTTCAAGATAGATTTTTCTTTAACATACCCATGTGTCCCCAAAGTTTGATTGTCAATGTTTTTTTTCATAGTCCAAATCCATTTTCCACATAATTCTCTTTTTAAAACCACATTTCCTATCAAGCAATGCAACACATAATTCTTATGCCTACAAGCAATTGTAAACACAACAGTGCAAACCGAAAGCATCTAAACAGCATCATGGATCATATCATGTAAATCATTATAGGTAAGCTTAAGATATCCATTAAATACTCAATAATCCATCAAAATTCACTTTTATCATAGGCTAGACATCACTTCCATAAAGCTAGAATTTATGAGACATGCACTAAACATCAAATGCAACTAAAGACATACAAACACAAATAATAATAATGACTAAAAAATGAAAAAAATTTAAAAATTTTCTGCAATTATTACCTAACACATAAAACATGCAAAATTTAAACTAATCATCCAAACACTATATGCAACTACCATACTACCCAATACCCCCAAACTTAAAATATTCATTGTCTCAATGAATGAAGGTAAAGGGTTAGAGAAACTCCCCTACTGCTCAGCTACACCACCCTATTCAGGTGGTGAATCCGGTGGTGGAAATGGCACGACGGTCCCAAACTGTGGCCACTCAAGCATAGTTCCTTGCTGTGGAAATGCCTCCGCGAGCGACCTCGTCAACCCTATAGCGAACACTGCAAAGTTATCATACAACGCATCGAACTTCCGTTCCATCCTTCGGAGCTATCGATCCCCAGTAGCAGCAGTTGCTTGAGATGACGTTCCCGCTTCAGTTTCATGTGTAGGCTGTGGCGGCGGCATCGATGATGTGGGTTGAATGATGAAACCTTTTCCCCTCGGATGTGATTCTCCTCCTGCAAAGTCCTCAAATTTAGTAATCATCGCATGAGTGAGATCTTGACTAGGCATTTGCATCTGTTCATCATCCCACTAGACTCCTTGCTGTGCACACAGACTCACAATCACAGACACATGTAGGATACTCCCCGTAGTGCTCCCCCTCATGTAACATAATATGTTTCGATTATTGAGATAGCCTACATCAATGTATTTTCCTGTGATTATTCCCCATAAAGTGATAGCCCTTTCATTGGTTATTTCATGCTAATGCGTTGAGGGTAAAAGCTTTGCACATTTGAACAAATTCCACTCATTAGTTCCTGCCCTACAAGTCCATTGCGTTATTGGAACACATAAGTTAGTGATAAATTCTGTCAAATCCGTCTCAAAATGGGCAGACTTGACCCAATTATCATTCCCAATCGGTGGATTATCGAGTATTCTGAAAGCTGCCCTAATTGCCTGAGGTGTATACTCAACTTCAACTCCTCGAACCATTGATGATCCACTCATAGTATCTTCAGTATTAGGATAAAATTCTCGCACAATACCCATGTGAGCAGGCATATGAGTTGCACAAAATCCTCCCCATCCTCTTTCTCTAATCATATTCCATAGTTTCCCATCTGCTTCCCAGGCTTGAAGCCTCGTTCCTTTAAGAACGTCTTTGTCACTATGCGATAGTACTCTGTTTGTGCCTCCAGACCGAGCAACTTAGTATGATCCACAATGTCCTCATCTTAACTGCTGGAAGAAGATGATGATGATGGAGTAACAGATCTAGCACGCTTAGGACCCATCTTAGATTGAATGAAAAGAAGATGATTTGCCTTGTGAAATCGTGAGTTAAAGGTGATGAAGTGAATAACCCCCAAACTAATTTTGCACAACCACTCTGAAACCCTAGTTTTTATAGTGTATCTATCGATCGTGGGTAAGAGATCTGATGCGACAATTATGTAGTGGATAAGAGAGTTAGGGCTTCAATCTGTAACTGATTAGAGATGAGGAGGCATGCATGTAATGGAGAGCAAGGAATAGACTCTCTGTTATGTCAAGTGATAGAAGATATAAGTCATAACACATTTTTAAAACATAAAAATTTTTCAATGTCCGGTGCCTGGCGCGTACACGCGGATTTTGAGTAGGACAATGGCACGGGCACACGGTTCATCAATGCTTTCTTGGTGCGGTCATGCGGCCCTATTTTTTGTACTATCATTCTGGATTTCCAATACAGCACACAGTGATTACTTTGTTTCAATGCACCTGCATAAACACCAAATAACCATGTCAATGCTTAAATTAATGAATACACAACAATGACCATCTAATTATCACATTCTCTATACTAATCTCAAACTCAGTCCAATACAAATTTAGCTACACACTCACATATGGAAAACACATTAATCTGTCACAGTTAACAGTGAAGATGAATTAACAAAAATAATCTAAACTGAATAAATAAAAAGTAGAGATGGAAACAATGGGTTGCCTCCCATCAAGCGCTAAGTTATAGTCAATTAGCTTGACTGTCTTTGAATTTCATGTCGAGGAAAGATTTGAGGTGACTTTTTGTCTGTCCACCTCACCACCAAAGTAATACTTTAGCCGCTGTCCATTAACTTTAAACGACTTGTCCGGGAACTTATTGAACACTTCTATCGCTCCATGTGGGAAAATAGTCTTCATTGTAAATGGCCCTGACCATCATGATTTTAGCTTCCAGGGAAAAAGTTTAAGTCTCGAGTTAAAAAGCAAAAATCTTTGTCCCGAGTCAAATGATCTCTCTATGATCTTGCGATCATGCCATTTCTTCACCTTCTCCCTGTACAACATAGAATTTTCATACGCCTGTAATCAAAATTTGTCCAACTCATTGAGTTGGAGTAGGCGCTTCTCCCCTGCAACTTTCAAATCAAAATTGAGCTTTTGAATCACCCAATATGCCTATGCTCTAGCTCCACAGGAAGATGACATGCTTTGCCATAAACTAGCTGAAAAGGTGACATGCCCAACGGAGTCTAATACGCAGTCCTATATGCCCAAACAACATCATCAAGCTTTAAAGACCAATCTTTTCTAGTGGTATTCACAACTTTTTCTAGAATTCTTTTAACTTCCCGATTTGAAACTTCTGCTTGACCATTCGTTTGTGGGTGATAAGATGTAGAAATGCTATGGTTCACCCCATACTTAGCCAACAAAGCTGTAAACAGCCTGTTGCAAAAATGACTGCCTTCATCATTAATGATGGCCCTAGGAGTGCCAAACCTCGTGAAGATACTTCATTATAAAAACATGAGGACTACTTTGGCATCATTTATTGGAAGAGCTGCCACTTCTACCCATTTGTTGGAAGAGCTGACACATAATCAACTGCAAGCAAGATGTAAAGATTTCCACATGAAGAAACAAAAAGACCCATGAAATCTATCCCCCACACATCAAAAATTTCCACTTCGAGGATTGTGTTTGTAGCATCCCCGAATCCAGGTCCCAAATCACCTCGGATCCGGTATACTATTTCTATTACTATTTGCGGAAGATATAAACATAAATTGTTTATACAATACATTATACACTATTCCCCAAGGTCGAGTAACCTTAACTTAATACACATTTCCTAAAATATCTATTACACAACAATATTTATCATATACGTTATTACAAACTAGCTGCACTTTATATCCCAAGCTGAACTTGGATTTAACCGATTCTTGTATCCGAACACGTTCGCTTTATCTGCAATGTTTTATCATGATATAGCAAGGGTGAGCATGAAAGTTGCCCAGCAAGTTTACATACAACAATATAATGATATATCATGATTGAAGAGTATGAATAATTGGCTGGCTATAATTCAACAATATAATTGTGAACTACCAGGAACAAAATTTTGACTGAACAAGTATTTTACATGAACAAACATTTATGAACCAACTGGTAATGAAGGTGATCAGCCTTTCATACCTGACTTATACATACAAGATGTACAGAATACAAATTTCATGGCAATCAGCAATGATTAACCATAAGCTTGATGAAACTACTCTAATTAGAGTTAAGTAAAAAGAAACTTGCCTGAATCGTTGATTACCGCAACGCAATTTAATTTAATCTCTCACGAAAGACCTTTTGTTTTGATGGCTTTTCTTCCTTTCCTTCCAAAGGTGATTATAGAGCTTGGAGGCAAAGAAATTTCTCTTCCTTCTTCCCACAAGGAGCTGCCGAACCTACTCCCTCTCTTCTCTCTCTATAAATCCGAAAATGAAGAGACAAATGGGTTTGGGAGAAAAATGAGAGTGAAGTAGCATTTTCTCTCTCTTTCTAATCTTATATAATGATCTAATACATTGTATGTGGCTGTCCCAAATGCTGAGCTTGCTGGATTTCTATGTTTTAAGGCACATGGAGTAGGCTAGGTTTTGGTCACCAACTCACATAGGCAACAATTACAAGCAACCTTCTCTTAGCTCTTTCTTGCTTCTTTTTTTTTTAAATCCGACCACTTGGCCCTCTAATGCCCCATGTCTTTTTATTTGGACAATTGGCCTCATTTCTCCCACAAATCATTGTTAATGCTTATTAAATGACCAAGATGCCCACAATAATTGAGTTTTAAAAATTGTGGCCACCTATTAAATCTTTTGGACTATCACATAAAATTCTTTGGGCCATTAATATATACTTAGTCCAATTATTTCTATCTTTACCCACCCTAAATATTTAATTAGGGTATCATTCCAAATAATTAGAATTTAAATCATCAATCTACTACATTAAATTCTATAACCCAACTAAACTTATTTTAATTAAGTTATAAAATTAATAACTTGAGATAGTAAATATATATATATCTCTTAACTTAATATAATTTATTATTCTTCCACAAGTGGGCTTAGCTTGGGCTCTCAATAATTAATTTCATTCACCAATACTAGAGCTATAACATATACATAGTCTAATACCTTTAACTCTTATCCAACCCAAATCATTTACTTAGGGTTTTCACTTCTCCATTAAAACACCAATTCTCGCTCACATGCCCATTTATTTCCTTAACCCAATTAGACTTGCTATAATCAGGTTATAAAATTAATCATTTGAGATATATATAAAATAAATCTCCTAGAATTAGTAAGTATTCTAAATACCACAATTCTCTTTTCCCATAACCCTTAAGTTATTAAATCCTTCATTCTTAATATATAATTAGGGTTTTCACTAGTTTCTTTTGTTTGTTTATTTAATAAACAAATATAAACCTTCACCTAATGTTCATATTTCTTGCACACAACTTTTTAACCCTTAGGGTTTAATACTCCGCATTAGGATTCCCAAATTAGGGTTTCAAATTCTCGAAACTAAAACTAGGGTTTCCAGAACCGATTTCTAGGATTTCTCATCAGACGTTAGGATTTTCCAACTTAATCACCATATTCATATTATGAATTTAGGGTTTCGGATTTCCGAAACTAAAATTAAAGTTTCTGAGCGTACCGCTAGGGTTTCTAATAATTCGTTAGATTTTTCTAACTTAATAAACGTATAATTAACATAACTTTAGGGTTTTGCTAAAGTTATAACTTATATGATCAATCCTTGATCTCAAATCATTATGGTTCACATATGTAACCAAATATACCGACTAGTATTCACTTCGATACTTATCCCTGATAATTCTTCAAAAGAATTTTAAATCTACCATAATCTTATACCTCATTACTAGACTATCACTTACAGTCTATCACCTAATTCAAGTTTTGTTCAAAACTTTTGAAATTCTTGGAATTTCATTACATAACTGCCAATTCCATACACTTATTTCCTGTCTAGGTCCTATTATTGAACCTTAAATCAATCAATTATGATTTTAATAAATTCTCCAAATTCTCAGGTTGTCACATTCACCCCTCCTTATAAGAATTTCGTCCCTGAAATTCACCTTACACTTTACACCATGCACCTTACACCATTCACACATATCACATGCTACCCAATATACCACTCACAAGGGTAAAAGGTTTAAAATTTTGCTGAGGGGTCATATAGACCATGAACACATAGATTTGACGGTATTTATACAGCAAAACAAAACATTACTTGGTCTGTTTTTAATCACAAAGAAGGTAAACTACCATTACTAGAACTTTAGGTAATCAGCCTATCGTACGATTACGTTATAAATAACGTATTTATTTTTAACGAATATTTACGCTATTAGATTGGTCTTATTTATCCAAACAACATAGTTCACCTCAGTCTTATCATAGGATTCAGCAACAAAATAATTTGGTTCAGGAAATTTCCTTCAATAAACACTTGGAGTTTTTGAAAACATTTTTGAGAATGACGTCATGATGTCGTACTGTATTTACAGTCCGTTGAGGATTCCGTCATTTGATGATTTTATCATGCTACATCATACCATAGTGGAATAGTGATTTTAAGTCAAATTCACACGAAGTAATACTGCATTGATGACTCCATCATTTTTATCATCTCTGCACTAGGTCACATGGTACATAAGTGATAAAAAAAAATAAATTTAAAAAAACACATAGTGCGTATTTAGCTTGAAGTCAAAAATTTTGAAATCTGGCATAGATAGGGGTTTAGGAAAACCTAAGTCTCCACTAATGATCATATGCTTAGCATTCTATCTGATCCTATTATCCTCAATACTCCATTCACACACAACTATACCCAGTTCATAAAACCACACTTATGAGTCCATAAATTGCCACAATCATATGAGTTCACGAACTTTCCTAGACAGACCTTTGGCGTCCATTCGATGAGGGGTTCATAAACATTTCATATAATTATGCGTCAAGTATGTCACATAAGTATGAGTTCTAAGAACTCGTACTTAATCTTATATCCTCTACCTATGACTTATCTATTTGTTATATACATGAGAAAGGAATCACCCTCTTAACACGCATATAGCAAATAGCGCGACACAAACATTTCAATGATTATCAGTGCCAGAAACTAAGTGGTTGTCAAACCAAACTCGGCCACTAATCAATATAGGAAGCTAAGTGAACAATTCCCCTCCCATACGAAGAATTGATCAACCTAACCACTACATCGACCAAGAAGCTAAGGGATTCTAAAACCAAGTACAAATTCCCCTCCCATACAAGGAATCATACAACTCAGCTGCCGACATGAGTCCTCAATTGAATCCCCACCTAATACTAACTCCACACTTACTCATACGAATTTTATTTAATCCGTATTTACAATTCATAACTCTTTCATGAGTTTTCATAGTACCATTTTATAGTACAACATAGACACAGCATCTTGCTGTAAACTTTTTAATCATCAAATTGATTTTTTTTCCCACATCATAACCTTATCAGATCACGGGGTGATCTTATCGTATATATTACGATTCAATTCCATACACTACGATCGTTTTCAATCATCAGATTGATTCTTTCTAGCTGTCATAACCTTTATCAGATCACGGAGTGATCTTATCGTATATATTACGATTCAATTCTATGACTTGATCGTTTTATTTTACGATCTTCTATCCCTGGACTTTCAGTCTTTTAGACTAAATTTATTCACCATTACTGTTCAACTTATTATCAGAGTTAGGGAACTCTGTGCTTTACACTCGCCGAGATTCGTCTTTGAATCTTACTGACCAACTAACTCTATTTGAGTTAGTACTTAATCCTAAACACTGCGGTTATTGGTCTCAGGTATTACTACCTAAGCTTCATAACCAACAGCTCTGATACCAAATGTAGCATCCCCGAATCCAGGTCCCAAATCACCTCGGATCCGGTATACTATTTCTATTACTATTTGCGGAAGATATAAACATAAATTGTTTATACAATACATTATACACTATTCCCCAAGGTAGAGTAACCTTAACTTAATATACATTTCCTAAAATATCTATTACACAACAATATTTATCATATACGTTATTACAAACTAGCTGCACTTTATATCCCAAGCTGAACTTGGCTTTAACCGATTCCTGTATCCGAACACGTTCGCTTTATCTGCAATGTCTTATCATGATATAGCAAGGGTGAGCATGAAAGTTGCCCAGCAAGTTTACATACAACAATATAATGATATATCATGATTGAAGAGTATGTATAATTGGCTGGCTATAATTCAACAATATAATTATGAACTAGCAGGAACAAAATTTTGACTGAACAAGTATTTTACATGAACAAACATTTCTGAACCAACTGGTAATGAAGGTGATCAGCCTTTCATACCTGACTTATACATACAAGATGTACAGAATACAAATTCCATGGAAATCAGCAATGATTAACCATAAGCTTGATGAAACTACTCTTATTAGAGTTAAGTAAAAAGAAACTTGTCTGAATCGTTGATTACCGCAACGCAATTTAATTTAATCTCTCACGAAAGACCTTTTGTTTTGATGGCTTTTCTTCCTCTCCATCCAAAGGTGATTATAGAGCTTGGAGGCAAAGAAATTTCTCTTCCTTCTTCCCACAAGGAGCTGCCGAACCTACTCCCTCTCTTCTCTCTCTATAAATCCAAAAATGAAGAGACAAATGGCTTTGGGAGAAAAATGAGAGTGAAGTAGCATTTTCTCTCTCTTTCTAATCTTATATAATGATCTAATACATTGTATGTGGCTGTCCCAAATGCTGAGCTTGCTGGATTTCTATGTTTTAAGGCACATGGAGTAGGCTAGGTTTTGGTCACCAACTCACATAGGCAACAATTACAAGCAACATTCTCTTAGCTCTTTCTTGCTTCTTTTTTTTTTAAATCCGGCCACTTGGCCCTCTAATGCCCCATGTCTTTTTATTTGGACAATTGGCCTCATTTCTCCCACAAATCATTTAATTGTTAATGCTTATTAAATGACCAAGATACCCACAATAATTGAGTTTTAAAAAATGTGGCCACCTATTAAATCTTTTGGACTATCACATAAAATTCTTTGGGCCATTAATATATACTTAGTCCAATTATTTCTATCTTTACCCACCCTAAATATTTAATTAGGGTATCATTCCAAATAATTAGAATTTAAATCATCAATCTACTACATTAAATTCTATAACCCAACTAAACTTATTTTAATTAAGTTATAAAATTAATAACTTGAGATAGTAAAAATATATATATCTCTTAACTTAATATAATTTATTATTCTTCCACAAGTGGGCTTAGCTTGGGCTCTCAATAATTAATTTTATTCACCAATACTAGAGCTATAACATATACATAGTCTAATACCTTTAACTCTTATCCAACCCAAATCATTTACTTAGGGTTTTCACTTCTCCATTAAAACACCAATTCTCGCTCACATGCCTATTTATTTCCTTAACCCAATTAGACTTGCTATAATCAGGTTATAAAATTAATCATTTGAGATATATATAAAATAAATCTCCTAGAATTAGTAAGTATTCTAAATACCACAATTCTCTTTTCTCATAACCCTTAAGTTATTAAATCCTTCATTCTTAATATATAATTAGGGTTTTCACTAGTTTCTTTTGTTTGTTTATTTAATAAACAAATATAAACCTTCACTTAATGTTCATATTTCTTGCACACAACTTTTTAACCCTTAGGGTTTAATACTCCGCATTAGGATTCCCAAATTAGGGTTTCAAATTCTCGAAACTGAAACTAGGGTTTCCAGAACCGATTTCTAGGATTTCTCATCAGACGTTAGGGTTTTCTAACTTAATCACCATATTCATATTATGAATTTAGGGTTTCGGATTTCCAAAACTAAAATTAAAGTTTCTGAGCGTACCGCTAGGGTTTCTAATAATTCGTTAGATTTTTCTAACTTAATAAACGTATAATTAACATAACTTTAGGGTTTTGCTAAAGTTATAACTTATATGATCAATCCTTGATCTCAAATCATTATGGTTCACATATGTAACCAAATATACCGACTAGTATTCACTTCGATACTTATCACTGATAATTCTTCAAAAGAATTTTAAATCTACCATAATCTTATACCTCATTACTAGATTATCACTTACATTCTATCACCTAATTCAAGTTTTGTTCAAAACTTTTGAAATTCTTGGAATTTCATTACATAACTGCCAATTCCATACACTTATTTCCTGTCTAGGTCCTATTATTGAACCTTAAATCAATCAATTATGATTTTAATAAATTCTCCAAATTCTCGGGTTGTCACAGTGTTTAATGGCATTTCATTTCTTTTTGAAATGTTCCCGACTCTCTGACATCTATCACCTCTTTGGATAAAACTATATGCATCCTTGAAAATTGTCAGCCAATAGAATCCTGCTTGTAACACTCTAGTCGTTGTTCGCTCTCCACCATAGTGACCCCATACACAGATGCATGACAATCTTGTAGAATCCCCTCGATATCATTATACGGGATACACCTTCTTATCATCTGATCAGCACATTATTTGAACAAATATAGCTCATCCCATATAGACCATTTCACATCATGCATGAATTTCTTCTTTTGATAACCAACCAAGTCAGAAGGTACCATCTTACTCACCAAGTAGTTTGCATAGTCTGTAAACCATGACACTTCCCCTTTCACCATAAACAACTGTACATCTGGAAATGTTTCATTAATTACAACTTTGTCATCTGCCTCCCTTTCTGGATTCTCAAGTCGAGATAAGTGGTTCACCACTTGGTTCTCAGCTCCCTTTTTGTCCTTGATCTCTAGATCAAACTCCTGCAACAGTAATATCCATCTGATCAAATGGGGCTTCGCATCCTTCTCCGCCACTAAATGTCGAATCGTTGTATGATCTGTGTACACTATCACCTTCGTACCTGTAAAGTCCCCGAACCCGGATACTTGAAACCCGAACTCGGTACTTCACGATACCATTTCTATGAGCGGAATAATTACTAATAACAGTAACAATAATATAAATTTCAAACTTAACTTACATTTATCAGAGTCTAATCCCAAGTACGCAACCTTTACTACATTCTTTGCATGATATATAATACATATCATAACTTAGTACAGTCTAACTATTACAAATGATACAAATAAACAAATTGTGTTTGTTTTCCTTTTCACTTGATCTTGGCCGATCCCTTCTAGCTGTTCATACTTAGCTGAAAACATTTAAATTAAGCAAGGATGAGCATTTGAGTGCCCAGCAAGTATTATATATATATATATAAGCTGAAAGAATTTAAATGTTTTCTTTATAATATTCTTCTACAACTAGTCAGTAGTTGTGAAGTAATCTGTACCAATAATAATAACATAACAACCCTCGTTCAAATTTTTGAAACTGTGTATTGACTATACATGGGGTTTCTGTGACATACTATGAACATTATTTTTCATTTTTGAAAAGGTTAAACAGAAATTCATCTGTAAACCGGCATTGCTTACGGGCCTGGGGTGTACAGTCCATGGGTCCTGTATTGATCAATACTACATTGCTAGAACGATATTATCGTTCATCCTTTGTCCGCCGTAGCGTATAAAATTTTTCCCATTATCGGGATGTTCATACCTGTCGGGTTTTTATAACAAAGGTCTTATATAATTCAACATATATGTATATCAAAGGTATATCAACATGCAATTGAATACAATGATTATCCAAGTGGGGACACTTGTATAATCATTTATAGAAATTAACGAACATAATATATATTTGAATTATCATATACTAACATGTTGATAATCAATGGGCGTATATAATATAGACTTTACAATATGTACAATAATAATATAACTTTGAAACATTCTTACACTTGTCCAATGCATAAAGAAAATGCAAAGGTAGGATACTTGCCTGATGCGCTGCTTACAATTACGCAACTTAGATCTATCTGTTATACCGAAACCTATCATTAATAAGATCATTCTATCGATTAGAATCACATATCATAACACATAGTACTGCTTATTGCAGTCAGCACATAACATAATCACATTTTCACACAACTTTATCCACCATTGAATCATAAATAAAATAATTAACTAACTAAATTTCTAAGTCCAGATCAATTTCTGAACCATATCGGTCTACCGACCTCTTTATCGGGTAATTATCGAGTCTAAGACTCTAAACAGTTGTTCACTATCCATTTAGACTAATTAAATAACAGTCATATCATTTTTCATGACCTTATAATAATTATAAAATAATTATTACCATTTACCATAATTTTTGAAATATCAGAATCACTATTAAATGATTTAAATATTAAACAATTATATTATCATTAACATTTAATCAATATTAAACTATTAATGAAACCATTGCCAAAATATTAAAGTTATGTATAATAACTCAAAAATATTTTTAAAACATTTATATTACCCTTAAATGATTTTTAAAACATTTAAAATCATTCTTAAACAATTACCATTAATATTAAAATATTAATGAACTATTTAACCAAATATAAAAGTCATTAATTATAACTTAAAATATTTTTAATTCATTTATATCCTTTTTAAATGATTTTTAAATAAATAAAATCATTTTTAAACTATTTATTTAATATAATTATTAAATAAACTTAATATCATTGATCATTAAATAAATATCATTAATATTAAATTATTAATGAAATTATTCTTTAAATATTAAAAGTTATATTTTATAACTTAAAATATCTTTAAACACTTTATTTTCATTTAAAATGATTATTATAATATTAAAATCATTTTTAAACTAAATTATTTAATATAATTATTAAATAACTTTAATATCATTAATAATAATTAATTAATGAAATTTACCTTTAAATATTAAAAGTTATATTTTATAACTTAAAATATTCTTAAATACATTATTATTATTTAAAATGATTTTTAAAATAATAAAATCATTTTTAATTTAATTATTTAATTCATTTAATAAATAACTTAATTATCATTAATATTAATTTATTAATGAAAATTATCACATAATATTAAAAGTTATCAAAAAATAACTTAAATTATTTTCTTATTCCATATTATAATTTTAAATGATTTTTCAAATATTAAAATCATTTTTAAATAATTTATTTAATATTATAATTAAATAAATTAAATACTTTTAATATTCCAAAAATATTAAATATTTATGAAATATATTTAAAATAATTAAAAACTAATTTTTAGAATTTAAAATAATTTTTAATAATTTATTTTGTATTTTTAATAATTAAAAACTATTTTTTTCTATTTATTAATTAATTTTCGGAAATAAATAATAGAAACCGTCGCTGAAAGCCCCTATAGCGACATAACCGTCGCTATAGGTGTTCTTGAGCCTTCAAGAACATTCATAGCAGTTTGCAAGGTACCGAGTTTGACCAAGATGTTCGGTCAGATCCTGATGTTACTGGGCATGTTATTAGTCAGATATTGTAGTACTAATGCACGACTACAAGATCCAACAACAAACAAGTTCATACAACATATAATCAACGAGATCTGTGCCTTTAAACATGCTGTCAGAGCTGTTCTTCATTTTCTGGGTTACCCAGAAATGAAGAACAGATCATGAGTGATACTTTGAGCCTTCACTACAATCTGTTCGTGTACTGTTTTAGTGATATATGACTTCTATATTGTAGCCCACATGTAACATTACAGATCTATTACAAAACATAACCATAAAAACAACAGATCTAGCCGGTAATAGCCGGTCAACCCATGCCAGAACACGGATCCATCCGTTTTTCTGGGTTGCCCAGAAATCATGAACTGTCTCCGAGAAAACCACTTTGACCGGCCACTACGATCGACTCGTTTGCTTTTAAGGAAAGTTTAAGGCATAAATATGGAGCTGATATACTAGACTACAACTTAGATACAATGATCAAACAAAAATATTAACACAATGACAGATCTAGGCTGTTTAATAAACTGTCAGACGTTGTTCTTAGTTTCTGGGTTGCCCAGAAAGTACCCGGTCAATGCCGGTCAACACACTTTGACTGCCTATAACTTTTAATCCATAACAGATATGGACCTGATTCAAGCTTCAGAACAAAGATCTAATGACATACTACAAATATAAAACATAAAACACACAAAATCATTAACAACCAAAGATTTAAAGGGTCTGACATTCGGCTGTCAGACCTCAAGAAACAAAATTTCCAGATTTTGAAAAATGTCAAATCCGAGCCTCTAGATGTTATGGATCTAACATCTAGCAACCCAGATCGTCTATTAACACCATAATCAACATGTTTAACACATCAAACATAAAATCTAACAACAGAAAATTGGACAGATTTTTGGGCTAGGGTTTATACCTTTTCGATCCAATTCTTGATTCTGACTTCTTGATCTGTTTTTGGTAAACGTGGGGCTTTGATTTAGGACTAATATACTATATAATTTCGAAGCTTTTAGAGAGAGAGGGTCTAGGATGAGCTTGGTGAAAAATTGAGCAAATAAATGAATTCTTTCTCTCTCCAATTTATTTATAACACATGGGTGCATTGGATTTGGCTGGAATGCTGAAGATTTGCTGAGATTTAAGGCACGTGGGGTGGTTGGATTTGGTCACCAACTTCCCCTAAATGTCAAAGCCTATTATTTAGCCAAAATAATACACTTAGGGGCAAAAAGGTCATTTGGTTTTTTAATTTAATGGCATTCTAGTCATTTGGCAAACCCTTAGGGTTTAGGGTTTGGGTTAGGGTTTATGGTTTTGACCATTTTAGGGTTTAACAATAATTTCAAGAATTTCTAAAATTAGGATTTGCACAAAAATATAATAAATAAATAAAATAATAAAATTTTAGTTTCTAAAATACAAAATTAGGGTTTCTTAGTTAATTAAGTTTTTAATTACTTAACACCTTACTAATTAGGTTTAAGATACACTAATTAGTATTAAGCTTTCCAAATCAACAATTAGGGTTTATAATTTAGATAAATTAGGGTTCATAAAATAAATATTAGGGTTCTTAGAAATTAGTATTTCTAAATTATTAATTAGGGTTACCTAATCAATATAAAAATTATATAATACATAACATGCATGCACCATATAACACAGTTATAGAACAGTGTCGAACTCAACCTGAGTTTTAAATTAGGATTTTTCATTTAGCAATTAGCTAATTATTATTTAGGGTTTCTAATTTAAGAAATTAGGGTTTTAATTCTATATCACCAGTCGTTAATCACATTATTGTGATTACAAATTCTCAAAGTCATGAATGACTTTCACTTTAGAGTTTCAATTCAATTAGGGTTCCAAAATTATAATTAAGGATTATAATATAGAATAATAATAATAATAATATAGAATAATAATAATAATAATAATAATAATAATAAGGGTTTTGAATAATTACGATTCTCCCTAATTAGGGTTAATACATAAACACCGATCATATATCACATTAACATGATTACATAACAGTCTTAAGCCGGCATTCGGCTTTAACTTAGGGTTTAACAGCTTAAACTAGGGTTTTGGCATTTTACACCATAATTGACCAACCATTGTCAGCCCGCAAATATACAGTACATATTTATAGCACTGAAAAATCAAAATATTATAATATTATAATATTATTATCATTATTCCTTATCCCATAACCAAAATTAGGGTTATCATTAACACTAAAATTGTTCCACACATTAACATTACACACATAACCACATATATCTATAACACTGACAACTAATAATATAATATTATTATTTTCATTCCTTGATCAAAACCCAGAACTAGGGTTTGGATTCCATATCTGATTTTATCTACCATAATTAACCTTATAATTAACTAGAAATAATTTACTTAACTATTCTAAAATAATTTCATATAATAAATAATTATTATAATAATTCTATAATCATATCATATATTATTTAAATAATATAATTATCATATTTTCATGAAAAATAAACATTAAAAATATTTTTACTATAAAACTAATTATTATTAGAATATAATTTATAATGAGCAATAATTCTAAAATAAATTTATTCATAACCATTTATGTAATAAATATATTTTATATTCATCACATAATTACATACATAATACCTTTCACGCATTCTTTCCTTTAAAATAAATAATTATTCTAAAATTATTTCATATATTATTTAAATAATATATATACCTATACTTTCATAGAAATAATAATAAAATCATTTCCATTAAGGAATTAATTAGTACAAAAATATAATTGATAATAATCAATAATTCTAAAATAAATTTATTTGCAATACTTAATGTAATAAATACATTTTATTTATCACACATATAATTATAATTACACATTACCTTGACACATATCATTCATATTTATTTTAATATATAAAAAAAATTATACGTAAAATTTATGATTTATTTATATAGAAAATATCGGGTTGTCACATTCACCCTCCCTTATAAAGATTTCGTCCCCGGAATCACCACTTTAAAACCTATACATACCCTGGTACATAGTATACACAATCATTCCAAGTAGATCTTGATCATGGTTGATCGATCCGATCTTTAACTATTCGGCAAAAAGCTTATCTATCCCCTTAAACAAAAATTTGATTTCTAAGAGAACTCAAATTCCTCCTTCAAAATAATTTATAAAAATAATTTAGTATATATAAAAATATAATAAGAAAATAAAAATTTGTTAGATTAATACCTTGAGTTGCATCCCCGGCTGCTACCGAATCCTGAACAGTCCTGTTGAAGACGCGTGCGGTTGATTTCGTTGGTTTATTTGTTGAAGTTGGTCCCGTTGTCGCCAATATCCTGCTGCCTTGTTTCGTATTCGCATTCCTTGTTTCCATTTCCTTTCTTGGACAGTCTTTCACCTTATGTTTTATTGATTCGCACACAACACATTCACTATACATTATTGGATTGGGACATTTAGGAAAGATATATATCTTTCCTGTCCTTACTTTCCACACACAAAATTTTCCTTTTAATCACATTCCCGGCTTATTTCTGGTATTATCAAAATTATCTTCTTTTAACATATAGGTGACAAAAGTTGTCTTTTACCCCACCGTTATCCTAACTATCACATATGTTTTAACAGGGTCGGTTGATCTTCTACATCCTGGCGATCCGGTTATCTTGAAGTCTTTAAAGTTTGTCGATCGATTGTCTAGTTGGTTTCCCGCGACTGGTATTTCGTTCTGCATGGCTTGATCGTCCGCATTCGCAAAAAAATTTGGTGTCGGGTCTGGTTGTCCTCCAGCTTTGTTCACAGGTCCTTCTATCCTTTGGTTTCGTTTTTTTACGGTATTTTCATAAATTATTCTTACATTCTAAGCCTTATCGTAAACGCTTAACATATAACGCAAAACTTTCTATTCAATCAATCATGTACTTAAAATATTAAATTTTTAAAATTCGGTCCATTGTAATAACCAATGACCAAATTAATATTTACTATATTTATATCAACTTATCGCATTAATCCAACATAGATCCATATTCATAACACTTGACATGCCATAGCACATTCTGCTCTAAACATCCGCTATCCCTTTGTGACTCGAAAGTCGGGATTCGCTGCCATAACTTATACATAATATTACATTACACCAACATACCTATCATATATACCACCTAAAACTATACCTATTCAACTAATACTAATACTACCTATTCCTTACACATTCATTATCGATCATTTGCTTAATAACCTATCTATTTTCCATTATACCCAATATCCATTCACACATAATTATATCCAGTTTGTCACAACTTTCAATACCTTATGAGTTTAAGAACTCATCACAAACATACGAGTTTAAGAACTCGACATTGACCACTTATAATCCTTTAGCTATACTTTACCTATCAGTTATACTTAACGTTTCTTGATCCAGTATTATACTTTTTAAAATAACCACCTCTTTGAGGTAGCTTTCAATGTGAGCCTCTATTACAGCTATTAGCTTTGATATTGGCTCAGTCATGGAAGTTGACTTATTCTTTATGACATAAGGGTATCCTAATTCTGTTCCTTTCTAACACCTACGCACAAAAATTATCTTGATAAACAAATAAAAAATACACACAACACATAATAGTTTTTATAAGTTATCTTTTATTTTGTTTGACGATGAATTTATTCAATTCAACTATCTTTAAACTCTATATGAGTTATTTGTATTTTCAAAGTTTCCCTCTGTTCTAAGGTTATAGCCTAAGGTCTAACCCACCTAAGGTTTCTAACCCTATAGCTCTGATACCAACCTGTAAAGTCCCCGAACCCGGATACTTGAAACCCGAACTCGGTACTTCACGATACCATTTCTATGAGCGGAATAATTACTAATAACAGTAACAATAATATAAATTTCAAACTTAACTTACATTTATCAGAGTCTAATCCCAAGTACGCAACCTTTACTACATACTTTGCATGATATATAATACATATCATAACTTAGTACAGTCTAACTATTACAAATGATACAAATAAACAAATTGTGTTTGCTTTCCTTTTCACTTGATCTTGGCCGATCCCTTCTAGCTGTTCACACTTAGCTGAAAACATTTAAATTAAGCAAGGATGAGCATTTGAGTGCCCAACAAGTATTATATATATTAGCTGAAAGAATTTAAATGTTTTCTTTATAATATTCTTCTACAACTAGTCAGTAGTTGTGAAGTAATCTGTACCAATAATAATAACATAACAACCCTCGTTCAAATTTTTGAAACTGTGTATTGACTATACAAGGGGTTTCTGTGACATACTATGAACATTGTTTTTCATTTTCGAAAAGGTTAAACAGAAATTCATCTGTAAATCGGCATTGCTTAGGGGCCTGAGGGTGTACAGTCCATGGGTCCTGTATTGATCAATACTACATTACTATAACGATATTATCGTTCATCCTTTGTCCGCCGTAGCGCATAAAATTTTTCCCATTATCGGGATGTTCATACCTGTCGGGTTTTTGTAACAAAGGTCTTATATAATTCAACATATATGTATATCAAAGGTATATCAACATGCAATTGAATACAATGATTATCCAAGTGGGGACACTTGTATAATCATTTATAGAAATTAACGAACAGAATATATATTTGAATTATCATATACTAACATGTTGATAATCAATAGGCGTATATAATATAGGCTTTACAATCTGTACAATAATAATATAACTTTGAAACATTCTTACACTTGTCCAATGCATAAAAAAAATGCAAAGGTAGGATAATTGCCTGATGCGCTGCTTACAATTACGCAACTTAGATCTATCTGTTATATCGAAACCTATCATTAATAAGATCATTCTATCGACTAGAATCACTTATCATAACACATAGTACTGCTTATTGCAGTCAGCACATAACATAATCACATTTTCACACAACTTTATCCACCATTGAATCATAAATAAAATAATTAACTAACTAAATTTCTAAGTCCAGATCAATTTCTGAACCATATCGGTTTACCGACCTCTTTATCGGGTAATTATCGAGTCTAAGACTCTAAACAGTTGTTCACTATCCATTTAGACTAATTAAATAAGAGTCATATCATTTTTCATGACCTTATAATAATTATAAAATAATTATTACCATTTACCATAATTTTTGAAATATCAGAATCATTATTAAATGATTTAAATATCAAATAATTATATTATCATTAACATTTAATCAATATTAAACTATTAATGAAACCATTGCCAAAATATTAAAATTATGTATAATAACTCAAAAATATTTTTAAAACATCTATATTACCCTTAAATGATTTTTAAAACATTTAAAATCATTCTTAAACAATTACCATTAATATTAAAATATTAATGAACTATTTAACCAAATATAAAAGTCATTAATTATAACTTAAAATATTTTTAATTCATTTATATCCTTTTTAAATGATTTTTAAATAAATAAAATTATTTTTAAACTATTTATTTAATATACTTATTAAATAAACTTAATATCATTGATCATTAAATAAATATCATTAATATTAAATTATTAATGAAATTATTCTTTAAATATTAAAAGTTATATTTTATAACTTAAAATATCTTTAAACACTTTATTTTCATTTAAAATGATTATTATAATATTAAAATCATTTTTAAACTAAATTATTTAATATAATTATTAAATAACTTTAATATCATTAATAATAATTAATTAATGAAATTTACCTTTAAATATTAAAAGTTATATTTTATAACTTAAAATATTCTTAAATACATTATTATTATTTAAAATGATTTTTAAAATAATAAAATCATTTTTAATTTAATTATTTAATTCATTTAATAAATAACTTAATTATCATTAATATTAATTTATTAATGAAAATTATCACATAATATTAAAAGTTATCAAAAAATAACTTAAATTATTTTCTTATTCCATAATATAATTTTAAATGATTTTTCAAATATTAAAATCATTTTTAAATAATTTATTTAATATTATAATTAAATAAATTAAATACTTTTAATATTCCAAAAATATTAAATATTTATGAAATATATTTAAAATAATTAAAAACTAATTTTTAGAATTTAAAATAATTTTTAATAATTTATTTTGTATTTTTAATAATTAAAAACTATTTTTTTTCTATTTATTAATTAATTTTCGGAAATAAATAATAGAATTCGTCGCTGAAAGCCCCTATAGCGACAGAACCGTCGCTATAGGTGTTCTTGAGCCTTCAAGAACATTCATAGCAGTTTGCAAGGTACCGAGTTTGACCAAGATTTTCGGTCAGATCCTGATGTTACTGGGCATGTTATTAGTCAGATATTGTAGTACTAATGCACGACTACAAGATCCAACAACAAACAAGTTCATACAACATATAATCAACGAGATCTGTGCCTTTAAACATGCTGTCAGAGCTGTTCTTCATTTTCTGGGTTACCCAGAAATGAAGAACAGATCATGAGTGATACTTTGAGCCTTCACTACAATCTGTTCGTGTACTGTTTTAGTGATATATGACTTCTATATTGTAGCCCACATGTAACATTACAGATCTATTACAAAACATAACCATAAAAACAACAAATCTAGCCGGTAATAGCCGGTCAACCCATGCCAGAACACGGATCCATCCGTTTTTCTGGGTTGCCCAGAAATCATGAACTGTCTCCGAGAAAACCACTTTGACCGGCCACTACGATCGACTCGTTTGCTTTTAAGGAAAGTTTAAGGCATAAATATGGAGCTGATATACTAGACTACAACTTAGATACAATGATCAAACAAAAATATTAACACAATGACAGATCTAGGCTGTTTAATAAACTGTCAGACGTTGTTCTTAGTTTCTGGGTTGCCCAGAAAGTACCCGGTCAATGCCGGTCAACACACTTTGACTGCCTATAACTTTTAATCCATAACAGATATGGACCTGATTCAAGCTTCAGAACAAAGATCTAATGACATACTACAAATATAAAACATAAAACACACAAAATCATTAACAACCAAAGATTTAAAGGGTCTGACATTCGGCTGTCAGACCTCAAGAAACAAAATTTCCAGATTTTGAAAAATGTCAAATCCGAGCCTCTAGATGTTATGGATCTAACATCTAGCAACCCAGATCGTCTATTAACACCATAATCAACATGTTTAACACATCAAACATAAAATCTAACAACAGAAAATTGGACAGATTTTTGGGCTAGGGTTTATACCTTTTCGATCCAATTCTTGATTCTGACTTCTTGATCTGTTTTTGGTAAACGTGGGGCTTTGATTTAGGACTGATATACTATATAATTTCGAAGCTTTTAGAGAGAGAGGGTCTAGGATGAGCTTGGTGAAAAATTGAGCAAATAAATGAATTCTTTCTCTCTCCAATTTATTTATAACACATGGGTGCATTGGATTTGGCTGGAATGCTGAAGATTTGCTGAGATTTAAGGCACGTGGGGTGGTTGGCACTACTACAAAACAGTAAATAGACAACGCAGAAAAAACGTTGTGGTTTCAGTCAAAAAAACGTCGTGGTTAAGGGTGTTGTCTATTTAACACCCTTACACAACGTTTTTAAAACGTTGTGGTTAAGCACAATACACAACGTTTTTTAGGAAAAAACGTTGTAGATTTGTTTTCAAAAAATTAGCATATGCTTAAAAACGTTGTAGAAGGTATGATTTCACAACGTTTTTTGGTTAAAAATGTTGTTGTTTAGTATAAAAGACAACGTTTTTAACCAATTTATACAACATTTTTAAAATGTTGTAGATAAAGTAAATAAAAGAAAAAAAAATATTGTGGTTCACCTGCAATATGCTAATGTCATGATATAAAGCTAAAAGGTCTAAATTCTCATTTAAATTTAAAGCCAAAATGTATCAACTATTCAAAATACATCCCAATAATACTATCTGTACATCTCAAATTCAAAATATACCAATTACAAAGAATATTAATACCATACAACATTTACATACAACATTTACATCCAAATAATACCAAACTATCCATACATCTCAAATTCACTTGCTACCTAAATGTATACATCCTTTCCACCAAAAAAATGTCATTAGAAGTCTCCAACAATATACTAGACTTCAGAGATTAAAACTTTTTTTGGTGGTCAAACCTTAGTAACCCAGTAAACTTACAGTGTGTCACTGTTATTGCTGTAGAATGCCCAGTAAACTTACACCTGTTATTGCTGTAGAATGCCATCCTCCAGCAGCAATATCATCCTGGACATAATTAAAAAATAAGAACTTCAAACAGTTCAAATAGTAAAAGTTATGAACTTATGGATCCAAATAATTAACTGCTACAAAATAGCAAACAAAGAAGAAAAGTTTTTAAAAAGAAATTCTTTTAACACAACCTAAATCCAAATTGTTAACTGACTAGATACAGATACAAGATAAAAGATCACGATTGGGAACAAGAGAAATGGCCAGCCACCTGTTTGTAGCCAGGTTGATAACCAAACTCGTTTTCCACCTTTCACAAAGTAGAGTCGCTGCACAAGTGGACCACCACAATTGCCTAGGCATTTTGTAAGTTGATTACACTGGTAACTTACTGAAACTGCGTGCATAGTAAAAGAAAGTAGTTAAGCATGGTTGAGACTGGAGTCCAAAGGCATACATAATTATACAATGGTACTCTGAACTCATTGCTACAATTTTCACAACTGAATGGGATTACGTGTTTTAAGCGCAACTCAGAAGACGCGGACAGCTCATTAATGTAAAACAGAATCAATATATACTATATTACCAGATTATACGGTCACTGCCTGTCTGGTTGCACTTTTTCCTTCCATGGCATCTTTCTTTTTTCGACATGTGGTGCAAAGGAAGGGGCCTTCCCATGGCTTTGAAGCAGGTGAGAAGAATGTCCCAGAGTTAACAGACAGACCATCACTTGGTGGCTGATCCATTTGGAAAATTGCACATATAAAAAGCCCAGAGCTTGAGTTCAAAGGGAAGTCCTTACCTAGCCTGCAATTCGAATTAAACAAAAGTTAGGAACACATCAAAGGAGATTACAACAATTACTTAGGATGTCAGCTTCCATAGCCAAGGTCTGCTCAAAATTTAAGACAGCAGACAACCCTTGAACAATCCAAGTTTGTGCTTCAATTAACAGATGAGAAGGAATACAAAAGATGACATATCATTTATCGAAGATGTTCTATTGGCAGAATTAACAATATAAACAAACCTGTTTCTTCTTCAAGTTTTCTCTTCAAGACACCAAGAGGACCAATCAAGCGTCGAAGAGCATCATTGTTGTACTTTAAGGTAACTGCAACAAAGATTTTTATATAATTACACTATTGGTTTATATAATTAGATCAAACAACATTTACCTTGTTGACTTCTATTTGCCACTATATTGCATAAGTGATCACGTATACTTGCGTGTAATTACTAGTAGTATTTTAGGCAAACACTAGGAAAGTGTAAAATGGTTGCCTAAGGTTACTTTTATCATGACCTTGCTTTGTCTAGTGGTCTAGCATGGTTTGGTCTCTTAGAGCTCACTTTAGGCTTAATAAATACACATGAACTCCTACTTGTTACTCTATGTCTTGGCCTCACTTGCAAATCATTTTTAACATGCATTTCTGACATTACATAAGTTCATCACTGCCTAGTATGGTCAAGTGCTATAAATTACACAAAACAGTCCCAAACTATATCTTTAAGCATGATTTAGCATAACTAACACAAAAAAACACTAAGCTTGGTTAAGATAGCTATTGAAGAACCTTTGTGACATGGAATTGCTAAGAAATTTTCATACATGGTTCAAGCTTCATAAGTTCTCAGCTAGGAGGTGGTTGACACCAAATCAGTCCTCTTTTCATGGGCCTTTAAGCATGAAATTTGTAGGGAATACAAAATAGTCTTAGACCAAGTTAAGAATCACTTTTAAACATATTTTCTTGTCATTACATAAGCTTTTTACTGACTAATATAGTCAGGTACTAAAGATGGCCATAACAGTTCTAAGCTAGAGTTTTAAGCATGTTTATCACAAAACAGACCCAAGCTATGCTTCATTGAATACCTAAGCATTCTAGCAAGCTTATAACCACCATTATAACTTATTATCATAGGATTAAGCATGCTTTCATAGCTAGGTAAGTCATTAACACAACACATCCCACACTTAGACATTTTAGGCGTGACATTAGTATATTAAGCCATAACAGTCCTAGGCCAGATTGCTCGTTGATTCCAAATACGCACATTGCCATATTAAACATATTAGAATTTAGCCAACAGTTTTCAAAGACAAGATCCATATACGCACATTGCCATATTAAACAAATTCTGTTTAGTATATCTTGTTAAAGGCCCTAATTAAAAATAATTAGCATACCTCCTCACTAGAGAAAAGGCACATTCTCTTGTAGTACAAAGCACGCCTTGGCCCTGCAGGTGATAAAATAATTTGCTGAATTTAGGTACAACAATGAAGAATACTAATAGCAAAAATAAGAACTGCAGCTATCATACATATGAAAGTTGAAAACATGGTAGATATGAACAATTGCAAAAAATTATTATTATAAAAAACATGGCACATATGAAAAATTACAAAACATGGCAGATAGGATCCTATGCTATTATCAAAAACAAAAAATCAACACATTCAAAGCTGATTTAATCTTCAAAAAGTCCTTCCCTAACTGTTATGAACAATTGCAAAAAAAAAAAAGCTCAAATTTGATCAATAAATATGCATTTGCCGGAAAGTGTCGTCGATGATACCTGAAAGTCCGAAGTAAGTTGAAGTTTTGGGTTCTCAAAATAATACTTTTTGAATTAATCTTCAAACCCTAGGGTTTGGTGTATAATCTTCCTGCGAATCCTTCGTCATCTTCTTCTTCTAAAGCATGAATACAGTCTCGTAAACTTAGTCGACTCTGTTCTTCGGCTTGCCTTTGCTTCATACGCATCTCCCCTTCTCTCTGCCGCGATGCCGAGGCTTGTCCGATCGACTCTTTGTTGATTCATCGCTCGATGTGCGACAGGATCGCCGGGATCTGCTTCTCGAGCATCCGTTGAAAGTTACAGGAAATCTAGGCAAACCCTAGCTTTTGTTTTTCAGATGGAACGAGAAGAGGCTAAACAGAGAGAGATGAGAGACGAAGACTCGGTGAGAAAGGAAATAGAGAACTTCCTCTTTCTCTGCGAAAGAGAGCAGATTTTAAGTTTTCATTTAACCGCCTATATTTTACCTCCGTGTTTTTCTTAATAGATAACGTTTTTTTAAAAAAACGTTATCTAATTAAAATAAAAATAATGTCCTTCTAAATAGATAACGTTTTTACATATATAACTACAATGTTTTTTCTAAACCCGGGCTCCATTACAAACGGGTCTTCACGCGCTCCTTGCTCCTTGATCTCCAATTCTTCAAAATTAATTCTAACTATTCCTATTACAAAACTATTTAAAATTAATAGAAACCTTGATCAGCAGTCAAGGGGAAGTACATAGGAGGGAAATAGCATAACTTGAACTGTTGTGGACTTGAACAAAAGTACGTTAGATTTGAATGATATTTCTGTTGTTAGTAAATTTCCTGATGTATTTCCTGAAGAATTTCTTGGTTTACTCCCAGAGCGTGATATTAAATTTTGTATCGACTTTGAATCTGGTACAAAACCCATTTCTAAAATCTCATATCGAATGGCTCCTATTGAACTTCAGGAGTTAAAAACCCAACTGTAGAAGTTGATACCCGAGCCTTTATTTGGTGACTTCCTTTGTGGAATGTACCGAAGCCAGACTCTTCGTAAGGGACACAATATTCGTGCGATTGTAAACTGATAGGTGTCATTGTAACGTGCTATCCAAGGTTGGGATATGAGTCACAGTTGAGAACCACCTAAGTCGATAATCGAAATACGTAACTTTCTAGGCTTAGTTGGTTATTATCGGAAATTCGTTGAAGGATATTTTCGAATCGCTATTCCATTAACGCAGCTGACTCGTAGAGATAAAAAATTCGAATGGAGCAAGGAATGTGGGAAGAGCTTCGAAGAACTCAAGAGGAGACTCATTTCAGCACATGTTCTGACCATGACGTCTTAGAAAAGCGAACGTGGTAGCTGACGTGTTGAGTAGAAGATCGTATACGAGTATGAGTACGATATTGTCAAAGACTCATTTCGTATAATTTATAAATAATAGAGATGGAGATGAAAACTCTAGGTATCCACGTGATGATATACGAGTATAATCGACTTTAATCAATAAAGTTAAAGTTATTCAAGCTACACACCGGAGCTTGTGAATATGAAGAAGCAGGTACAAGAAGTTGTTATTTTAAAAGCGAGAATTGGCGATGTGAGCAAAGCTCAAACCTTCGATTTATTAATCCATTCAAATTCTCGATCGAATAGGAATTGTGGCCTATAGACTCGTTTTACCGCTAAGTATGACGCGTTTTCATAACGTTTTTTTACGTATCGATGTTACGTAAATATGGGGACGACTCGAACCACGTCATTGAGTTAGAACCGGACGAAATAGCTGAAGACTTAACGTACGAGGAGGTACCTGTCAAGATGTTGGATGGGAAGAAGCATGTTCTACGCACGAAGGTCATACCACAAGTTAAAGTTTTGTGGAGGAATCATGCTATTGAGGAAATGACCTGGGGGTTGGAAACGGAAATGAAAGCGAGGTATCTTTACCTTTTCGAAGCACCAGTTACGTACGTCAATTTCGAGGACGAAATTTCATAAGGAGGGGAGGTTGTAAGACCCCAAATTATTAATAAATGAAATTTATTTTCCTTTATTTATTATTTTGAAATAGTAAGGGTTGATTTGATTAATGTGGAAAGTTATGGGTAAAATGCGCAAATATTTCGAATAAACAGGTGGTTATAAAATATTCATTATTGTCGGGGAATATTCGTTTGGTCGTGGAATATTCTTGCTGTCGGGGAATATTCGTACGACGGCGCAGTCTTTTATGGGGCCCATAACGGAAAGCGATTGGATGAAGAAAACGACAAGTATAGTTGTTTATAAATAACGGCGTAGTTGTTACCGTTAATACTGTTGGAATACCCGGTGGTTAAAACACAGTAATACGCGTTGTTGCACAGTAGCACACGGTATTGCACCAATTATTGATTCTTACGTAAGAAGGCACTACTCAATAATTGTTACAGTAATTACTGTTCAGTATTTTATGTTATTGATTCAATAATTGCTGCATTGATATTTTATATTACTGTTGTTTCAATAATTGTCACTGCACAGTATTTTCCATTATCGAAGCAATAATTCATATTATCTGAATAATATTATTTGATAACATTATTGGCAATGTCTAGAAAGTTCTGTCTAAGGAGAGGTTTGGTCACCTAATTGCGCGCCAGTAAGGAGAAATTCTTATTGGAAAGCCCCCTCTTTCCTGGGAACGGCCTGGTTGCCAGTATTGTGATTCTGTAATATTATTTGTGAATAATTAAATTATTGATTTATATGATGAGGAAAATATTGATTTTATGTGGATATAGATGGAGAAAATTTTTAATGTGACAATTGTTGAAAATTAATATTTTATCTTTTTCTGATAAAATAATTCATTTAAATATATTATTTTAATAATATATTAACGGTGATATTTTTATAATGAATGTGGGATATATGAGTATATGAGGAGGAAGAGTATTTTTGTGGCATTAAATGTTTAACACATATTTTGTGTGTTGGTGGACACAATTATTGACTGAAATTTGATTATAGTCTGTAAAATCGTCCGTTTATGAATTTAGGTCAATTTTTGTTTGGAATTTGGAAAAACTTCCTTCTGCAAAGTTGTAGAGAATTGAATTTCCTATAAAAACTCGCGAGATTTGAATTTTCTGGCAAAAGGGCTATTTATTGTGAATTATTGAAGTTCTGAAGCTCCAAAATAATTGATTTTTGGAAGTTTAAAATAATTTAAATTAGAAAAACGTTTTTATTACTTTTCTAGAAGGTTTGCATGTGTGGTTGATGGCTGAATTCAGTTGATATGCGTGGGAAATAATAATAATAATATTATATTAAATTTTCTGCTTTGGTGTTCTAAGCAATTTCCTATAAATAGGTGCTTAGGTTAGAATTGAAAATCACACCAGAAACTGAAGTTTTCTCTCTCTATATTATCGAGCGTATTCTTGTGAGTATTTTGAGTATACTTTGAGTATTGCTATACGGTGCAAGTTCAAGTCATAGCCTATATCCGGTGTTTCAACTAGAAGTGCTGTCTTTCGAGGTAAGGGATGTTATTTTCTTCTAAAATGATATTATTTCTTCAATATCATTATGCTGAAATGTTGGTTGGAACTTTTTATCAAATTTGGAACTTTTTCATGTCGGGGTTACTATTCATGAGTTACTATTCACGAGTTACTATTCATGAGTTACTATTTACGAGTTACTATTCACGAATACTATTCACGAAGCGTGAAGATGTTTTTTTGTGAAATTACTATCTTTTGGTGTCGGAGTTACTATTCACGTATACGGCACTATTCACGTATACGGCACTATTCACGAATACGACACTATTCACCGAAAAAATGAAATTTCTTCTTTTTGTCCAAAATATCAATTCTGGATACTAGCTTTGATTGGATCTATGTTTTGATCATTCTTGAATTTTACTTCAGTATGATTATTTATAAAGTATTTTTGAACTCGGATTGTTTAAAGTACGAATCCTTAATACTTGTTATTTTGTTTCACTGGATTCGTTTCCTTTAAAATATTTCTCATCATCCTCAGTCCTAAATGATGGTGTTACTGAATATCTTTGGCCTGTAGTGCAAAGATGGTTGATTTTATTATGAATATCTTTGGCCCGTAGTGCAAAGATGTACAGGTGTTGAGATGAACATGAACAATTGATGAATATCTTTGGCCTGTAGTGCAAAGATGAATATTTGATTTGATTTGAGATATATATTGATTGATGTTACAGGGATAAAATATTGCTGATGGACTTTTAAATTCATAGATGTTAGTAGATTTTATTCTCTACTTAACTCTTCTAATGAATTATTGTTTCCGCTGCAGTTGTTGATCTAAAACTTGTTGTCTATTGTATTCTATCAGATTTTTCCCTGTTGAAGACTAAGGATAATTTGTTGTACATTATCTTAGTCATAATATTCTTTACTGGGCTAGTTGAGCTCACCCTTTTCCTTGTTGTTCCATTTTTTTTCTCAGGAGGCGAGAATGTAGCGAGTACTAGTCAGGGTATGGAATGAAGGTTCTAGAGAGAGTTGTTTAGTAGTCCTCACCATTTTTTTTTGTAAAATTATGTATAAATAATTATGATGGGGATTTATTTGCATGTGGATATTGTCTAGATGACAATGTTTGTATTCAAACTCACAGCTTATGGGTTGTAAAAGTTGTAGTTGTTTCTGTACCATGTATTTGACGACACAGAATGGGTTGGGTGGAATGGACCTATTTTGGGGTTGTCACAGTTGGTATCAGAGCTTAGGGATATGATCTCTGGCGGAGATCGGGGAATAGAACTAGGAGGGGAGAGACGAGTAATTCCTTCGCTAGTGTGTCCTACCTAAGCTTATTTGTTAGTTGGTCAGTATATAGGGATATTATGTGATATATTGATTTGTTTAATTAATCCTTGTTTTATGACAGTATTTAAGAATGTCGACTGAGAATGTTAACAGTGGAGTAAATGCGACCGTGGAGATGCATGTACTCACCAACGAGGAGAATGTGCAACAGGCTGGCAATGTTCCTCCTGTGAACAACGCCACTGAGCAGATGATGAACGACGGGATGTTTAGAAGCTTTTTGCAGTTCATGCAAAACCAGACGAGGGAGACTCGTGTTCAAAATACAGGAGGAAATGATGGCAATTCACGGGTGGTCACAGCCAAGCAGTTCAAAGAGTTGGGACCACCAGAATTCTGGGGAAAGCCGGATCCGATCATGGCGGAAACGTGGGTCAAACAAATTACCAAGATATTCGATGTCTTGGGATGCACGGAGGAACAGAAGGTTCCATTCGCCACCTTTATGTTCCGTGGCGAGGCAGACTACTGGTGGGAGTCTGTGAAGCGTACACATCCAGCCGCACTGAACATGTCATGGGAGACGTTTCAGAAACTTTTCAACGAAAAATACTTTCCTGAAAGTATTCGCCATATGAAGGAAGTGGAGTTTATTAGACTAGAGCAGAATAACATGACGGTATCCCAGTACGAGGCAAAGTTCGCAGAGTTATCCAGGTTTGCACCTCATTTGGTGGAGAATGAGGAACGTATGACGCGGATGTTTCTGAGAGGTTTGAAACCCGGCATACGTCAATATCTCATTTCTCATAAATTTTCTATCTATTCAGATGTTGTCAACAGGGCTCAGTTGTTAGAGCGAGATAACGAGTACGTTCAACCGAGGGACCATAACCAGGATCATACTGGTGACAGCAGTCATCAGAATAACGATAACCAGCGGAGAAAGAAGAATATGGACAAAGGCGGTAACCACTCTGGTGGTAATCGTGGCCATGAAAATAGATGAAGCGAGTCGGGAGGAGATTTTAAAAAGAGGAGATTTAACAACGACCATGTGAAGACGACAGTGCCAGCAGCAACTGGTTCCAAGGGAGGAGAAAGACCACCGATCGTATGTTACAAATGCGGGAAAGAGGGACTTATCAGCCCAAACTGCCCACAACAGTTCAAGTTATGCTATAATTGTGGAAAGGAAGGACATATCGCTCGAGAGTGTACGGTAGCGAAACCAATTCCAGCGGGGACGGTGATTCAAAAGGATGTCCCAGAAAAGTCAAAGTCAACGGTTCCTGGAAGAGCGTTTGTCGTGACCGGTCAAAATGCGAGGAACTCGAACGAAGTTAGCACGGGTTAGTTAATTATAATTCTCGCGAAGTTTATACCTTACTAGGTACCGGTTCTACCCATTCTTTTATCTCTCTTGCTTGCGTTCAACGTTTGAACTTGACTACGGGAAAATTAGACTTTGACCTATCCATGGAGACTCCGTTAGGAGAAACTTTCATTACATCCGTTGTTTAGAAATCTTGCTTGATTCAAGTTGGCACTATCACATTACCTGTTAACCTTATTTCTATAGAGATATTTGCTTTTGATGTGATTTTAAGGTTAACTACTCATCATGCCAAAATTAATTGCTTTTGTAAGGTTGTTAGTTTTCATATTCTTAAGCAACCTGATATTCGAACTCAAGCAATCAAACCATTGAAGTCAAACATTTTTATATCGAGCCATGAAGTCATTCGTTTATTGAAAAATGGATGTCATGTTTTATTAGCCAATGTCATGGACTTGAACAAAAGTACGTTAGATTTGAATGATATTTCTGTTGTTAGTAAATTTCCTGATGTATTTCCTGAAGAATTTCTTGGTTTACTCCCAGAGCGTGATATTAAATTTTGTATCGACTTTGAATCTGGTACAAAACCCATTTCTAAAATCTCATATCGAATGGCTCCTATTGAACTTCAGGAGTTAAAAACCCAACTGTAGAAGTTGATACCCGAGCCTTTATTTGGTGACTTCCTTTGTGGAATGTACCGAAGCCAGACTCTTCGTAAGGGACACAATATTCGTGCGATTGTAAACTGATAGGTGTCATTGTAACGTGCTATCCAAGGTTGGGATATGAGTCACAGTTGAGAACCACCTAAGTCGATAATCGAAATACGTAACTTTCTAGGCTTAGTTGGTTATTATCGGAAATTCGTTGAAGGATATTTTCGAATCGCTATTCCATTAACGCAGCTGACTCGTAGAGATAAAAAATTCGAATGGAGCAAGGAATGTGGGAAGAGCTTCGAAGAACTCAAGAGGAGACTCATTTCAGCACATGTTCTGACCATGACGTCTTAGAAAAGCGAACGTGGTAGCTGACGTGTTGAGTAGAAGATCGTATACGAGTATGAGTACGATATTGTCAAAGACTCATTTCGTATAATTTATAAATAATAGAGATGGAGATGAAAACTCTAGGTATCCACGTGATGATATACGAGTATAATCGACTTTAATCAATAAAGTTAAAGTTATTCAAGCTACACACCGGAGCTTGTGAATATGAAGAAGCAGGTACAAGAAGTTGTTATTTTAAAAGCGAGAATTGGCGATGTGAGCAAAGCTCAAACCTTCGATTTATTAATCCATTCAAATTCTCGATCGAATAGGAATTGTGGCCTATAGACTCGTTTTACCGCTAAGTATGACGCGTTTTCATAACGTTTTTTTACGTATCGATGTTACGTAAATATGGGGACGACTCGAACCACGTCATTGAGTTAGAACCGGACGAAATAGCTGAAGACTTAACGTACGAGGAGGTACCTATCAAGATGTTGGATGGGAAGAAGCATGTTCTACGCACGAAGGTCATACCACAAGTTAAAGTTTTGTGGAGGAATCATGCTATTGAGGAAATGACCTGGGGGTTGGAAACGGAAATGAAAGCGAGGTATCTTTACCTTTTCGAAGCACCAGTTACGTACGTCAATTTCGAGGACGAAATTTCATAAGGAGGGGAGGTTGTAAGACCCCAAATTATTAATAAATGAAATTTATTTTCCTTTATTTATTATTTTGAAATAGTAAGGGTTGATTTGATTAATGTGGAAAGTTATGGGTAAAATGCGCAAATATTTCGAATAAACAGGTGGTTATAAAATATTCATTATTGTCGGGGAATATTCGTTTGGTCGTGGAATATTCTTGCTGTCGGGGAATATTCGTACGACGGCGCAGTCTTTTATGGGGCCCATAACGGAAAGCGATTGGATGAAGAAAACGACAAGTATAGTTGTTTATAAATAACGGCGTAGTTGTTACCGTTAATACTGTTGGAATACCCGGTGGTTAAAACACAGTAATACGCGTTGTTGCACAGTAGCACACGGTATTGCACCAATTATTGATTCTTACGTAAGAAGGCACTACTCAATAATTGTTACAGTAATTACTGTTCAGTATTTTATGTTATTGATTCAATAATTGCTGCATTGATATTTTATATTACTGTTGTTTCAATAATTGTCACTGCACAGTATTTTTCATTATCGAAGCAATAATTCATATTATCTGAATAATATTATTTGATAACATTATTGGCAATGTCTAGAAAGTTCTGTCTAAGGAGAGGTTTGGTCACCTAATTGCGCGCCAGTAAGGAGAAATTCTTATTGGAAAGCCCCCTCTTTCCTGGGAACGGCCTGGTTGCCAGTATTGTGATTCTGTAATATTATTTGTGAATAATTAAATTATTGATTTATATGATGAGGAAAATATTGATTTTATGTGGATATAGATGGAGAAAATTTTTAATGTGACAATTGTTGAAAATTAATATTTTATCTTTTTCTGATAAAATAATTCATTTAAATATATTATTTTAATAATATATTAACGGTGATATTTTTATAATGAATGTGGGATATATGAGTATATGAGGAGGAAGAGTATTTTTGTGGCATTAAATGTTTAACACATATTTTGTGTGTTGGTGGACACAATTATTGACTGAAATTTGATTATAGTCTGTAAAATCGTCCGTTTATGAATTTAGGTCAATTTTTGTTTGGAATTTGGAAAAACTTCCTTCTGCAAAGTTGTAGAGAATTGAATTTCCTATAAAAACTCGCGAGATTTGAATTTTCTGGCAAAAGGGCTATTTATTGTGAATTATTGAAGTTCTGAAGCTCCAAAATAATTGATTTTTGGAAGTTTAAAATAATTTAAATTAGAAAAACGTTTTTATTACTTTTCTAGAAGGTTTGCATGTGTGGTTGATGGCTGAATTCAGTTGATATGCGTGGGAAATAATAATAATAATATTATATTAAATTTTCTGCTTTGGTGTTCTAAGCAATTTCCTATAAATAGGTGCTTAGGTTAGAATTGAAAATCACACCAGAAACTGAAGTTTTCTCTCTCTATATTATCGAGCGTATTCTTGTGAGTATTTTGAGTATACTTTGAGTATTGCTATACGGTGCAAGTTCAAGTCATAGCCTATATCCGGTGTTTCAACTAGAAGTGCTTGTCTTTCGAGGTAAGGGATGTTATTTTCTTCTAAAAT
This sequence comes from Panax japonicus, assembly GCA_020205505.1. Classification (NCBI taxonomy): domain Eukaryota; kingdom Viridiplantae; phylum Streptophyta; class Magnoliopsida; order Apiales; family Araliaceae; genus Panax; species Panax japonicus. Next base: position 34,040,241 of record CM035101.1, on the reverse strand, counting down.
GATATTATTTCTTCAATATCATTATGCTGAAATGTTGGTTGGAACTTTTTATCAAATTTGGAACTTTTTCATGTCGGGGTTACTATTCATGAGTTACTATTCACGAGTTACTATTCATGAGTTACTATTTACGAGTTACTATTCACGAATACTATTCACGAAGCGTGAAGATGTTTTTTTGTGAAATTACTATCTTTTGGTGTCGGAGTTACTATTCACGTATACGGCACTATTCACGTATACGGCACTATTCACGAATACGACACTATTCACCGAAAAAATGAAATTTCTTCTTTTTGTCCAAAATATCAATTCTGGATACTAGCTTTGATTGGATCTATGTTTTGATCATTCTTGAATTTTACTTCAGTATGATTATTTATAAAGTATTTTTGAACTCGGATTGTTTAAAGTACGAATCCTTAATACTTGTTATTTTGTTTCACTGGATTCGTTTCCTTTAAAATATTTTTCATCATCCTCAGTCCTAAATGATGGTGTTACTGAATATCTTTGGCCTGTAGTGCAAAGATGGTTGATTTTATTATGAATATCTTTGGCCCGTAGTGCAAAGATGTACAGGTGTTGAGATGAACATGAACAATTGATGAATATCTTTGGCCTGTAGTGCAAAGATGAATATTTGATTTGATTTGAGATATATATTGATTGATGTTACAGGGATAAAATATTGCTGATGGACTTTTAAATTCATAGATGTTAGTAGATTTTATTCTCTACTTAACTCTTCTAATGAATTATTGTTTCCGCTGCAGTTGTTGATCTAAAACTTGTTGTCTATTGTATTCTATCAGATTTTTCCCTGTTGAAGACTAAGGATAATTTGTTGTACATTATCTTAGTCATAATATTCTTTACTGGGCTAGTTGAGCTCACCCTTTTCCTTGTTGTTCCATTTTTTTTCTCAGGAGGCGAGAATGTAGCGAGTACTAGTCAGGGTATGGAATGAAGGTTCTAGAGAGAGTTGTTTAGTAGTCCTCACCATTTTTTTTTGTAAAATTATGTATAAATAATTATGATGGGGATTTATTTGCATGTGGATATTGTCTAGATGACAATGTTTGTATTCAAACTCACAGCTTATGGGTTGTAAAAGTTGTAGTTGTTTCTGTACCATGTATTTGACGACACAGAATGGGTTGGGTGGAATGGACCTATTTTGGGGTTGTCACAAGTAGTATCAAGAAATTGCACAAGTTCTTCAAATTCCTCCTCCTCTAATTCTAAATTTTTAGCAATAACACTTCTCAACGGTTCATGACTCATCAAACTCTCCACTTCATCATTTAAGACTTGATCCACCAAATCAACCCGGCAGCATTCTTCTTCATCTGTTAGAAACTTCATCGCCTTGAATACGTTAAAGGTAACCTCTGGATCATGAACATGCATAGTGAGTTCCCCTTTCTGTACGTCTATCAAAGTCTTTCCTGTGGCTAAGAATGGTCTCCCCAGTATGATTGGTATACTCTTATCTTCTTCATAATCTAAAATGATGAAGTCAGCCGGAAAGATGAATTTATCCACTTTTACCAATACATATTCAACTATTTCCCGTGGATAGGTGATCGATCTGTCAGCTAGCTGCAAAGAAATATTTGTCGGCCTTGGAGCCGATAATCCCAACTGGTTGAATATTGACAAGGGCATCAAATTTATGCTTGCCCCAAGATCACACAGACATTTACTGAATCTCATATTTCTAATCGTATATGGAATTGTGAAACTGCCCGGATCCTTCATCTTTGGAGGTAATTTGCGCTGAAGAACTGCATTATATTTCTCTGTCAAGGCCACTGTCTCAAACTCTTATAATCTCCTATTCCTTGACAATATACCCTTCACGAACTTTGCATAACTCGACATCTATTCCAATGCCTCAGCAAAAGGTATATTAATCTGCAGTTTTTTAAAAACCTCCAAGAACTTGCTGAACTGGTTATCTTCCCTTTACTTATTCAATCTCTGTGGATATGGAACCAGAGGGTGAACTAGTGGTGTTTTCCTCAAGGGTTTCTCAACTGAACCTGCGTTGTTATCCTCTTCTTACTGTAACTCAGAACCTTCCTTATTGTCTTTCTGCTCAGACACAATTTCTGTCTTGCATGTCCGCATGTCCTCCTTATGTAAACAAGGAGCGGCCGCGCCCATCTCATTTTCTGCCACCTTTTTCCCAGACCTTAATGTGATTGCTTGACATTGTTCCTTCCCTTCTCTTTGTGGATTTGCCTCCGTAGTACTTGGCAATGAACATTGGGGACTGATGTTAAGCATACTCGCCATTTGCCCTATTTGCGTTTCCAGATTTTTAATAGCCACTGCTTGGCTTTTAATCATCACCTCTGTGTTTGCCATATACTCCATCATCATCTCCTCCATTTCTGATTTCTTTTCTTGCTGAGATGCAGCTGGAGTGTGATGTTGTTGTTGAGAAAATCCTGGTGGAAAAGGTCGTCTTGGTTTAAACTGAGGCTGAGCTAGCTGTGACTGAAATTGGTGATTCGGCTGGAACTGATTTTTTGATTTCCTTGATTATTTGACCAACTAAAGTTTGGATGGTTGCGGTTGTATGTGTTCTGAAATTATCCTTGATCCTTCCTATAATTGCTTCAATACTGAACTGACTTCGAACAGATAGCACATTAATCCGTTGCATGTGACCCTGCACAAATTTCGAACCCAAAGGCAACTATTTTTGCCTTATTCTCTAGTAGTGAATCAATTTTCTTCACCATGGATGCCATCTATGCTGACAACTGAGTGATAGCATCCACTTCTAACAAACATGCAACTTTGGGTTATGGCATCCTGGATGTAGGGTTTTGAAAATCATTCGCTGCCATTGTCTCGATAAGGTTATAAGCTTCCTCATAACTCTTAGCCCATAACACTCCTCCTGCAGCTGTATCTATAATCGGTCTTGACTGCCATCCCAATCTATTATAGAATTTGTTGATAACCATCCAATCTGACATTCCATGGTGTGGACACTTCCTTGGCAATTCCTTATATCTTTCCCAGGCTTCATATAAAGATTCTCCATGTTGTTGCTCAAACTGAGAAATTGTTATCCTCATCTTCGCAGTCTTAGCCATTGGGAAAAACTTGGCTAAAAATTTATGTGCTAAGTCCTCCCATGTGGTGATAGATCCTGGAGGTAAAGAGTGAAGACAACTTCTTGCTTTATCTCGTAGTGAAAATAGAAACAACCTTAGTCTGATAGAATCCTCTGTCACCCCGTTGTATCTGAAGGTAACACATATTTCGATGAAACTCAATAGGTGTTCATTTGGATCATCTGTAGCAACACCCCCAAACTATACCGAATTCTGCACCATTTGAATAGTGCCCGACTTAATCTCGAAGGTGATAGCTGCTATCGTTTGTCTGACTATACTTGACTACAATCCATTAATATTTGGCATCAAATAATCTCTTAAACCCCTTTGCTCCTCCCTTTGCTTTTCGGCAGCCATAGTAGAAGTTGCAGTTTATAACTCTGCTTGTATATTTCTACGTGCTCTTGATTTCCAACCCCTGCCGTTGATGTTGTCTTTGTAAAGGTGTTAACTCAGGATTGGAGGATCGAGTGCGCATATACTATATACGAGTGCCTGAAACAAAAAACAAAAATAGAAATGAGACAAGATTAGAATTGTTTAAGTCATACAATCTAGCTTAAAATTGATGATAATAATAAAAAAAATTAAATTCGTTCCCTGGCAACGGCGCCAAAAACTTGTTGCCTCCTTTTTAGTTCTAATAAAAGGAATCTAACTCATGCAAGCATACATGGGTCAACAAGTAATACAGAGTAAGTAAAGTATCGATCCATGGAGAAAGGTTTCTAAATTAAACTATTATGCATCAAGTATATCACTATTTTTATATGCTTAAACGAACGCTATGATTTCGAATGAATATAAATAAAAGAAGAATAATAAAATGATAAATCAAATCCTGAAATAATGGGATCCTAACTTCATTTAATAGTTCATCTAAATATCACCATTATGACAGATTATTCACGTACCACAGAAAATTAGCTAAGAGCACGAATGTAGAAATAATCATTTTTCAATAAATTATGACCTACTTACATAATATCCACATACAATAGAAATCATGTAATCATCAATAGAACCAAAATCACTATATTCCTATGTGAAATTTCCGCCATATTGAATTTAAGCACATGCTATGAGACCCCAGATTTTATGAATAAAGATTTAATTTTCTCGAAATAATTTTTTTTAATATTATGGTGTTGATTTGATGTAATGTTATAGTTGTGGGTAATATTTATAAATTTTGCAAAGTAGGCAAGTGGTTATATAAAATTCGATTGGTCGGGGAATATTCTTTTTTATCGGGGAATATCCGTACGACGGTACAATCATTGGTGGACCCCGTAACGGAATTATTGTCAGATTGAGAAAACGACAAAATACTTTATGAAAATAACGGCGGAGGTGTTACCGTTAAAACTGTTGCACTACCCGGTAGTAAAAGTACAGTAATACGCGTAGTTGCACAGTAGCACACGGTATTGATTATTGATGCTTACGTGAGAAGTCACTCAGCTATACTTAATTATTGCTACAGTAATTGCTGGACCATATTTCTCATATTATTGATTCAATTATTGTTACAGTATCATCTGCATTATATGATATATTATTAAATAAATAACTGAGACGACAAAGTTATTCATATTATTATTTACAATATTGACAATGTCTAGAAGTTCTGTCAAGGAGAGGTTTGGTCACCTAATTTCGCGCCAATAAGGAGAAATCCTTATCGGAAATCCTCGTCTTTCCTGGGAACAACCTGGTTGTTAAATATTGTGAACTATAATATTAATGATGAATACGTTCATGTTGATTAAAGATGAATTTTATACTTCCATTGTGTTGGACTTATTTATGTTAGTATAATTGTTGTCTGGAGGATATATTGTTCAATTGGGTATTCGGGACACTTTTTGTGTCAGAGTTACTATTCATGAGTTACTATTCACCAGTTAATATTCACGAGTTACTATTCACGAGTTACTATTCATGAGTTATTATTCACGAGTTACTATTCATGAGTTATTATTCACGAGTTATTATTCACCCGGTTACTATTCACTCTAGTATTGTGCATTCGGGTATTTGGGTACAATATTATTCCATTAGGAGATGTGCTAATTTTTCAGACCGTTGGTTGAAGATATAATAGTAAGTCAATATGTACCGCTGGTGGAGTTATAATAATAAATCAATATGGATCGCTGGTTTATAGTTTTAATAGTAAATCAGTATGGACCGTTGTTTTAAGTTTTAATAGTAAACCAATATGGACCGTTCATTTAATAGTAAATCAATTTGGACCGTTCATGAATTAGTTACTATTCATTCCATTTTCCTATAAATAGAATCTCATTCCTTCATTATTTCTTACGAATTCACTGACTCTAGAGAGAGAATTATAAGAGAACCTATAGAAAAGTATTCTGCTACTTCCCTACTCTTATATTCAGTTTCTTTTACGGTAAGAGATGTTATTAATTGTACTCATGAAGAGAACTTCTGTTATTCCATTATTTATTATTCTGTTGGAATAACCTGTATATGCGGGCTACTCTATACATTGTGACATTCTTCTAATATTCTGTTCTTTATTATTCTGTCGGAATATCCTGTCTGTGCATTTATTCCGGACCTGGTTCCATTATTTATTATTCTGTCAGAATATCCTGTCTGTGCGTTTATGCTGGACCTGGTTCCATTATTTATTTTTCTGTCGAAATATCATGTCTGTGCGTTTACGCCAGACCTGGTTCCATTATTTATTATTATGTCGGAATATCATGTCTGTGCATTTACGTCGTACCTGGTTCCATCCTTTATTATTCTGTTAGAATAACCTGTCTGTGCGGTCTATCGCATGTTTGGTGATTTATTTTGTTATTCCATTCTTTATTGTACTCAGTTGGTTAAAACTTTGACTTCTATACCCATGAAATTAGTGGAATATCTTTGATATTTGTGCTTCATCCAGTATCATTTCATAGAAATATTCTTCTGAGAATTCTTGAATTTTACTCTACAAAGCAGTATCATGTTGACAATTTGGACGTTATCATTTCCTAGATAAATTAATTCTTGAACTTGTTTTATTGAATTCTTATATCATTCTCATCATCTTCATGTTTATATTTTGTTGAAAGTCATATGTGGCCTGTAGTACATAGATGAACTTGGTATGATTATGACCAGGGATTATTTAGTGTAATCATGACCGTAATGTTACAAATGATGTGATAAAAGTCCTCATTGGCCCGTAGTTGATTGATGGACAGTTGTTGGCATGATCGTGACCATTAATGAATACACGAATGTCCTTGGCTCGTAGTGCATATATAATTTGTGGTCCTGATACTAAAGAATATCTTTGGCCGTAGTGCAGGGGTGATTTGATGATGTGGATTATTTATTAAGATGAGTCCCATAGATAAAAGTGATAAAAAAACTTTTTAAATCATAGAAGATAATAGATTTTATTCCCTACTTGACTCTTCTAATAGATTGATTGTTCCGTTGCAGTTAAACTTGATAGTTATTATATTTTATCAGTTTAACACTGTTGAAGGCTAACGATAAATTATTTTGCATTATCTTAGTCATAATATTTCTTTTTGGGCTAGTTGAGATCACCCTTTCTTTCACTGTTTTCTTCAGGAAATGAGAACGTAGCTGGGACTAGTCGGGGAACAGAGTGATGGTCCTAGATGGTGCATTAGTAGTCCTCACTATTCCGTGAAATAGTGTGATAATAATTGTAATGAGGACTCCTTTTGAGTTTGTATAATCTCTAGTAGACAATATTTGTATTCAAACTCACAGTTTATGTTTTGTCGTATTGTACATGACAGTTGTATTTGAATTCTGTACCATGTATCTGGCGACTTAAGATGGGTGATGTATACATAATTTTGGGTGCGTCACAGTTGGTATCAAAGCTTAGGGATATGATCCCTGGCGAGGATGTGAGGATAGAACTAGGAGGGGAGAGACGGGAAATTTCTTCGCTAGTATGACCTGCCTAAGTTTATTTGGTTTTTAATTGGTCAGTCAGAATATAGGGATATTATGTTACATGTCAATTAACCTTTGTTTTGTGGCAGTATCTGAAAATGACATCCGAGAATGTTGAGAATAGCAATGGAGCACATGAGATCGTTGATTCTCCACAGATTAATAATCAGGACAATGTGCAACAGGATGGCGATAATCCTCCTATAAACAACAACACTTATCAATTGACGAATGACGGTACGTTTAGGAGCTTTTTAGAATTCATGCAACATCAGGCGAAGGCGGCTCCTGTTCATAATGCAGGAGGAAACAATGGCAACCCACGGTTGGTCATTGCTAAGCAATTCAAGGAGCTGGGACCACCGGAGTTTTTGGGAAAGCCAAAACCACTTAAGGCGGAGACGTGGTTAAAGCATATCACCAAGATATTTGATGTCTTGGGATGCTCCGAGGAGCAAAAGGTTCCTTTTGCCACCTTTATGTTGCGTGAAGAGGCAGATCACTGGTGGGAATCTGTAAAACGTACCCAACCTGACGCACTCAAGATGTCTTGGGAGAAGTTCCAAGAGCTGTTCAATGATAAGTACTTTCCCGAAAGCATTCGTCACATGAAGGAGGTGAAATTTATCAAGTTAGAGAAAAATAAAATGACCGTGTCGCAGTACGAAGCCAAGTTTGCCGAGTTATCCCAATTTGCGTCCCACTTGGTTGATAATGAAGAGAGAATGACGCAGATATTTTTAAGAGGTTTGAAGCCGGAGATACGTCAATATCTTATTTCTCATAAATTGTGTTTGTATTCAGATGTTGTAAATATGGCTCAGTTAGTGGAGCGTGATAACGAGTCAAAGAAACCAAAAGAGAGCAGCCAGAAAATTGATAATACTGGTGATAACAGTCATCAAAGTGGTGACAATAAGCATGGAGGGAATCAACATGCCAAAAACAGTAACCACTTCGGTGTAATCATGGTCAAAACAATAAGAATGTACATTTCAAGAAGAGGAGATTCAACAATAATGGAAAGACGTCAGCACCAGCACCCATTGTTAAGGAAGGAGAACGACCACCTATCATATGCTTCAAATGCGGAGGGGAGGGACAAGTCAGTCCAATCTGCGCGATGCCATCCAAAGCATGTTATTATTGTGGAAGAGAAGGTCACTTAGCCCGATTTTGTCGTTCACCGAAGACAAGTTCAGCTAGGATGGAGGCACTAAAGGATGTCCCAGACAAGCCAAAGCCAGTAGTTTAAGAGAGAGCATTTTTTTTCGTGATGAGGAACCTTAATAAAATTATCACGGGTATGTTAGTCATAAACTCTTCCGAAGTCTATACCGTGTTAGATACCGATTCTACTCACTCTTTTATTACACCTAGTTGTGTTCAATATCTAAAGTTAACTCCGGAGAAGTTACACTTTGATATATTCGTTTAAACTCAGTTGGGAGAAACCGTCGTTACCTCCACTATTTATAAATCTTGTTCAAATCAACACTTTCATGTTACCTGTCGATCTTATCTCTTTGAAAATACTTGCCTTTGATGTGATTTTTGGAAATAATTGGTTAACTACTCATCATGCTTTTTGTAAGGTTGTTAGCTTTCATACTCCTAACCAACCTGTTATGCGAATACAAAGTAACCAAACTACTAAAGTCAATCATTGTCATATCAAGCCATAAATAAAGAGCCCCGATCATTTCGTTGTTGACTTTCTTGTGTGGAATGCACCGAAGCTTGACTTTCTGTAAGGCAACGTCATGAATGACGATGGCAAGTTGATAGGTATCAATGTGTCATGTTATCCAAGTCTTGGATGAGAGTCATAGTTTTGAATGGTATTTCTATTGTTAATAAATTTCCTAACGTATTCTTGAAGACTTCTTAGCCTACCCCTAGAGCATGAAATCGAATGTTGTATTGACCTCAGTACAAAACCCATTTCTAAAAACCCTTAAACATTTATTCAACTAAAGCGAACGTAACATGTGCCAAAGACATTGGCTCGAGCTGTTAAAGATTATGATCGTATTATACCATTGTGGAAAAGCGAACGTGGTAGCTGACGCGTTGAGTAGAAGATCGTATGCGGTTACAAGTGCGAATATACGAACCCACGTGAAGATAACGAATATACGATTAGAATAGACTTTAATCGATAAAGTTAAAGCTGCTCAAGCTACATACTCAAAGCTGATGAATGTGAAGAATAAGGTTCAAGAGGGCGATATTCTAGAAGCAAGAATCGACGAAGAGTGGAAATCTCAACCCTCGATTTAATTGGTCCATTTGAAATCCTCGATGAAGTAGGAACTGTGGCTTATAGACTCGTTTTACCACCAAGTATGTTGCGTGTTCATAACATTTTTAACATATTAATGTTACATAAATATGTGGACGACCCGAACCACATTATTAATTTAGAACCGGACGAGATAGCAGAAGATTTAACGTATGAGAAGATACATGTTAACATCTTGGATAAGAAGGATTATATTCGACGCTCAAAGGTTATACCTCAAGAGTTATAATTTGAAGTGAAGTCAAGGTATCCTCACCTGTTCGGCATACCATGTATGTATGTAAATTTTGAGGGCGAAATTTCATAAGGAGAGGAGATTGTGAGACCCCAGATTTTATTAATAAAGATTTAATTTTCTCAAAATAATTTTTTTTAATATTATGGTGTTGATTTGATGTAATGTTATAGTTGTGGGTAATATTTATAAATTTTGCAAAGTAAGCAAGAGGTTATATAATATTCGATTGGTCAGGGAATATTCTTTTTGTCGGGGAATATCCGTACGACGGTACAATCATTGGTGGACCCCGTAACGCAATTATTGTAGAATTGAGAAAACGGCAAAAATACTTTATGAAAATAACGGCAGAGGTGTTACCGTATAAACTGTTGAACTACCCGGTAGTAAAAGTACAGTAATACGCGTAGTTGCACAATAGCACACAGTATTGATTATTGATGCTGTCGTGAGAAGTCACTCAGCTATACTCAATTATTGCTACAGTAATTGATGCATCATATTTCTCATATTATTGATTCAATTATTGTTACAGTATCATCTTCATTATATGATATATTATTAAATTAATAATTGAGACGACAACGTTATTCATATTATTATTTGCAATATTGACAATGTCTAGAAGTTCTGTCAAGGAGAGGTTTGTTCACCTAATTGCGCGCCAATAAGGAGAAATCCTTATCGGAAAGCCCCCTCTTTCCTGGGAACAACCTTGTGGTTAAATATTATGAATTATAATATTAATGATGAATAAGTTCGTGTTGATTAAAGATGAATTTTATAGTTCCATTGTGTTAGACTTATTTGTGTTAGTATAATTGATGTCTGGAGGATATATTGTTCAATTGGGTATTCGAGACACTTTTCCTGTCAGAGTTACTATTCACGAGTTAATATTCACGAGTTAATATTCACAAGTTACTATTCACGAGTTACTGTAGTAGCCCCGAATCCGGGCACCGAATCGCTGCGGACTCGGTACACTAATTCTTTCACTAATTGCGGAAGATATAAACATACGTTATTTATACAATACATTACACACTATTTCCCAAGGTCGAGTAACCTTAACTTAATACACATTTCTTAAAATATCTATTACACAATAATATTTATTACAATACGCTATTATAACTAGCTGCACTTTATAACCCAAGCTGAACTTGGCTTTAATCGTTTCTTGTATCCGAACGCAATCGCTTTATCTACAATATTTTAACATGATATAGCAAGGGTGAGCATGAAAGTTGCCCAGCAAGTTTTTATACAATAATATAACGATATATCATGATTGAAGAGTATGAATAAAGGGCTTGTTATAATTCATCAATATAATTGAGAACTAGCACGAACAATTTTTTGACTGAACAAGTATTTTACATGAACAAAAATTTCTGAACCAACTGGTAATGAAGGTGATCAGCCTTTCATACCTGACTTATACATGCAAGATATACAGAATACAATTTTCTTGGCAATCAACAATGATTAACCATAAGCTTGAAAAAACTACTCTTATTAGGGTTAAGTATAAGAAAAACTTGTCTGAACCGTTGATTACCGCACACAATTTAATAACGCTTTATCCGAAGACCTAATATTAATAATATAAATCTCCAATATTAGAATAATATCATCACAGTATATTACTGTTATATTTATAACCACAGAATAACCTAAACACATTACCACATAACCCTATCAATCTTTACAACACATAAGACTAGGTATCAAGTCAAACTATTTAAGTCTGAGTTGAAACCGACACAATTCTAATATCCCGATGGTCTAGTCGGACAAAAATCAAGTTTAAGTTCAATTAAACTCTGTCTAACCACTTAACCATTATCACAGATAATTTCTTATCAGACAAAACATTTTTTCCTAGGCTCGTAAAAATTTTAGGATAATTATTACCATTTATTAACATTTTTCAATCCTTAAAATCGTATTTAAATGAATTAAATACCACTTAATACCTTAATCATTAATATTTATTTAATATAAAATATTAATGAAAATCATTACATAATATTATAATATAATTATAATATATCAAAGTATTTTTAATACCTTAAAATCCTAATTATATGATTTTTAAACTCTTAAATCCATTATCCGAAAATTAATATTAATATTAAAATATTAATATTTTCATGCCAAAATATCAAAAGTTACATTTTATAACTTCAAATATTTTTATATCACTTAAATCATTTTTATATAATTTTTAAAGCATTAATTCCACTTTTCCTTAATTTATTTAATTTATCTATTAAATAAACTAATTATCATTAATATTGATTAATTAATGAAATTCATCCCAAAATATTAAAAGTCTTCAAAAATAACTTAAAATATTTTCTTATACCATAATATCATTTTTCATGATTTTTCATGAATTAAAATTATTTTTTAATAATTTATTTAATATAGTAATTAAATAAATAAATACCATTTATATTCCAAAAATAATAATTATTTTCGAAATATACTCAAAATAGTTAAAAACTATTTTTCAGACTTTAAAATAATTTTTTATAATTTATTTTGTATTTTTAATAATTAAAAACCATTTTTTTCTAATTTTAAATTAATTTCCAGAAAATAATAAATAATCTGTCGCTAAAGGCCTATAGCGACACTTTCTGTCACTATAGGTGTTCTTGATGGCTGCCCAGATTTTCCGACAGTGGCTAGGTTGGTACTTTGACCGGACTTAAAACAGTGTTCCTTACGTTTTTCTGGCTTGCTAAAACTCTCAGATTGTAGTACTTTTGCAATACTACTAACATGAAACCAAGTTCATGGCCAAACAATAACAGAATAACAAGATCTAAGCTTCCAAAACTGATGCCAGGTCTGTTCTTCAAATTCTGGGTTTTCTAGATTTGAAGAACATCCTTAGGTACCTACTTTGACGCTTAATAACTTGGTGATCGTGCAACATTTATGCGATCTATCAATTACAGGTTGTAGATAACATGTAGTACTACAACTATAAAGCAAAATAACACAAAAAAAATATCAAAGAATGAACAAGATATGGCCGGTCAAACTAGGACACGGACCACTTCTTCTCAAATTCTGGGTTCGCGACTTATAGCAGTTCGGTCAACGAGTTTTGACCGCGAATATCTTGCGATCTATAATAGGTTTAGGTCTGATTCTTTTTGCAACTTAAAGAACATATATCAGGCTACATGTTACAAGTTTTAGACATCAAAAACACGTAACACACACGGATCTATAAGCCTCGACATTTGACTGCAAATCACAGTTTTTTAAGATTTCCAGATTTTGCAAAAATTTAAATTCGTGCACTTTGATGTTATGGGTCATGGATTTAACAACCCAGAACATCAATTGACACCTATTAACACTACTTTGAACAATCAATTGCAACAATTAATCACGAATTGAAGGATTTCAAAAATTAGAGATTTTATACCTCTTTTTGCTTGATTTTCGATTCTGATATTTTGATCTGTTCTTGGCTGGCTAATACTTAATAATGGATCATCTTTTAACTCTCTCTCACTCTAGATTTCGAAAATTAGGAGAGAGAAAGGACTTGGTTGAAAATGAAAAATAAAGCTAGCATTTTATCTCACTTTAATCTTTAAATTGTCAAGATACAATGCATCATAATGTTCTAGATGGCTGATTTGCTGGATGTAGTCACATGCTAGGGCTACATTTAGGTCTAGGATTGGTGAGCAACTCACCATAGGGCAAGACTTGCAAGCAAGCTTCAATAATACAACAAAGGGGAATATTGACATTTCCTTAAATTTCTAGATTTTGGCCAATTTGATGAAACCCTTAGGGTTTAGGGTTTGAGCATACTTAGATTTATGATTTGGACAAATTTGGGTTTAGGTTTTAATCCCCAAATTTTTAGCAACTTGGATTTCCAAAATTTTCTAATTAAATATAAAATAGAAAATTTTGATTTCTAAAATTATAATTAGGGCTTCCTAATTATTTTATAATTTACAAATCATGAATCATTATTTGCTAATTAAGACCATTTTATCCTAATTAAAATTGCTAATTTAGCACTTAGGGTCACAATTGTACATTATGTTTCAAAACCACATTTTAGGGTTTAAATAAAATAATATTTCAATTTTAGAAATTAAATTTCCCAATTAGATTAGGGTTTCTAATAAATTGACAATTATGATTTATATTTCCTAATTAACATTGCAATTATAGCATTTAAATCCACCCCTGTACAATTAGGGTTCAAAATGGTCATTAGGGTTCAAAACCCTTGAATTAGGGTTTCTAATAGAAAAATTAATTTTCTAATTTAGAAATTAAATATTCGTAATTAGGATTATGGTTTTCTAATTACACAAAAATTGAAATAATTAGGATTAGGGTTTCCTAATTAACATTGCTAATTTTAGCAATTAAATCCACAATTGAGCATTAGAGTTTCTGACGGAACAATAAGGATTCCATAATTTGAAAATTAGGGTTTGTAAATTAATCAACCTTTACCCTAATTAGTACTTAATCAATACCACATAAACATTATACTTATCCATTTATTTCCCAGATTAGGGCTTCAATTTAACAGAATCTGAAACTAGGATTTTCAGATCTGGCATTAGGGTTTTAAATTTGGAATTAGGGTTTTGTAATCAATTGTCAAGATTAACCCTAATTAATCTTTTAATTATTTACTCTTATGTCATTAAGTTCCCAATTTAGGGTTTCATGCACCGAATTAGGATTTCGGATTCCCGGAACTGAAACTAGGGTTTCCAGAACCGATTTCTAGGGTTTCTTGTTAAACGCTAGGATTTTCTAACCGAACATTGTCGTTCTTAATATATTCTTAGGGTTTGTTACAGATATAATTTATCTGGTCAACCCTTGACCCTTAACCACATTCTGAACACATCATTAACCATAGACAGAGAACAATAATCCCATAAATCCTTAATCCTGAATAATTCACCTATATCCTTTACAGAATTTTGAAACCCTCAAAATTCTATTCCAATAACATTAAACGCATACACTTATTTTCTGGCTAGGTCTATTATTTGACCTTAAATCAATCATTTAAGATTTTAATAAATTGCCTAATTTCTCGGGTTGTCACATTCACCCCTCCTTATAAGAATTTCGTCCCCGAAATTCACCTTACACCTTACACCATGCACTTTATACCATTCACACATGAACCTTACACCTTACACCGTGCACCTTACACCATTCACACATATTTCACATGCTACCCAATACACCACTCACAAGGGTAAAGATTTTTAAAACTGTGCTGAGGAATCGTATAGACTTGTTGTTTTTTCTTTTTCGTAAAGGTTTTATGGAAATTCATCCACAAACCGTCATAACTTACGGACACAAGGGTGATCAGCCCGATATGCCCTATACTGGCCAAGTACTGTTGGTCGGAACAATTTGTTCCTCTTATCCGCCTTAGGCGCACAAAATTTAATACCTCAATCTTATTTGATTCCGCAGCAAAATAATTTTATTTGAGAAATTTCTTTCAATAAACACTTGGAGTTTTTGAAAACATTTTCGAAAATGGCGTCATGATGCCGCAATGTATTTAACAGTCCGTTGAGGATTTCGTCATTTTGGGATTTTATCATGCTACATCATACCATAGTGAAATAGTGACTTTAAGTCAAATTCACACTAAGTAATACTGCATTGATGACTCCATCATTTTTATCATCTGCACCAGGTCACATGGTACATAAGTGATAAATAAAAACAATTTTTATTTTAAAAGGCACATAGTGCGTATTTAGCTGATGTCAAAATTTTGAAATTTAGCATGGATAGAGGTTTAGGAAAACCTAATTCTCCACTAATGATCATTTGCTTAAACATTCTATCTTTTCCTATTATCCTTAACACTCCATCCACACATAACTATACCCAGTTCATAAAACCACACTTATGAGTTCATAACTTGGCCACAATTATATGAGTTTACAAACTGACCCTAGTCTGACCTTTGGCGTCCTCTCGCTGAGGGGCTCATAAACATTTCATATAATTATCCGTCAAGAATGTCACATAAGTATGAGTTCCAAGAACTCGTAATTAATCCTATATTCTCTACTTATGACCTATCTATCTATATATAATAACTAGCGTGACACAACATTTCAATTATTACCAATGCCACCAACTAAGTAGTTTTTACACCAAGTACAATTCCCCTCCCATACAAGGAATCATACAACTCTGTTGCTGGCACGATTCCTCATTGAAATCCCCTCCTAACTTTAACCCCCTTTTTCAATACGAATTCAATTCATATTCATAATCCATAACTCATTTATGAGTTTTCATAGTACCATTTCATAGTACAACTTTCACACAGCATCTTGCTGTAAACTTTTCAATTATTAGATTGATTCATTTCCCATATCATAACCTTTATCAGATCACGGGGTGATCTTATCGTATATATTACGATTCAATTCCATTCACTATGATCGTTTTGTTTTACGATCTCCTATCCCTGCACTTTCAGTCTTTTAGACTCGATATATTCACTATTACCATTTAACTTTATTATCAGAGTTAGGAAACTCTGTGCTTTACACCCGCTGAGAATCATCTTTGAATCTTACCGACCAACTAACTCTATGTGAGTTAGTCTTACCCTAATCACTGCAGTTATTGGTCTCAGGTATTCTTACCTAAGCTTCATAACCAACAACTCTGATACCAACTGTAGTAGCCACGAATTCGGGCCCCGAATCGCCGCGGACTCGGTAAACTAATTCTTTCACTAATTGCGGAAGATATAAACATAAGTTTTTTATACAATACATTACACACTATTCCCCAAGGTCGAGTAACCTTAACTTAATACACATTTCTTAAAATATCTATTACACAACAATATTTATTACAATACGATATTATAACTAGCTGCACTTTATAACCCAAGTTGAACTTGGCTTTAATCGTTTCCTGTATCCGAACGCAATCGCTTTATCTGCAATATTTTATCATGATATAGCAAGGGTGAGCATGAAAGTTGCCCAGCAAGTTTTTATGCAATAATATAACGATATATCATGATTGAAGAGTATGAATAAAGGGCTTGCTATAATTCATCAATATAATTGAGAACTAGCACGAACAAATTTTTGACTGAACAAGTATTTTACATGAACAAACATTTCTGAACCAACTGGTAATGAAGGTGATCAGCCTTTCATACCTGACTTATAGATGCAAGATGTACAGAATAAAATTTTCTTGGCAATCAACAATGATTAACCATAAGCTTGAAAAAACTACTCTTATTAGAGTTAAGTATAAGAAAAACTTGCCTGAACCGTTGATTACAGCACGCAATTTAATAACGCTTTATCCGAAGACCTAATATTAATAATATAAATCTCCAATATTAGAATAATATCATTACAGTATATTACTGTTATATTTATAACCACAGAATAACCTAAACACATTACCACATAACCCTATCAGTCTTTACAACACATAAGACTAGGTATCAAGTTAAACTATTTAAGTCTGAGTTGAAACCGACACAATTCTAATATCCCGATGGTCTAGTCGGACAAAAATCGAGTTTAAGTTCAATTAAACTCTGTCTAACCACTTAACCATTATCACAGATAATTTCTTATCAGACAAAACATTTTTTCCTAGGCTCGTAAAAATTTTCGGATAATTATTACCATTAATTAACATTTTTCAATCCTTAAAACCGTATTTAAATGAATTAAATACCACTTAATACCTTAATCATTAATATTTATTTAATATAAAATATTAATGAAAATCATAACATAATATTATAATATAATTATAATATATCAAAGTATTTTTAATACCTTAAAATAATAATTATATGATTTTTAAACTCTTAAATCCATTATCCGATAATTAATATTAATATTAAAATATTAATATTTTTATGCCAAAATATCAAAAGTTACATTTTATAACTTCAAATATTTTTATATCACTTAAATCATTTTTATATAATTTATAAAGCACTAATTCCATTTTTCCTTAATTTATTTAATTTATCTATTAAATAAACTAATTATCATTAATATTGATTAATTAATGAAATTCATCCCAAAATATTAAAAGTCTTCAAAAATAACTTAAAATATTTTCTTATACCATAATATCATTTTTCATGATTTTTCATGAATTAAAATTATTTTCAAATAATTTATTTAATATAGTAATTAAATAAATAAATACCATTTATATTCCAAAAATAATAATTATTTTTGAAATATACTCAAAATAGTTAAAAACTATTTTTTAGACTTTAAAATAATTTTTTATAATTTATTTTGTATTTTTAATAATTAAAAACTATTTTTTCTAATTTTAAATTAATTTCAGGAAAATATTAAATAATCTGTCGCTAAAGGCCTATAGCGACACTTTCTGTCGCTATAGGTGTTCTTGATGGCTGCCCAGATTTTTCGACAGTGGCTAGGTTGGTACTTTGACCGGACTTAAAACACTGTTCCTTACGTTTTTCTAGCTTGCTAAAACTCTCAGATTGTAGTACTTTTGCAATACTACAACATGAAACCAAGTTCATGGCCAAAAAACAACAGAATAACAATATCTAAGCTTCCAAAACTGATGTCAGGCCTGTTCTTCAAATTCTGGGTTTTCCAGATTTGAAGAACAACCTTAGGTACCTACTTTGACGCTTAATAACTTGGTGATCGTGCAACATTTATGCGATCTATCAATTATAGGTTGTAGATAACATGTAGTAATACAACTATAAAGCAAAATAACACAAAAAAAACTAAGAATGAACAAGATATGGCCGGTCAAACTAGGACACGAACCACTGCTTCTCAAATTCTGGGTTCGCGACTTATAGCAGTTCGGTCAACAAGTTTTGACCTCGAATATCTTGCGATCTATAATAGGTTTAGGTCTTATTCTTTTTGCAACTTAAAGAGAACATATCAGGCTACACGTTACAAGTTTTAGACATCAAAAACACGTAACACACACGGATCTATAAGCCTCGACATTTGACTGCAAATCACAGCTTTTCGAGATTTCCAAATTTTGCAAAAATTTAAATTCGTGCACTTTGATGTTATGGGTCATGGATTTAACAACCCAGAACATCAATTGACACCTATTAACACTACTTTGAACAACCAATTGCAACAATTAACCACGAATTGAAGGATTTTAAAAATTAGAGATTTTATACCTCTTTTTGCTTGATTTTCGATTCTGATCTTTTGATCTGTTCTTGGCTGGATAATACTTAATAATGGATCATCTTTTAACCCTCTCTCACTCTATATTTCAAAAATGAGGAGAGAGAAGGGACTTGGTTGAAAATGAAAAATAAAGCTAGCATTTTATCTCACTTTAATCTTTAAATTGGTAAGATACAATGCATCATAATGTTCTAGATGGCTTATTTGCTGGATGTAGTCACATGCTAGGGCTACATTTAGGTCTAGGGTTGGTGAGCAATTCACCATAGGGCAAGACTTGCAAGCAAGCTTCAATAATACAACAAAGGGGAATATTGACATTTCCTTAAATTTCTAGATTTTGGCCAATTTGATGAAACCCTTAGGGTTTAGGGTTTGAGCATACTTAGATTTATGATTTGGACAAATTTGGGTTTAGGTTTTAATCCCCAAATTTTTAGCAACTTGGATTTCCAAAATTTTCTAATTAAATATAAAAATAGAAAATTTTGATTTCTAAAATTATAATTAGGGCTTCCTAATTATTTTATAATTTCTAAATCATGAATCATTATTTGCTAATTAAGACCATTTTATCCTAATTAAAATTGCTAATTTAGCACTTAGGGTCACAATTGTACATTATGTTTCAAAACCACATTTTAGGGTTTAAATAAAATAATATTTCAATTTTAGAAATTAAATTTCCCAATTAGATTAGGGTTTCTAATAAATTGACAATTAGGATTTATATTTCCTAATTAACATTGCAATTATAGCAATTAAATCCACCCCTGTACAATTAGGGTTCAAAATGGTCATTAGGGTTCAAAACCCTTGAATTAGGGTTTCTAATAGAAAAATTAATTTTCTAATTTAGAAATTAAATATTCGTAATTAGGATTAGGGTTTTATAATTACACAAAAATTGAAATAATTAGGATTAGGGTTTCCTAATTAACATTGCTAATTTTAGCAATTAAATCCACAATTGAGCATTAGAGTTTCTGACGGAACAATAAGGATTCCATAATTTGAAAATTAGGGTTTGTAAATTAATCAACCTTTACCCTAATTAGTACTTAATCAATACCACATAAACATTATACTTCTCCATTTATTTCCCAGATTAGGGCTTCAATTTAACAGAATCTGAAACTAGGGTTTTCAGATCTGGCATTAGGGTTTTAAATTTGGAATTAGGGTTTTGTAATCAATTGTCAAGATTAACCCTAATTAATCTTTTAATTATTTACTCTTATGCCATTAAGTTCCCAATTTAGGGTTTCATGCACCGAATTAGGATTTCGGATTCTCGAAACTGAAACTAGGGTTTCTAGAACCGATTTCTAGGGTTTCTTGTTAAACGCTAGGATTTTCTAACCGAACATTGTCGTTCTTAATATATTCTTAGGGTTTGTTACAGATATAATTTATCTGGTCAACCCTTGACCCTTAACCACATTCTGAACACATTATTAACCATAAACACAGAACGATAATCCCATAAATCTTTAATCCTGAATAATTCACCTATATCCTTTACAGAATTTTGAAACCCTCAAAATTCTATTCCAATAACATTAAACGCATACACTTATTTTCTGGCTAGGTCTATTATTTGACCTTAAATCAATCATTTAAGATTTTAATAAATTGCCTAATTTCTCGGGTTGTCACAGTTACTATTCACGAGTTACTATTTACGAGTTACAATTCACCCGGTTACTATTCACTCTAGTATTGTGCATTTGGGTATTTGGGTACAATAGTATTCCATGAAGAGATGTGTTAATTTTTCAGACCGTTGGTTGAAGATATAATATAAAGTCAATATGGACCGCTGGTGGAGTTATAATAGTAAATCAATATGGATCGCTGGTTTAAAGTTTTAATAGTAAATCAGTATGGACCATTGTTTTAAGTTTTAATAGTAAACCAATATGGACCGTCCGTTTAATAGTAAATCAATCTGGACCGTTCATGAATTAGTTACTATTCATTCCATTTTCCTATAAATAGAAGCTCATTCCTTCATTATTTCTTACGAATTCACTGAAACTCTAGAGATAGAATTATAAGAGAACCTATAGAAAAGTATTATGCTACTTCCCTACTCTTATATTCAGTTTCTTATACGGTTAGAGATGTTATTTATTGTACTCATGAAGAGAACTTCTATTATTCTATTATTTATTATTCGGTTGGAATAACCTGTATATGTGGGCTACCCTATACATGGTGACATTTTCTAATATTTTGTTCTTTATTATTCTGTCGGAATATCCTGTCTGTGCGTTTACGCCGGACCTAGTTCCATTATTTATTATTCTGTCGGAATATCCTGTCTGTGCGTTTACGCCGGACCTAGTTCAATTATTTATTATTCTGTCAGAATATCCTGTCTGTGCGTTTACACCGGACCTGGTTCCATTATTTATTATTCTGTCGGAATATTCTGTCTGTGCGTTTACGCCGGACCTAGTTCAATTATTTATTATTCTGTCAGAATATCCTGTCTGTGCGTTTACACCGGACCTGGTTCCATTATTTATTATTATGTCGGAATATCCTGTCTGAGCGTTTAGGCCAGACCTGGTTCCATCCTTTATTATTCTGTTTGAATAACCTGCATGTGCGGTCTATCACATGCATGGTGATTTGTTTTGTTATTGCATTTTTTATTATACTCAGTTGGTTAAAACTTTGACTTCTATACCCATGAAATTAGTGGAATATCTTTGATATTTGCGCTTCATCCAGTATCATTTCATGGAAATATTCTTCTGAGCATTCTTGAATTTTACTCTACAAAGCAGTATCATGTTGACAATTTGGACGTTATCATTTCCTAGATAAATTAATTCTTGAACTTTTTTATTGAATTCTTATATCATTCTCATCATCCTCATGTTTATATTTTGTTGAAAGTCATCTGTGGCCTGTAGTGCATAGATGGACTTGGTATGATTATGACCAGAAATTATTTAGTGTAGTCATGACCGTAATGTTACAAATGATGTGATAAAAGTCCTCATTGGCCCGTAGTTCATTGATGGACAGTTGTTGGCATGATCGTCGCCATTAATGAATACACGAATGTCCTTGGCCTGTAGTGCATGGATAATTTGTGGTCGCGATAGTAAAGAATATCCTTGGCCGTAGTGCATGGGTGATTCGATGATGTGGATTATTTATTAAGCTGAGTCCCAGCGATAAAAGTGATGAAAAACCTTTTAAATCATAGAAGATAGTAGATTTTATTCCATACTTGACTCTTTTAATGGATTGCTTGTTCCGCTGCAGTTAAACTTGATAGTTATTATATTTTATCAGTTTAACACTGTTGAAGGCTAACGATAAATTATTCTGCATTATCTTAATCAGAATATTTCTTACTGGGCTAGTTGAGCTCACCCTTTCTTTCACTGTTCTCTTCAGGAAATGAGAACGTAGCTGGGACTAGTCGGGGAACAGAGTGATGGTCCTTGATGGTGCATTTGTAGTCCTCAATATTCTGTGAAATAGTGTGATAATAATTGTAATGAGGACTCCTTTTGAGTTTGTATAATCTCTAGTAGAAAATATTTGTATTCAAACTCACAGCTTATGTTTTGTCGTATTGTACACGACAGTTGTATTTGAATTCTGTACCATGTATCTGACGACTCAAAATGGGTGATGTATACCTAATTTTGGGGGCATCACAGTTGGTATTAAAGCTTAGGGATATGATCCCTAGCTAAGATGTGAGAATAGAACTAGGACCGGAGAGACGGGGAATTCCTTCGCTAGTATGACCTACCTAAGTTTATTTAGTTTTTAATTGGTCGGTCAGAATATAGGGATAATATGTTACATGTCAATTAACCTTTGTTTTGTGACAGTATCTAAAAATGACATCCGAGAATGTTGAGAATAGCAATGGAGCACAGGAGACCGTTAATTCTCCACAGATCAATAATCAGGACAATGTGCTACATGATGGCGATAATCCTCCTGTAAACAACAACACTGATCAATTGACGAATGACGGTATGTTTAGGAGCTTTTTAGAATTCATGCAACATCAGGCGAAAGCGGCTCCTGTTCATAATGCAGGAGGAAACAATGGCAACCCATAGTTGGTCACCGCTAAGTAATTCAAGGAGCTGGGACCACCGGAGTTTTTGGGAAAGCCAGAACCACTTAAGGCGGAGCCAAAGTTAAAGAAGATCACCAAGATATTTGATGTCTTGGGATGCTCCGAGGAGCAAAAGGTTCCCTTTGCCACCTTTATGTTGCGTGAAGAGGCAGATCACATGCCCTTATATAACTCACACGGTGAAACAGTATATGTCTATCTGATTCACGAAGTATAAAGTTAAGTAATTCAGCCCCATACATGCATGCTATTATGATTACAACCATACTCGCATGTTATTTTTCAATTCCATACAAGTACATAAAATGAATGGTGATCAAGCATTCATGCAATCAAATCAACCAAAATAGAAATTCCTGATGATACACTAACAATCCAGCAATCAAGCCATCAATTAGACTTCGTATTAAAATCCGTTAGAATCCCATAATAGAGTTTAGGTCATGTCTAAACCAAAAGCCATTATGGGATTAGAGTAATACATGGAAAATAATTAAACAATTGAAAGAGAAGATAAAATTGATCAAACCCAATTGCAGATTTTAATCCAAACATGATGTTCAAATCCTCAATACTCTCCAGCAACATAATAGTAGTTCATAGTCAATGATTGAATTCTAAAGAAAAGATATAAAATATTAAGTATATGCTTGGATCCTCGTTGGAATTCGCTCAAAGTGTAGATGTAACATTCCAGAATTTTAAATTGTAATATTAAATATTTATTGAATTATATAAGTATTTAATGGATATGTTTATTGTTGAATAAATAATTATTCAATTTGATTTGATTTGATCTAGTTAATTATTTGTTAAGTAAATAATTAAGGAGTTAAGAAAATTAATTGTTATGAGATTATATACTAATTTAATTTAATAATTAAGTTAGAGAGCTTATAATTATTAAATGAACTATAATATTTTAATTGGAATTTGTAATTAAAATAAGGTGTTAGTTGGTTAAATAAAATTATAATTATAAAGTAAATCATAATTATGTGATAGTGATTTATGTGTTAAAGTAATCCATTTATTTTAATTAGGTTTACCAAACAAGGTGTAAGAGTTAATGTATTATTTTTAATTAGCCTAGCCAAACAAGCCTTATGGTTTTTGATTTTCAAAACTTAGATAACTGATATCAGTTATATCTAGAGTTATATTATATATTTAATATATATTATTACTATTATACGTTATATTATACTACGTAAGATAGAATAGAGAAGAAAGACTCAGAAGGAAGAAAAAGAAGAATAAGAGAAAAGTGATAGAGAACTTGAGGGATTCTTGAGAGGATTTGAGAAAGAAATTGGGAAAAGAAGCTTGAGAATCCAAGATATCCATCATCTTCTTCTAAATTAAGGTATTATCTTGCTCCTATTTTCTAAAAACTATGGTTATCATCTTCTCCAAAAAGTTCTCTGTAAAAATAATGTAAAAGATGAATTGTTGGTGTATATAGTTTATATGATAACGGATTGTTGTAAAACAATTTTTCATAGGTTATGTATGGTTATAATCAATTAATTCATGTATGTATGTATTTTGTGAAAGAAAATATATTACAGTGAGTTCATATGAATATATATATATATATATATATATATATATATATATATATATATATATATGAATATAGATTAGTTTAAAATAAAATTAAGGATTTATTAGTTGATTAAATTATAATTTGAACTATTGAATTTGTAAGAGGTTGAATAAACATAAACATGATATGTTGAATTAACTGTTTTTATTGAAAAACAAAGTTACAGTGATGATTTTCATTATAAATGTCAAAAATGGAGTTTATATCAAAAATAGTGAAATTGGGTGTTGTAAATTTGATGTTTATGTTACTTTATGGGTAGAATCATGTTAAGAGTCATTACAATATGTTTACATGAAGTCTCTGTATGTATTACATGTTAATTAGTTTGTTAGATTGGAGCTTATAGGCCGATTTGGCTTTTATTCATGTTGTTGCCGAGGCTGGGCGGCAAAGTCTGGAGTTTGGCGCCACATCGCCGGTATCACGCCACATCGCCAACTACTAGCCTGAGTCTCGTGCCGCAGTGTCAGCTCAGCGCCAACCCACAATGTAAATTGTGGCGCCGCAGCGCGAGTTAGCAGAATGGTCTGACAGTTTTATTTATTTACACAGAGTCTGAAAATAAATGTTATGTGTTAATAATAGGACTGTTAATTTATGATTTCAGTAGTACTAAACTAAGAATGAGCATGTTATCAAGGGATTAACTAGTATTAGTATTAATGTAATTCGATTATGTAAATTAAAAATCAAACCTACATGTTGTATATACTTGTTTATATATATATATATATATATATATATATATATATATATAATGTGGGTAGGGACTAATTATGTCATGATGACATATATATAGGGTATTGAGATTCAAGTTGTAAGGTTTAGCTTGTACTCAAGGCAAGTTCTCTAACCCTAAAACTTCGTTGTGCAAGTTTAATTTCGTTAAGTATGTTATTGCTTTTAAATTCAATTACAATTTCGCAAATTACTACCTCTACACTTTCGTAGAGCTAGATTGTTTATTGTTAAGAAAGTTCTTGTATTTATTGTTCATGAGGATGTGAGTATTCTAAATCTTATATTTTTATATTGAGCAAGTTTCTTTAATATGTAACTTGTTATTTAGCATGCGAGTCATTATATTTTAATATTCTAGTGTTGAACAACTTTATCTTTCAAATTACTATTTACTATGCATGCTTAGCATCCAATTTTCAATAACCTTGACTTAATATTGTTCAAGCAAATTTATGTTATGATTATTAAATGTTTATGCTATTAGATTATTCCTAAAGCATGATATTAATTTATAAATATCGATTTAGTTATGATTATTTCATAGCATACAGTTAGTTATTTTGTATTCAACTAATCCTTAGTTGATGACCGTTGAATTCTAAACTACCTTGTAATGTATCCAAACCAAACCTACTTTGGTGCGGGCTTGTATTCTAAATACTGAGATGAACAACTCTTTTATTAGAGGTTTACGTTAAGCGTTGAAATGGTTGTGCACAATACATTGTACGAAGGGTTGATCCACCTAAGTACGTGGAGTCCTTATTGTCTTATGACTGTTAAAGTTAAAGTTGAATGATTACTTATCCTGTATGGGAAGGTTCTTATTATTAAATTTTATTATGATTGGGTAGTTAGTAATGAATGTTTTGATTAAGTGAACACCAAATCTTGAGGAAATGAAGTACCAGGATTTGGGGGTGACACAAGTTGGTATCAAAGCTTTAAGTTATGAACCTTAGGTGGGGAAAGCCCTAGGAAGTAACCTTTGAAAAGATAGTGGTGATTAACTCTTATCGGGTTTTTAAGAAAGAAGTAATAAAAAACTTATGTGCTTATGTGTTTATAATTTATGTGCTCGTGAGTGTCGAGTAGTAATGCTTAATAATTAAATCTTAAAATTTTATTGTCAGGATGACTAATGTCGAAGAATCCAGTCAAGTTAGGGAGGGAGACCTCAGATGCCTATAGAGGAGGAGCCTTGCGACATTCAGGTTGTTTGGGAACAATTACTGCCACGGGAGTCAGCCCCGTTGGTCAAAGAAGTTGAAGATGAGGATGACGATGTAGAGACGGATGAGGAGGATCCGGTTGAGTTGCCACAAAAGGATGAGGATGACGAGGATGAGGAGGAAGAGGAGGAAGAGACTCCATTAACCTCGATGGTTGCTCGTATGTACGATGAAGTCTACGACCGTAACGTGGAACTTTAGGATACAGTTGAGGAGTTACAAGAGATAGTAGTTGAACAACAGACCGTAATGACACAAAAAGACGGCGAGATCCAGGATCGTGAAGAACGACTGACAAATATCGAGGAGAAACTAGTACAGACTGAAGGAGAAAAAGAACAACTGATCGAAGTGGTCGCTGAACTGATGAACAAGCTGAGAGAATAAGCTACTAAGAGGGTAAGAGCTGAAGGTGCCTACGAGGAAGCTTTTCAACGAACCAGAATAGCAGTGAGAGACGCGTAGTCAAAGAGGATAAAGATGGAAGAGATGGATAAAGTATTTAACACCACGACTAATCGAGCTCAAGATTTGGTCATGGGATATCCCATTCAGTTCGAGACGCTGCCATCATACGTATTAGATCGTTGAACAATGTTCCGAGTCATGGAGGAAGAATGTAGTAAGGCTAAGCAGTATCTTAGTAGAACATTGTAGTTGTTGTACGATGAATAAGATGTTAAATAAATTGTAAATCCCAAGTGTTATGCAACCTATGGGATATAACGATGATGTTGTCCTGAAACTTTTGTAGTTCAGGGAAGTAATGTAAATAGCAGTGATGCTATTGTTTTATGTTTTCAAAAAGGTTATAGATAAATATAAGTTTTTACTTTATTCAAAGTATTATGTGTTATGTGGTTATTTCTTTGTGGAGGCAAGTTAAGTAGAAATTACTTAAAAGAATGGAATAATAATCTAATGAATGTATTTTTATCAGAAAATGCCTCCCAGACGTCAACCACCACGACAGAGAACCACTCAAGGAACCAATAACAACAATGTTGATGGTAACTATGTTCAACAACTAGTGACGCTACTGACAGGAGCGTTGTAAAATCAACCACAAAACAAGGGTATAACGTTTAAGGATTTCAAAACGGTTGGACCACCTGAGTTCCATGTGTCCATGAATCCAGTAGAAGCACAGACCTGGATTATGGAGATAGAAAAGGTGTTCGATGTTGCTAGGGTAAGGGAAGATCAGAAGACTGCTTTCGCAACATTCACGCTGAAAGCAGAAGCTAGTTATTGGTGGCATGCCAATAAAACTCGTGAAGGGCCAGGGGTGATGACCTGGGATAGGTTTAAGGAAATATTCTTCGAGACCTATTTCCCGGAGAGTTCGAAGAGTCAGCTAGAAGTGCAATTTTTGGAATTAGAGCAAGGAACAATGACTATATCTGAGTATTCCGCTAAATTCAATGAATTGGCAAGGTTTGCACCATATCAAGTTAGTACGGACGAACACAAGGCAAAGAGGTTTGAACAGGGACTGAAGCCCTGGTTGTATAGTAAGGTTTCCCTGTTTCAGTTGAAGTCTTTTGCAGCAGTGATGGAGAAAGCAATACTCGCTGAAGGTGGAGGCGAGGCAGTGACAAAGTTTAATCAGGAACAAAAAAAGAAGAAGAATGAAGTGGAGATCAAGAATGGAAATGGTAGTAGTGGAAATGGCAACAACAACTTGAAGAGGAAGTGAAATGGGAGCATGGGTGCTGGAAAGTAGTAGGGTAACCAGTAAAACAAAAAGTTTAAAGCATGTGCGACATGCGGGAAATTTCACAAGGGTGCATGCTTGATGGGGAAACGAGTATGCTTCAATTGTGGCCTGTAGGGTCACATCGCCTTAAATTGCACTCAACCTAAGAAGAACGTGTGCTTCACATGTGGATCCAAGGATCACTTTGCTCGTGAATGCCCAAAGAAGAATGATGGAGTGATAACCAGAAGCAATGGAGTTAACAGTGGAGGTACTTGGGCCATTGCAATACCTGCAACATCAAACAAACCCACAGCTAGAACCTTCAACATGACTGTGCAAGATTCTGTGCAATCAGAAGTTTTCGTGTCAGGTATTATCCCAATCAATGATATAAGTTCTTATGTATTATTTGATTCGGGTGCTACTTGTTCGTTTATGTCTGATGAATTTGCTAAGAGGTTAGGAGTGCCTAGTGAAGCACTAAATTTTCCTTCGAACATAAAAATTGCAAATAAAGAAGTAATCCCTGTTAGATTCATATACAAGAACTGTAAGGTGAAAATTAAGGAAAATATTTTTATGGTATATTTGATTCCGATTAGACTTGGAGAGTTTGATGTTATTTTGGGAATGGATTGGCTATTCAAGTATGGATCCGTAATTGATTGCCAAAAGAAGTGTGTAAACCTTATGACTCTGTCAAAGGTAGTATTTTATAGTAGCAAGTCGCCTAGACAAATGAAATGTCTGACGATTATGTAGGCCAAGAAATTGTTGAGTCAAGGCTGTGTGGGCTATTTAGCTTACATAGTCGATACTCAAAAAAATTGTGTGAAACTGGAAGAGATACCAGTGGTAAGGGAGTTTGAAGATGTGTTTTCAGAGGATTTGCCAGGACTTCCGCCTTATAGAGAAATTGAGTTCGTGATCAACTTAGCGCCGGGAACTGCCCCGATATCGAAGGCCCCATACGGAATGGCTCTGGTAGAGATGAAGGAACTGATGGTGCAATTACAAGAGTTGTTAGACAAGAAGTATATTCAACCAAGCGTATCACCGTGGGGAGCGCCAGTGTTATTCGTGAAGAAGAAGGATGGATCGATGCGTCTTTGCATTGATTATAGGGAGTTGAACAAAGTCACTATTAAGAATAAATACCCGTTGCCAAGAATAGATGACTTGTTTGATTAGTTGAAGGGTGCTAAATATTTCTCTAAAATAGATTTGAGAAGTGAGTATCACCAATTGAAAGTGAGGAAGGAGGATATACCTAGAACGACATTCAGAACTCGGTATGGTCATTACAAGTTTCTGGTGATGTCTTTTGGTTTGACTAATGCCCCTGCTGCATTCATGGATTTGATGAACAGGGTGTTTAAACCATTCTTAGATAAGTTTGTAGTGGTATTTATAGATGACATTTTGGTGTATTCCAAAACTCAAGAAGAACACGTGGAACACTTACGTTTGACATTGGAAACACTAAGAAAGGAAAAATTGTACACAAAATTCTCTAAGTGCGAATTTTAGCTAGATCGTGTATAATTTCTTGGGCACGTGATTGACAATGATGGGATTTCAGTGG
Organism: Panax japonicus; assembly: GCA_020205505.1. Classification (NCBI taxonomy): domain Eukaryota; kingdom Viridiplantae; phylum Streptophyta; class Magnoliopsida; order Apiales; family Araliaceae; genus Panax; species Panax japonicus. Next base: position 34,010,334 of record CM035101.1, on the reverse strand, counting down.
ATCCATCAAAAGTGGAAGCTGTAATCAATTGGGAACAACCAAGAATACCATCAGAAGTGAGGAGTTTCTTGGGACTGGCCGGTTATTATAGAAGATTCATTCAAAAATTTTCTTAGATAGCCACTCCGCTAACAAATTTGACAAGGAAGGTTGTAAAATTTGTTTGGACAGAAAAGTGTGAAGAAAGTTTATAAGATTTGAAGAAAAAGTTAAGTAGGGAACCTGTATTGGCATTACCAGATAATACAGGAAACTTTGTGGTGGATAGTGATGCCTCACACAATGGGTTGGGTTGTGTTCTTATGCAGAATGACAAAGTTATTGCATATGCATCAAGACAACTGAAGGATTATGAAAAAGGATTTCCGACTCATGATTTGGAATTTGCTGCAGTTGTATTTGCTCTGAAGATATGGAGACACTATCTCTATGGAGAGAAATGTGAGATTTAAATTGTAATATTAAATATTTATTGAATTATATAAGTATTTAATGGATATGTTTATTGTTGAATAAATAATTGTTCAATTTGATTTGATTTGATCTAGTTAATTATTTGTTAAGTAAATAATTAAGGAGTTAAGAAAATTAATTGTTATGAGATTATATACTAATTTAATTTAATAATTAAGTTAGAGAGATTATAATGATTAAATGAATTATAATAGTTTAATTGGAATTTGTAATTAAAATAAGGTGTTAGTTGGTTAAATAAAATTATAATTATAAAGGAAATCATAATTATGTGGTAGTGATTTATGTGTTAAAGTAATTTAATAGATTAGTATTTGAATTGATTAAATTGATTATTTAATTAAATAGAAGTGTGACAAAGAACTTTGCTATAAAGGAATTATTAAAATAAATTGAAGAAGTTTAATTTAGTTTTGGCCAAACAAGCCTTAATGCATATTAAGCCTTTAATATAATAAGTATTTTTTTCAAACAATGTATAAGGATTAATCTAATTATTTTAATTAGGTTTACTAAACAAGGTGTAAGAGTTAATGTGTTATTTTTAATTAGCCTAGCCAAACAAGCCTTATGGCTTTTGATTTTCAAAACTTAGATAACTGATATCAGTTATATCTAGAATTATATTATATAATTAATATATATTATTACTATTATACGTTATATTATACTACGTAAAATAGAATAGAGAAGAAGGACTAAGAAGGAAGAAAAAGAAGAAAATGAGAAAAGTGATAGAGAACTTGAGGGATTCTGGAGAGGATTTGAGTAAGAAATTGGGAAAAGAAGCTTGAGAATCCAAGATAGCCATCATCTTCTTCTAAATTAAGGTATCATCTTGCTCTTATTTTCTAAAAACTAGGGTTATCCTCTTCTCCAAAAAGTTCTCTGTAAAATTATTGTAAAAGATGAATTATTGGTGTATATAATTTATATGATAACGGATTGTTGTAAAACTGTATTTCATAGGTTATGTATGGTTATAATCAATTAATTCTTGTATGAATGTATTTTGTGAAAGAAAATATATTACAGTGAGTTCATATGAATATATATATATATATATATATATATATATATGAATATAGCTTAGTTTAAAGTAAAATTAAGGATTTATTGGTTGTTTAAATTATAATTTGACTATTGAATTTGTAAGAGGATGAACAAACATAAACATGATATGTTGAATTAACTGTTTTGATTGTAAAACAAAGTTACAATGATGATTTTCATTATAAATGTCAAAAATGGAGTTTTTATAAAAAATATTGAAATTGGGTGTTGTAAATTTTATGTTTATGTTATTTTATGGGTTGAATTGTGACACCCCTAAATCCGGGTACTTCAATTCTACGGGATTTGGTGTTCACTGTACAAATATCATCTATCTATCTACCCATAATAAATGCAAGCCATGCAATAGATAGAATAAAAATCTTCCCCTTAAGGGTTACAACATCCGAAAAATAATAATACAATCCCAGGTTATATTAACCTTAAACATCTGTGCGGAATCATAAACAAATAAGTCTTAACAACTTCATTAAATCAAATCTTAAACAAAATACATCATCAAATAAACAACAAGTCTTCATCACTTGCTAACTTTGCCCTTGCCTTTACTAGTGGAAGGTTCATCAGTTCTTTCGTTCTTAACTGCAATGTTATTATTAAGCAAGAGTGAGCACTATTTCCCATAAGTATAATAATGAAATAACAGTATAATAACATGCGAGTAACTCAAAGACATCTGAATAAAAGCTCAACTTTTGAATCAAGAATGAATAACAAGAATCAAAAGAATTCTGAGGGTCATAAGACCTTGAACTATGTCCTAGATTATCAAGGGTTATACTTGAAACCTATAACAGTCATAAGACTATAGACCTTTCTACTCGTACTTAGGGGGATCAGCCCTTAGTACCATACTGTGCACAATATCTTAACGCTAACACATAAGTAAATCCCTTTATAGGGTTGTTCATCTAAGTTTGACATTCGAATTCGCACCAAAGGAAGTTTGGTTTGTATAATTCAATAAGGGTTCTGAAATTTAGAACGTTCATCAACTAAGGACTAGTTGAATCGATAAAGTTCACTAGTCTAATAAGGTTCAGTAATAATGATATTCAATTCGAATAATAATCTCAAAAAGTATACAATAGAACAATTATTGTATAACTGAATCATGCTTTGAAAAGATAATAAATGTTTAATATAACATTTCAACTTGAATAATAGTAATGATAATTTACTCGAGGTAAATAATAAACTTGAACAATAATGACAAGTAGGGTTTGGAAACTTGCCTCGTGCGTAAGATAAACGATCACTACTTCCGTTCACCACAAATTCTACACACATACCATATGTATTCACGACATTCATTATTTATATTTTCACTTAATTATTTAATATAAACCCCACTTTATTTAACAAATCATTACCCTTCTAATTTAATTACTTAATTAAATTAGAATATTTTCATTCTCTTACTATGATTACACTCGAATAAATTATTTCATAATAATTTCCATTGAATATTTATTTTATTCCATAAATATCTCAATTAAAATATTTACTTTATTTTATTAATATTTTAATAACAATTTTCATCGAATATTTATTTTATTCCATAAATATCTCAATTAAAATATTTAATTTATTTTATAAATATTTTAATAATAATTTTCATCGAATATTTATTTTATTTCATAAATATATCAATTAAAATATTTAATTTATTTTATAAATATTTTAATAATAATTTTCATCAATTATTTATTTTATTTTAATTTTTTAATTTTTTTTTATTTATTTATTTTTTGACCGTCGGGGCGGGGTAATTTAGTTTGGTAACGCCCGCCGGGGGCGGGGTTACCCAGGCTCATTTTCTGCTTTCTTCAGTTCTGTAGTTCGCGAACATAACAAGGCCAAATTAGGCCAAAACTCAATCACAGGTAAAATTATACATGAATTTGGCCATAACTTCCAATTAGTTATTTTTACACGAATTTAGACTTACCCAATCATTGTAATACATATATAATCATTACTTAACCGATCGCATGATTTTTAACAAGTTACAACACATAATTTGCAAAATCAACACATTTACTTCCACTAATCTTGATGTTCTTGAAGGTTTTGAACATAAAACTTAATTTCAACACTACGGATTCGTTATAACACCGAATCCGTTAAATTAAAGTTTGGTCTCTTCATATTAACATGCATAATAATATACGAGTATAAATTTTAGGGATAATATATGATCAACACATGAAATATCACGTATAAGGCCATAAGGCACCCATACTCTGTAAATTTTTGAAATAACAATTCATAGTATTATGAAACTTATGATATGGAATCATATACAATATATATAAGGTATGCTATGCTACTCGAATTATTACATATATACACATAATTGTTACCCCATTCAACTACAGAAACTTTACAGAGGACTTAAGCCATATTTAGGAAAACTTTAAAAGACGTAAAAAAAGAATTGGGTTGGATAGAATTACCCAAAGCGTAGTGTAGATTTTAATAGAAAATGAATTCCTTCTCAATTCCTTCTTCAATCACTGACTCACAATTCTCCTCTACAATTATCAGATTCTCTCTAACTAGTTTTATCAGACTTAAGAAAATGAAATAAAAGAATACGCATATATTTTATAAACTAAGGTAGTTGTGGTCAGTTAACCAATTCGTGGTTAACTGTCCTCTGTGACAACCCGAGAATTTAGACAATTTATGAAAATCTCAAATGATTGATTTAAGGTCGAATATTAGACCTAGACAGAAAATAAGTGTATGCGTATGATGTTATTAGGGTGGAATTTTAAGGATTTCAAAATTTCGTGAAGGCTTTTAGGTGAATTATTCAGGATTAAGTGTTTATGTGAATATGCTCTGTGCATATGGTTAATGATGTGTTCAGAATGTGGTTAAGGTTTATGGGTTGACCAGATAAATTACATCTGTGACAAACCCTATGTATATATTAAGAACGTCAACGTTCAGTTAGAAAATTCTAACGTCTGATAAGAAACCCTAGAAATCGGTTCTGGAAACCCTAGTTTCAGTTCCGAAAGTTCGAAACCCTAATTCGGATATTGAAAACCCTAGATTGGGAATACAATGTTATGAACAAGGTTAAACGTCAATAATTGTAATTAATTAGGGAAAACCCTAATGAATTATCTAAAATCTTAATTGATTGTTTGAAAACCCTAATACCAGATCTAAAAACCCTAATTTCTGAATCTGATAAAATGAAACCCTAATCTGGGAATATAACGAGAATTTTAATGCTTTAATGGTATTAATTAAGTATTAATTAGGGTAAAGGTTAATTAATTAACAAAACCTAATTTCAAATTTTGGAACCCTAATTGTTCCGTCAGAAACTCTAAATTTCAATTGGATTTAATTGCTAAAATTAGCAATGCTAACTAGGAATCCCCAATCCTAATTATTTTAATTTATGAGTAATTAGAAAACCCTAATCTAATTACGAGATTTAATTTATAAATGAGAAAAATTTAGTTTTTCTTATTTTAAACCCTAAAATGTGGTTTTGAAATTTAATGTGCAATTGTGGCCCTAAGTGCTAAATTAACAATTTTAATTAGGATAAATTTGTCCTAATTAGCAAGATTGATACATGATTAGAAAATTATGATATAATTAGGAGGCCCTAATTATAAATTAGAAATCAAAGTTTTCTATTTTAAAATTTAATTAGAAAATTTTTGAAAATTCAAGTTGCTAAATATTTAAGGGTTAAAATCTAAACCCTAAATTTGTCCAAACCTTAAATCTTAGTATGCTCAAACCCTAAACCCTAAGGGTTTCATCAATTGAGAAATCTAGAAATTTATGGAAAGTACAATAATGCCCTTTGTGTATTTTTTTGACAACTTGCAAATCTAGCCAAGATCATGAGTTGGTGACCTAACCCATGGACTTTGTGATTTCTAAAAACTCAGCAATCAGTCACATATGGACAGCTAGCATCAGATCTAACAACTAAAGATAATTATATAATAGATTTAGAGAGAGAAAAAGCCACTTGACATTTCATTTTCTCCAAGTCTTGTCTCTCTCTATATTTTCGGATTGTAGAGTGATAGAGTGTGAGAAGTAAAGCCAAGAACATCCCTTAGCCTTCCATTATCAGATCATCACGATCAGAAATCAAAGATCAAGCTTGAAGGTATAAGAACCCTAATTTTAGAAATTTCATGATCTGGTGTTAGATGTTAGGATTTGTTGTTTTTTTATGTGTTAGAGGGTGTCATTTGATGATCTGGGTTGTCAAAACCTAGATCCATATCATTTTAATGCTCAAAATTGAAGATTTCTTAAATCTGGAAATCTAGAAAATTCTTGTCTGACAGTGAAATGTCAGACACCATAGATCGGTGTCTGATAGTTTTTTTTGTGTTTTAACTGTTTTTATTGCTAGTATGTTATGTGGTCTTTCATCTGGAGTTGGAATCACAGCCATAACAGCTCTAGATCGTACGTTATTAAATGTCAAAGTCCGTTGACCGAGCTTGACCGTCTGATTTCTGGGTAACCCAGAAATCATGTAACCGGGTCTGACAACATTTTCTTAAGCCTTGATATGTCAGTAATAATGTTATTTGTTGATGTTATTGTAATAAATTTGTAGCCTGATATACGTGCTTTAAGTTTATGCCTTTAGATACCTTAAAACTTTAACAAATCGAGCGTAGCAGGTGGTCAAAGTAGGCCACCCGAGTTGATTTTTACGTTTCTGGAAAACCTAGAAAAATGTTGAGCAAGGTTTCTGACATGTATTGACCATGCCAGATCTCGCTCATTTATTGTTGTTATGATGATCGGATGTTATGTATTTATAGCCTGACATATTTTCTACAAGATTCAACCTTTAGTTCACATAAAACGAGCATGAAATGAAAGTTATAAGGATCTAAAACAGGCACCTCGACTGTTCTTCAATTTCTGGAAAACCCAGAAATTGAAGAACAACATTGTCAGAGTTTTTGATGACCAATATCTCTCTGATCGGATGTTGTATGGCCATGAAACAAGTTGGTGATTGTAGTATTACATTAATACTATAATGTTAAAACAAATTACAGACCAGAAAACATTAGGAGCATATAAATAAATCCGGTCAAACTAGGTACCCTCGCATCTGTCAAGAACACTCAAGAACACCTATAGCGACAGAAAGTGTCGCTATAGGCCTTTAGCGACAGATTATTATTATTTTTCCGGAAAATAATTAAAAATTAGAAAAAAATGGTTTTTAATTATTAAAAATACAAAATAAATTATGAAAAATTATTTTAAAGTCTGAAAAATAGTTTTTAACTATTTTGAGTATATTTTGAAAATATTTAATATTTTTGGAATATAAATGGTAATTATTTATTTAATTATAATATTAAATAAATTATTTAAAAATAGTTTTTAATTCATGAAAAATCATGAAAAATAATATTATGATAAAAGAAAATATTTTAAGTTATTTTTGATGACTTTTAATATTTTGGAATGAATTTCATTAATTAATCATTATTAATGATAATTAGTTTATTTAATGAATATATTAAATAAATTATGGAAAATTAGTATTAATATTTTAAAAATCATATAAAAATGATTTAAGTGTTATAAAAATATTTTAAGTTATAAAATATAACTTTTGATATTTTGGCATGAAAATATTAATATTTTAATATTAGTAGCAATTATTGGATAACAGATTTAATTGTTTAAAAATCATATAAAATGATTTTAAAGTATTAAAAATACTTTGATATATTATAATTATATTATAATATTATGTTATGATTTTCAATAATATTTTATATTAAATAAATATTAATGATTAAGGTATTAAGTGGTATTTAATTCATTTAAATACGGTTTTAAGGATTGAAAAATGTTGATAAATGGTAATAATTATCCGAAAATTATTACGAGTCTAGAAAAAATGTTTTGATTGATAAGGAAATTATATGTGATATTATTAAGTATTAAGTCATAGTTTAATTGTACTTAAACTCGATAAATGTCCGACTAGACCGTCGGGATGTTAGAATTGTGTCGGTTTCAAGTCAGACTGAAATAGTTTGACTTGATGCTAAGTCTTATGTGCTGTATAGACTGATAGGCTTATGTGGTAATGTGTTTAGGTTATTCTGTGGATATAAATATAACAGTATTATACTGTGATGATATTATTCTAATTATTGGAGATCTATATTATTAATATTAGGTCTTCGAATAAAGAGTTATTAAATTGCGTGCGGTAATCAACGGTTCAGACAAGTTTTCTTATACTTAACTCTAATAAGAGTGTTTCATTCAAGCTGATGGTTAATCGTTGTTGATTGCCATGAAAATTGTACTCTGTACATCTTACATGTATAAGTCAGGTATGAAAGGCTGATCACCTTCATTACCAGTTGGTTCAGAAATGTTTGTTCATGTAAAATACTTGTTCAGTCAAAATTTTGTTCCTGCTAGTTCACAATTATATTGTTGAATTATAGCTAGCCAATTATTAATACTCTTCAATCATGATATATTGTTAAATTGTTGTATATAAACTTGCTGGGTAACTTTTATGCTCACCCTTGCTATATCATGATAAAACATTGCAGATAAAGCGAATGCGTGTGGATACAGGAAAAGGTTAATGCCAAGTTCGCTGTGTGATAAAACGTGCGGCTATCTTGTAATAGTTTATTTTGATAAATATTATTGTGTAATAGATATTTTATGAATGGTGTCTAAGTTAAGGTTACTCGACCTTGGGGATAAGTGTGTAATGTATTGTATAAACAATTTATGTTTATATCTTCCGCAATTAGTGATAGTAACAGTGTATTGGATCCGCGGCGATTCGGGGCCCGGATTTGGGGATATTACAGTTGGTATCAGAGCTGTTGGTTATAAAGCTTAGGTAGGAATACCTGAGACCAATAACCGCGGTGATTAGGATAAGATCTAACTCACATAGAGTTAGTTGGTCGGTAAGATTCAAAGATGAATCTCGGCGAGTGTAAAGACACAGAGTTCCCTAACTCTGATAATAAAGTGGAACAGTAATGGTGAATAGAATGAGTCTATAAGACTGAAAGTGCAGGGATAGAGGATCGTAAAACAAAACGATCATGGGCATATAAATAAATCGTAATATATACGATAAGATCACCCCGTGATCTGATAAGGTTATGACAGTCAGAAAGAATCAATCTTATGATTGAAAAGGTTACAGCAAGATGCTGTGTATCAGTTGTACTATGAAATGGTACTATGAAAACTCATGAAAGAGTTATGGATTATGAATACGAATTGAATTCGTATTGAAAAAAAAGGGGTTAAGATTAGGTGGGAATTTCAATGAGGACTCGTGTTAGCAACTGAGTTGTATGATTCCTTGTATGGGCGGGGAATTGTACTTGGTGTAAAAACTACTTGGTTGGTGGCATTGGTAAGAATTGAAATGTTGTGTCACGCCAGTTATTATATATAGATAATAGGTCATAGGTAGAGAATAGAGGAATAAGTACGAGTTCTTAGAACTCATACTTATGTGACATTCTTGACGCATAGTTATATGAAATGTTTATGATCCCCTCAGCGAACGGACGCCAAAGGTCAGACTAGGGTAAGTTCGTAAACTCATATAATTGTGGTCAGGTTATGAACTCATAAGTGTGGTTTTATGAACAGGGCATAATTGTGTGTGAATGGAGTCTTTAGGATAATAGGAACAAATAGATTGTTAAGAATATGATTACTAGTGGAGAATTAGGTTTTTCTAAACCTCTATCTATGCTAGATTTCAAAATTTTTGACATCAAGCTAAATGCGCACTATGTGCCTTTTTTTTAAAAAAAAATATTTGTTTTTATTTATCACTTATGTACCATGTGACCTGGTGCAGAGATGATAAAAAAATGACGGAGTTATCAATGTAGAATTACTTGGTGTTGGATGTGATCTAAGGATCGTCAGCCCACTACAGTATGACGTAGTATAACAAAGTCACAAAATGACGAAATCCTCAACGGACTGTAAATACAGTGCGGTATCATGACGTCATTCTCAAAAATGTTTTATTGAAAGAAATTTCTCAAACAAAATTGTTTTGCTGCGGTATCAAATAAGACTGAGGTATGAAATTTTGTGCGCCTAAGGCGGATAAGAGGAACAAATTGTTCCGACCAGCAGTACTTGATCAGTACAGGGCATAATGGGCTAATCACCCTTTTTGTCCGTAAGTTATGACGGTTTGTGGATGAATTTCCATAAAACCTGTGCGAAAATGAAAAACAAACAGTCTATAAGATTCCTCAGCACAGTTTTAAAAATTTTTACCCTTGTGAGTGGTGTATTGGGTAACATGTGAAATATGTGTGAATGGTGTAAGATGCACGGTGTAAGGGGTAAGGTGAATTTCGGGGACGAAATTCTTAGAAGGAAGGGTGAATGTGACAACCCGAGAATTTAGACAATTTATGAAAATCTCAAATGATTGATTTAAGGTCGAATATTAGACCTAGACAGAAAATAAGTGTATGCGTATGATGTTATTAGGGTGGAATTTTAAGGATTTCAAAATTTCGTGAAGGCTTTTAGGTGAATTATTCAGGATTGAGTGTTTATGTGAATATGCTCTGTGAATATGGTTAATGATGTGTTCAGAATGTGGTTAAGGTTTATGGGTTGACCAGATAAATTACATCTGTGACAAACCCTATGTATATATTAAGAACGTCAACGTTCAGTTAGAAAATTCTAACGTCTGATAAGAAACCCTAGAAATCGGTTCTGGAAACCCTAGTTTTAGTTCCGAAAGTTCGAAACCCTAATTCGGATATTGAAAACCCTAGATTGGGAATACAATGTTATGAACAAGGTTAAACGTCAATAATTGTATAATTAGGGAAAACCCTAATGAATTATCTAAAATCTTAATTGATTGTTTGAAAACCCTAATACCAGATCTAAAAACCCTAATTTCAGAATCTGATAAAATGAAACCCTAATCTGGGAATATAACGGAGAATTTTAATGCTTTAATGGTATTAATTAGGGTAAAGGTTAATTAATTAACAAACCCTAATTTCAAATTTTGGAACCCTAATTGTTCCGTCAGAAACTCTAAAGTTCAATTGGATTTAATTGCTAAAATTAGCAATGCTAATTAGGAAACCGTAATCCTAATTATTTTAATTTATGAGTAATTAGAAAACCCTAATCTAATTACGAGATTTAATTTATAAATGAGAAAAATTTAGTTTTTCTTATTTTAAACCCTAAAATGTGGTTTTGAAATTTAATGTGCAATTGTGGCCCTAAGTGCTAAATTAACAATTTTAATTAGGATAAATTTATCCTAATTAGCAAGATTGATACATGATTAGAAAATTATGATATAATTAGGAGGCCCTAATTATAAATTAGAAATCAAAGTTTTCTATTTTAAAATTTAATTAGAAATTTTTTAAAATTCAAGTTGCTAAATATTTAAGGGTTAAAATCTAAACCCTAAATTTGTCCAAACCTTAAATCTTAGTATGCTCAAACCCTAAACCCTAAGGGTTTCATCAATTGAGAAATCTAGAAATTTATGGAAAGGACAATAATGCCCTTTGTGTATTTTTTTGACAACTTGCAAATCTAGCCAAGATCATGAGTTGGTGACCTAACCCATGGACTTTGTGATTTCTAAAAACTCAGCAATCAGTCACATATGGACAGCTAGCATCAGATCTAACAACTAAAGATAATTATATAATAGATTTAGAGAGAGAAAAAGCCACTTGACATTTCATTTTCTCCAAGTCTTGTCTCTCTCTATATTTTCGGATTGTAGAGTGATAGAGTGTGAGAAGTAAAGCCAAGAACATCCCTTAGCCTTCAATTATCAGATCATCACGATCAGAAATCAAAGATCAAGCTTGAAGGTATAAGAACCCTAATTTTAGAAATTTCATGATCTGGTGTTAGATGTTAGGATTTGTTGTTTTGTTATGTGTTAGAGGGTGTCATTTGATGATCTGGGTTGTCAAAACCTAGATCCATATCATTTTAATGCTCGAAATTGAAGATTTCTTAAATTTGGAAATCTAGAAAATTCTTGTCTGACAGTGAAATGTCAGACACCATAGATCGGTGTCTGATAGTTGTTTTTGTGTTTTAACTATTTTTATTGCTAGTATGTCATGTGGTCTTTCATCTGGAGTTGGAATCACAGCCATAACAGGTCTAGATCGTACGTTATTAGAGGTCAAAGTCCGTTGACCGAGCTTGACCGTCTGATTTCTGGGTAACCTAGAAATCATGTAACCGGATCTGACAACATTTTCTTAAGCCTTGATCTGTCAGTAATAATGTTATTTTTTGATGTTGTTGTAATAAATTTGTAGCCTGATATATGTGCTTTAAGTTTATGCCTTTAGATACCTTAAAACTTTAATAAATCGAGCGTAGCAGATGGTCAAAGTAGGCCACCCGAGCTGATTTTTACGTTTCTGGAAAACCTAGAAAATGTTTAGCAAGGTTTCTGACATGTATTGACCATGCCAGATCTCGCTCATTTGTTGTTGTTATGATGATCGGATGTTATGTATTTATAGACTGACATATTTTCTACAAGATTCAACCTTTAGTTCACATAAAACGAGCATGAAATGAAAGTTATAAGGATCTAAAACAGGCACCTCGACTGTTCTTCAATTTCTGGAAAACCCAAAAATTGAAGAACAGCATTGTCAGAGTTTTTGATGACCAATATCTCTCTGATCGGATGTTGTATGGCCATGAAACAAGTTGGTGATTGTAGTATTACATTAGTACTATAATGTTAAAACAAATTACAGCCCAGAAAATATTAGGAGCATAGAAATAAATTCGGTCAAACTAGGTACCCTCACATCTGTCAAGAACAGTCAAGAACACCTATAACGACAGAAAGTGTCGCTATAGGCCTTTAGCGACAGATTATTATTATTTTTCCGGAAAATGATTAAAAATTAGAAAAAAAATGGTTTTTAACTATTAAAAATACAAAATAAATTATGAAAAATTATTTTAAAGTCTGAAAAATAGTTTTTAACTATTTTGAGTATATTTTGAAAATATTTAATATTTTTGGAATATAAATGGTATTTATTTAATTAATTATAATATTAAATAAATTATTTAAAAATAGTTTTTAATTCATGAAAAATCATGAAAAATAATATTATGATAAAAGAAAATATTTTAAGTTATTTTTGATGACTTTTAATATTTTGGAATGAATTTCATTAATTAATCATTATTAATGATAATTAGTTTATTTAATGAATATATTAAATAAATTATGGAAAATTAGTATTAATGTTTTAAAAATCATATAAAAATGATTTAAGTGTTATAAAAATATTTTAAGTTATAAAATATAACTTTTGATATTTTGGCATAAAAATATTAATATTTTAATATTAGTAGCAATTATTGGATAACAGATTTAATTGTTTAAAAATCATATAAAATGATTTTAAAGTATTAAAAATACTTTGATATATTATAATTATATTATAATATTATGTTATGATTTTCATTAATATTTTATATTAAATAAATATTAATGATTAAGGTATTAAGTGGTATTTAATTCATTTAAATACGGTTTTAAGGATTGAAAAATGTTGATAAATGGTAATAATTATCCGAAAATTATTACGAGCTTAGGAAAAATGTTCTGACTGATAAGAAAATTATCTGTGATATTGTTAAGTATTAAGTCAGAGTTTAATTGAACTTAAACTCGATAAAAGTCCGACTAGACCGTCGGGATGTTAGAATTGTGTCGGTTTCAAGTCAGACTGAAATAGTTTGACTTGATGCTAAGTCTTATGTGCTGTATAGATTGATAGGCTTATGTGGTAATGTGTTTAGGTTATTCTGTGGATATAAATATAACAGTATTATACTGTGATGATATTATTCTAATTATAGGATATCTATATTATTAATATTAGGTCTTCGGATAAAGCGTTATTAAATTGCGTGCGGTAATCAACAGTTCAGGCAAGTTTTCTTATACTTAACTCTAATAAGAGTGTTTCATTCAAGCTGATGGTTAATCGTTGTTGATTGCCATGAAAATTGTACTCTGTACATCTTGCATGTATAAGTCAGGTATGAAAGGCTGATCACCTTCATTACCAGTTGGTTCAGAAATGTTTGTTCATGTAAAATACTTGTTCAGTCAAAATTTTGTTCCTGCTAGTTCACAATTATATTGTTGAATTATAGCTAACCAATTATTCATACTCTTCAATCATGATATATCGTTAAATTGTTGTATATAGACTTGCTGGGCAACTTTTATGCTCACCCTTGCTATATCATGATAAAACATTGCAGATAAAGCGAATGCGTGTGGATACAGGAAAAGGTTAATGCCAAGTTCGGTGTGTGATAAAACGTGAAGCTATCTTGTAATAGTTTATTTTGATAAATATTATTGTGTAATAGATATTTTATGAATGGTGTCTAAGTTAAGGTTACTCGACCTTGGGGATAAGTGTGTAATGTATTGTATAAACAATTTATGTTTATATCTTCCGTAATTAGTGATAGTAACAGTGTATCGGATCCGCGACGATTCGAGGCCCGGATTTGGGGATATTACATCCTCAACCACTACTAAGGCCTTGTTTGGCTATTCAATATAATTCATTCTCATTTAATTTGATAAACTTCTTATACTATAGTTTAATTAATGTCACACTCCTTATAAAATAACTCCAATATTTTATTTAATTTACTTTAAATAAAATATAATAATTTCTCATAAATTCACATAGTCACATAATTAAATTTCTCATTAATAATTAATGTCAAATTATTAACTCTCTAATTAATAATTAAATTAATTAAAATAAAATCATGTTTACTTAAATATTTTATTTAATTCAATAAGCTCACAGAAATACATACTTGAATAATAAATATTCTCTATATTAATTTAATAAATATAACAAATATCATTAAATTAATCTATCACAATTGCATCAATTAATTATTAAATCTAATAATTAAATACTGGAAAATATTTATTTAATTTAATAAATATTAAAAATTAATTTACAAAAATCTCGGTCATCACATCTTTCCCCCCCTTGAAAGGATTCTGTCCCCAGAATCACGACTTAATAAATTCGACCCGTTACATTCTGCCCCCCTACAAAGATTCTCTCCCCAGCATCGCTTACAAATAATTAAGTAAATAAATGAGGGTAATTCTTCATCATATTTTCTTCGAGTTTCCACGTAGCTTCTTCAACGTTATGGTTCCTCCAAATTACCTTAACAGAAGGTATAACTTTATTTCTAAAAACTTGTTCTTTTTGGTCGACAATTTGGACATGAATTTCTTCATAAGATAAGTCTTTCTCAAAGTGTAGGGGTTCATATTCAATTACATGCTTGTAATCGGCCTTGTAGGGTCGTAACACAGAAACATGGAAGATGTTGTGAACATTCTCGAGTGCTGGAGGTAAGGCTACCTCGTACGCAACTTCACCGAATCTTCTCAGTACTTCAAAGGGTCCAATGAATCTTGGGCTCAATTTCCCTTTCCTTCTGAACCTGATCTTTCCCTTCCAGGGAGAGACCTTCAAGAAAATGTAACTACATGATTCAAACTCCATATTCTTACGATGTGGGTCAGCGTATTTCTTCTGTCGATCTTAAGCCGCTACTAGTCGTGCTCGGATCACTTTGATTATTTCTGCTGTCTGCTGTACCAATTCTAGCCCTAGCAATTGTCTCTCACCAACTTCATCCCAGTAAAGCAGAGTTCTGAACTTTCTGCCGTATAACGCTTCGTAAGGCGGCATACCAATACTAGCGTGGTAACTGTTGTTGTAGCCAAACTCTAATTACGGTAGGTGATCATCCTAATTTTCTTTAAAATCCATCACACTGGCTCTTAGCATATCTTCTAATGTTTAAATCATTCTCTCACTCTGCCCGTCTGTTTGAGGGTGGTAAGCTGTACTCATTCACAATTGCGTACCCATGCATTCCTATAGATGTTTCCCGAAGTTCAATGTAAAACGCAGATCTCTATCAGGAACAATTGACACCGGCACTCCATGTCTCGAAACGATTTCTTTTACATATAACATCGCCAACTGATCTATGTTGAATCTGATTTTGATCAGAAGGAAGTGTGCGGATTTCGTCAGTCGGTCAATAATAACCCATACTGCGTCGTAGCCTTTCTGAGTCGTTGGAAGGCCAACCACGAAGTCCATTGTAATATGTTCCCATTTCCATTCTTGGATATCTAACATTTTTAGCAATCCACTCGGTCTATGATGTTCCGCTTTCACTTTCTGATAGGTCATACACTTGGCAACACATTCTGCACCATCACGTTTCAAATTCGGCCACCATAAATGTTGTCTAAGATCTTGGTACATCTTGGTACTACCAGGGTGAATCGAATATCATGAACTATGAGTCTCGCTCAAAATATATTCCTTAATCTCTTGTGCTGGCGGTACCCAAATTATACTCTCAAATCTCAGTATTCCTTCCTTATCCATCTTATATCTCGATTCGGTTCCTTCAGATATCTTCTTTGTCACCTTTTTGCATTCATCATCCTGAAGTTGAGCCTCTTTAACTTTATCTAGTAGAGTTGTACCAGATTACATCTGAAATAGCTTCTCATCGATCTCTATAGGATACTTCACTTCCAACTCCAGTTTCTCCATTTCTGCAGTTAGCTCCTCCTGAGCAGTCAACATTGTTAATTTCTCCCGACCCTTTCTACTTAAGGCGTCGGCAACCACATTAGCTTTACCCGGATGGTATAAAATCTCACAGTCGTAATCCTTAATTAATTCCAACCATCTTCTTTGACGCATATTTAAGTCCTTTTGTGTGAAAATATATTTCAGACTCTTATGGTCCGTATATATTTCACACTTCTCCTCGTAGAGGTAGTGCCTCCAAATTTTCAAAGCAAAAACAACTACAACTAACTCCAAGTCATGGGTCGGATATCCCTTCTCTTAATCCTTCAATTATCGTGATGCATACGCAATGACTATGCCGTTTTGCATCAGCACACAACCAAGTCCTTTATACAATGCATCACTATAAATAAAAAAATTTCTTGTATCATCCGGACGAGATAACATAAGGGGCTTACTCAACCTCTTCTTCAATTCTTGAAAACTTTCCTCACACTTATCCGTTCAAACAAATTTCACAGCTTTTCGAGTTAAATTCGTTAACGGAGTTGCAATCTTGGAAAAGTCTTGTATGAACCTTCTATAATATCTTGTCAATCCAAGAAAACTTTATACTTCTGATGGCGTCCTTGACTGATCCCAGTTAATTACGGGTTCGACTTTGGATTGATTTACTAAAATTCCGTTTTTATCGATCACGTGCCCAAGAAATTACACTCGTTCAATCCAAAATTCGCATTTCGAAAACTTGGCATATAACTTTTTTCCCTTTTCAATACTTCTAACATTAATCTCAAATGTTCTTCGTGTTCTTCTTTAGTTTTCAAATAAACCAAAATGTCATATATAAATACCACTACGAACTTGTATAAAAATGGCTTGAACACACCATTCATTAGTCCCATAAATGCTGCAGGAGCATTCGTAAGACCAAACAACATTACTAAAAATTCGTACTGACCATATCACGTTCTGAACACTGTCTTTGGTACATCCTCTGGCCTCACCTTCAGTTGATGATAACCGCTTCTCAAGTCTATCTTGGAAAAGTATCTTGATCCTTTCAATTGATCAAACAAGTCGTCAATCCTTGGTAATTGATATCTATTCATAATTGTGACCTTATTCAGTTCTCTGTAGTCAATGCAGAGCCACATCGATCCGTCCTTCTTTTTCACGAATAACACAGGCGCTCCCCACGGAGATACGCTCGGTTGAATATACTTCTTGTCCAACAATTCTTGTAGTGGTACCATTAATTCCTTCATCTCTACTGGTGCCATTCTGTATGGTGTCTTCGATATTGGAGCAGTTCCTGGTGCCAAATCGATCACGAAATTTACCTCTGTATCTGGTGGAAGTCCTAGCAAATCGTCTGGAAATACGTCGACGAAGTCCCTCCCAATCGGTATTTCTTCTACCTTCGAATTCTCTTTTTAACTTTCGACTATGTAAGCTAAGTATCCTACACAGCCTTGTCTTAATAACTTTCTGGCCTACATCATCGTCAGACAACTCGCTTGTCTAGGTGACTTGCTACCATAAAATATAACCTTTGACGGAGTCATAAGGTTAATATGTTTCTTTTGGCAATCAATTACAGCCCCGTAATTGAATAACCAATCCATTCCCAAAATAACGTCAAATTCCCCAAGTCGAATAGGGATAAGATCTACATTCATGATATTACCCTTAATATCCACTCTACAGTTCTTATATAAGTACTTAATAGGGATTATTTCTCTATTCGCAATCTAAATTAATCCTTAGAAAAATCTAAATTCTTGGCAAAGTCATCGGATATAAAGGAACAAGTAGCACCCAAATCAAATAAAACATAAGCATTAATTTTATTGATCGGAATTATACCTGACACCACATCACCGGATTGAACTGCATCTTGCACCGTCATGTTGAAAGTCCGGGCGGTCGGTCGGTTTTTTGCGGTTGGTCCGGTGATGGTTAAGGCATTTCCACTGTTGTTTTCCCGGTTTCGTCCTGATCTTGACCCTCCTGATCCCTTATTGGGACAATCTCTTGCCAGATGGTCCTTCGAACCATAAGTAAAACAAGCACCCTTCTTTGCGTTTGGACAGTTTGGTGCTATGTGGCCTTCCTGACCACAATTATAGCACACTCTTTTTCCTTTCATACAAACTCCCAAATGGGCTTTCCCGCAAGTCGGGCATGCTTCGATTCTTTTCTTCTGATTACCTTGCTAATTCCCCGATGATGAGCTGTCGTTCCACCGTTTCTTCTGATTGAAATTTCCACCTCTTGTGCCACTTCCACTGGCCTTGTTATTAGTTTCACCTTTATTCTTCTTCTTCTTTTGATCTTGATTATACTTGGTCACTGCATCGCTTCTTCCTTCAGCGAGGATGGCCTTTTCCAGTACTCTGGCAAATGTGTTTAGCTGAAACATTGATACCTTGCTGTACACCCAAGGCTTTAGTCCTTGTTCGAATCTTCTGGTTTTTCTCTCGTCAATGTGTACTTGGTTGGGGGCGAACCTTTCCAACTCCTTGAATTTAGCCGCGTAGTCAGGTACACTCATGTTTCCTTGCTTCAGTTCCAGAAATTGAACCTCCATCTAATTCTGTGAACTAGTTAGGAAATACATTTCGAAAAACATCTCTTTAAATCTTTTCCACATAATCACACCTTCACCTCCTCGCACTTTGTTTGCTTGCCACCAGTAGCTAGCCTCAGACTTCAACATAAACGTTGCAAAAAAGGTCTTCTGATCTTCTCTAACCCTAGCAACGTCGAAAACCTTCTCCATTTCCATAACCCACGTTTGTGCCTCGATTGGGTTCATGGAACCTTTGAACTCTGGCAGTCCCACCGCCTTGAAGTCCTTAAACATTGTGTTTGGGGGAACTTGAGGTTGGTTATTCATGGCTGCAGTCAGTAAGTTAACCAACTGCTGCACGGGATTAGCATTGGCATTATTGTTATTATTGGTTGACTCTTCTTGAGCCGGTTGACGTTGTTGTCTTCTCTTTGGCAGTATTTTTCTATTAAATAAACGCTTTATTAGAACTTTATTTATTTCTCTAAATAGTTAAGGCATTACTTAACAATTTAACATACTCATTTAACACATCATCTCAAAAAACTTGATATATTTTCATTCAAATCAAAAGTTTTAACATTAAACGATAGCATAACTACTATTTACATCAACTATCCTGGAATAAAGAATCCACAGGATTTAAAACAATCAAATATTATTTCGTTCATAAACACGTCAGAATTTACATGTAAAACTAATTAAGTTCTTCACATAATTAAATAAATCATATCACTGTCGATCAAGGTACTGATTAGCCTTGCTACGCTCCTCTTCTAAGATGCGATGCATCGTCCTGTGATCCATCATGTACAATGGTAGTCCTTCAAACTGGATTGTACCTCAAAACTCGATCTTGGGTCTCATTTATTGCCTTGTTAAGTGTAGAGTACGTTTTTCCAATCTTCGTTTTCTTTGAACGACTATCATCATCTGCACGATCAGCTCGATGCGATTCTCTTACCCAGCCTTCCTCTACTATGTTCAGCCTTTCGGAGGTTTCCTTCAGTTCCTTCTTCAGTTTCTCTATCTCCTCAGTCTTATCTTCTGTTTGACCCTTCTCATGGACCAAATCCCATTCTACATTTGCCAGTCGAGAGTTGAGAGTCGAAATCTCCCTCTCTTTCTGCTGTAGAGTAATATGATGAATAATCGCTCGCTCAGTAAAATCCTGGACCTCATCTCATAACTCCACATTACGGTCGTATAATGTGTCATACATCTCAGCATCAATGGTGTACCGTGGTAACTCCTCTTCTTCCTCTTCCTCTTCCTCTTCCTCGTCAAACTCCTCCTCAGGATCCTCCTCAGGACCAGTCTCAAGTTCATGCTCCTGACCAACAATGGTGATCAATGGAGATGACTCGCTCTGAACTAACTTTTCGCTAACGACATGTATGTCTCTGGGCTCCTCCTCTGTCTGTACTATAGGTACTTGGGGTTCCTCCTCAATAGGTACTATAAGTACTCGGGGTTCTTCCTCCCCAGCTTGACTAGCTTCTCCAACATTCGACATCCTGACAACAAAATTTTAAGTTTTAGTTATTAAGTCGTATCATCTAATGCATACTTTAACACATAAACACATAAGGTCCTTTATTATCTTTAATGAATTACATAAATTCATTTCTTATAACTCGATAAGAGTTTTCCATCACTATCTTCTTTCTATAAGGCTACTGCCTAAGGTTGTTCGCCCACCTAAGGTTCATAATCTACAGCTTTGATACCAACTTGTGATACCCCCAAATCCGGGTACTTTAATTCCACGGGATTTGGTGTTCGCTGTACACATATCATCTATCTATCAACACATAATAAATGTAAGCCATGAAATAGATAGAATAAAAATCTTCCCCTTAAGGGTTACAACATCCGAATAATAATAATACAATCCCAGGTTAAACTAACCTTAAACATCTATGCGGAATCATAAACAAATAAGTTTTAACAACATCATTAAATCAAGTCTTAAACAAAATACATCATCAAATAAACAACAAGTCTTCATCACTTGCTAACTTTGCCCTTGCCTTTACTAGTGGAAGCTTCATCAGTTCTTTCGTTCTTAATTGCAATGCTATTATTAAGCAAGAGTGAGAATTATTGCCCACAAGTATAATAATGAAATAACAGTATAATAACATGCGAGTAAATCAAAGATATCTGAATAAAAGCTCAACTTTTGAATCAAGAATGAATAACAAGAATCAAAATAATTCTGAGGGTCATAAGACCTTGAACTATGCCCTAGGTTATCAAGGGTTATACTTGAAACCTTTAACAGACATAAGACTATGGTCCTTTCTACTCGTACTTAGGGGGATCAGCCCTTAGTACCATACTGTGCACAATATCTTAACGCTAACGCATAAGTAAATCCCTTTACAGGGTTGTTCAACTCAGTTTAACATTCAAATCCGTACCAAAGGAAGTTTGGTTTGGATAATTCAATAAGGGTTCTGAAATTTAGAACGTTCATCAACTAAGGACTAGTTGAATCAATAAACTTCACTAGTCTAATAAGGTTCAACAATAATGATATTCAATTCGAATAATAATCTCAAGAAGTATACAATAGAACAATTATTGTATAACTGAATCATGCTTTGAAAAGATAATAAATCTTTAATATAACATTTGAACTTGAATAATAGTAATGATAATTTACTTGAGGTAATAATAAACTTGAACAATAATGACAAGTAGGGTTAGGAAACTTACCTCGTGCGTAGGCTAAATGATTACTACTTCCGTTCACCACAAATCCTACACACATACCATATGTATTCACGACATTCATTAGTTACATTTTTACTTAATTATTTAATATAAACTCCACTTTAGTTAACAAATCATTACCCTTCTAATTTAATTACTTAATTAAATTAGAATATTTTCATTCTCTTACTATTATTACACTCGAATAAATTATTTCATAATAACTTCCATCGAATATTTATTTTATTCCATAAATATCTTAATTAAAATATTTACTTTATTTTATAAATATTTTAATAAAAAATTTCATCGAATATTTATTTTATTCCATAAATATCTCAATTAAAATATTTAATTTATTTTATAAATATTTTAATAATAATTTTCATCGAATAATTATTTTATTCCATAAATATCTCAATTAAAATATTTAATTTATTTTATAAATATTTTAATAATAATTTTCATCAGATATTTATTTTATTCCATAAATATCTCAATTAAAATATTTAATTTATTTTATAATTATTTTAATAATAATTTTCATCAAATATTTTTTTATTTATTATTATTATTATTATTTTATTATTTTTTTTACCGTCGGGGTTGGGTAATTTAGTTTGGTAACGCCCGTCGGGGGCGGGGTTACCTAGGTTCATTTTCTGCAGTTTCTGCAGTTCGCGAACATAACAAGGCCAAATTAGGCCAAAAGTCAATCATAGGTAAAATTATACATGGATATGGCCATAACTTCCAATTAGTTATTTTTACACGAATTTAGACTTACCTAATCATTGTAATACATATATAATCATTACTTAACCCATCTAGTATGATTTTTAACAAGTTACAACACATAATTTGCAAAATCAACACAATCAACACATTTACTTCCACTGTTCTTGATGTTCTTGAAGGTTTTGAACATAAAACTTAATTTCAACACTACAGATTCGTTATAACACCGAATCCGTTCAATTAAAGTTTGGTCTCTTCATATTAACGTGCATAATAATATACGAGTATAAATTTTAGGGATAATATATGATCAACACATGAAATATCACGTATAAGGTCATAAGGCCAAAACCCATTCTCTGTAAATTTTTGAAATAGCAATTCATAGTATTATGAAACTAATGATATGGAATCATATACAATATATATAAGATATGCTATGCTACTCGAATTATTACATATATACACATAATTGTTACCCCATTCAACTATAGAAACTTTACAGAGGAGTTAAGCCATATTTAGAAAAACTTTAAAAGACGTAAAATAAGAATTGGGTTGGATAGAATTACCCAAAGCGTAGTGTAGATTTTAATAGGAGATGAATTCCTTCTAAATTCCTTCTTCAATCACTGACTCACAATTCTCCTCAACAATTATCAGATTCTCTCTAACTAGTTTTATCAGACTTAGGAAAATGAAATAAAAGAATACGCATATATTTTATAAACTAACGTAGTTGTGGTCAGTTAACCAATTCGTGGTTAACTGCCCTCAACCACTACTAAGGCCTTGTTTGGCTATTCAATATAATTCATTCTCATTTAATTTGATAAACTTCTTATACTATAGTTTAATTAATGTCATACTCCTTATAAAATAACTCCAATATTTTATTTAATTTACTTTAAATAAAATATAATAATTTCTCATAAATTCATATAGTCACATAATTAAATTTCTCATTAATAATTAATGTCAAATTATTAAATCTTTAATTAATAATTAAATTAATTAAAATAACATCATGCTTACTTAAATATTTCATTTAATTCAATAAGCTCACATAAATACATACTTGAATAATAAATATTATCTACATTAATTTAATAAATGTAACAAATATCATTAAATTAATCTATCACAATTGCATCAATTAATTATTAAATCTAATAATTAAATCCTCGAAAATATTTATTTAATTCAATAAATATTAAAAATTAATTTACAAAAATCTCGTTCGTCACAAGAATCATGTTAAGAGTCTTTACAATATGTTTACATGAAGTCTCTCTAGTATTACATGTTAATTAGTTTGTTAGATTGGAGCTTGTAGACCAATTTGGCTTTTGTTCATGTTGTTGCCAAGGCTGGGCGCCAAAGTCTGAAGTTTGGCACCGCAACGCAGCCCAACAGTATTATACTCGCGCCACAGCGCCGGTATCACGCCACAGCACCAACTGCTAGCCTGAGTCTCGCGTCGCAGCGCCAGCTCAGCGACAACCCACAGTGTAAACTGTGGCGCCGCAGCACGAGTTAGCAGAATGGTCTGACAGTTTTATTTATTTACACAAAGTCGAAAAATAAATGTTATGTGTTAATAATAGGTCTGTTAATTTATGATTTCAGTAGTACTAAACTTAGAATAAGCATGTTATCAAGGGATTAACTAATATTATTATTAACGTAATTCGATTATGTAAATTAAAAATCAAACCTACAAGTTGTATATACTTGTTTTATATATATAAAATGTGGGTAGGGACTAATTGTGTCATGATGACATATATATAGATTATTGAGATTCAAGTTGTAAGGTTTAGCTTGTGCTCAAGGCAAGTTCTCTAACCCTAAAACTTTGTTGTGCAAGTTTAATTTTGTTAAGTACGTTATTACTTTTAAATTCAATTACAATTTCGCAAATTACTACCTCTACACTTTCGTAGAGCTAGATTGTTTATTGTTGAGAAAGTTCTTGTATCTATTATTCATGAGGATGCAAGTATTCTAAATCTTATATTTTTATATTGAGCAAGTTTCTTTAATATGTAACTTGTTATTTAGCATGCGAGTCGTTATATTTTAATATTCTAGTGTTGAACAACTTTATCTTTCAAATTACTATTTATTATGCATGCTTAGCATCCAATTTTCAATAACATTGACTTAATATTGTTCAAGCAAATTTATGTTATGATTATTCAATGTTTATACTATTAGATTATTCCTAAAGCATGATATTAATTTACAAATATTGATTCAGTTATGACTATTCCATAGCATACAGTTAGTTCTTTTGTATGCAACTAATCCTTATTTGATGACTGTTGAATTCTAAATTACCTTGTAATGTATCCAAACCAAACCTACTTTGGTGCGGACTTGTATTCTAAATACTGAGATGAACAACTCTTTTATTAGAGGTTTACGGTTAGCGTTGAAATTGTTGTGCACAATACATTGTACGAAGGGTTGACCCCCCTAAGTACGTGGAGTCCTTATAGTCTTATGACTATTAAAGTTAAAGATGATAGATTACTTATAACTGTGGACATGATTCGTGGTCATTAGACCCTCAGTAGTATGTTTCAGAATGTTAATAGGACAAATCATTCAGTTCTATTAAGTCTATTTCCAGCAATTGTTGTAATGTTGTAAAGTTATTAATTCTTCTTCAAGTGAGCTTTGTTTGCTCACTCTTGCATATCTATACACTTATTTCAGCTAAGGTTGAGAAGGTCAATGAACCAACCACTAGCAAAGGAAAGGGAAAAATATACAAGTGATGAAGACTTATAAATTTTATTTTTATCGTTATGATAATAGACTTTTAAATATGATGTGATGTAATAAATTTTAAATTCTACATTTGAATGATTGTAATTAAAGGTTAGATAACCTGGGAGATTTTTATTAAATGTAATCATGTATGGACAGGTTCTTATTATTCAATTTTATTATGATTGAGTAGTTAGTAATGAATGTTTTGATTAAGTGAACACCAAATCTTAAGGAAATGAAGTACCAGGATTTGGGGGTGTCACAGTAGAACCCAGGTTCTCTAATATGAAAAAATGATAAAAAAAAAACAGAAGATTATCGCGTCTGGTACCAACCAGAGTAGTTTATATCAACTCAAACAATTAAAATTTCAAAAATAAAATAAAGGCAGCAACTGCAGTCAATGCCGCGTGAGGTTCTAGTTCACGACAGGCGCGGGTGCGCCTGGTAACGTTTCTGGCTCTATTTGATGATGGCGCGGGCACGCGAGATTCAGCTTATGTAGCCGCGCGACCGCGCGACTTTTGTGTTCTGCATCCTTGAGTTTTGCTGCTGCTACTGCTTCTGTGTCCCTCAATGCTCAGTTTCTTTTGTCCACTCGACCCTCTTGTCATGCCTTCACTGATCTCATGCCACCTACCAACGCCGAGCTATGCCATTTTCCTGCACTTTCACACCATAGGAGTTCTCAGTATATGCAATGCAAAATAACACAAAATGCAACTAAAAACACACTAAAATGTACTTGAGATGGGCATAGTTCTCGTGAATTGATATCCAATAAGTAGGTATAAAACCTACTTATCATTAGGATAACCTAATTAGGGTTTAGTTTAGCTAATTAGGGTTAGGATTTACAAATTTGGGTTAAGGTTTGTAATCTAGGGTTGGGGTTTATAATCTAGGGTTCCTAACCTAGATTTTACACAAATCCTAACAAGCACGACAAAGCGTTTTGTCACTGTAAGCACGACAAAGCAGCTTGTCAAAATAAATATACCAAAAAGTCCATTTTCAGAAGAAAATTTTTAAGCACGAGGTGTCAAGCACGTTAATTTTTCGACGAAAATTAATTTGACCTAATTTGTTAAATAGAGTATATAATAACACAACACTTTTAGAACTGAGAGATTTTATTAATATAACTGAATTTACATATCCGAGTCTTATTAGGGTTTTTGGTTTTTACAAAGTGGATGGTGAAGAATTTCCCCAGCTCATCAACTCAGACACCGAAAAAATGTATTGTGTCTGAAGTTACATGTAAACCAACATACTAGGTTTTGTATCATCAATCCATCAGTTAATTCAAGTTTTTAAAACAGTTCTAACCACATCAGTTCTTCCTAAAAAAGGGAAGAACTACGTAGACCTGATCTCCCCTAAACAAGGGAATACATAGGCATCCATTTATGGTGCGATCTAACCTTTGCGAAAGAAAAAACCTTTCACCACATACAACTTTCAACTTTTTATGCTAGGTTGGAACTACGCAGACCTGATCTCCCCAAGACACGGGAGTACGTAGGTAGCCATTTATGGTGCGGCCTAACCTTTGCCAAAGAAAAACCCCTTCACCATATACAACTTTCAACCTTTTTATGCTAGGTTGGAACTACGAAGACCTAATTTCCCCCATACACGGGAGTACGTAGGCAACCATCTATGGTGCGGTTTAACCATAAAAACTAAAACAAAAAAAATCCACACCCTTCAACTTTGTTAACCATTCGAACCTTTTCACGCTAGGTTCGAACTAAGTAGACTTGATCTCCCCTCATCAATGGGAGTATATAGGCAGCCATTTACGGTGCAGTCCCAGTCTTACGAAATCACAAAACCTTTTCAACAGTGATGTGATCATCCTTCAACTTTTCAAACAAAACCACAAGAGATGGAACTACTTGACCTCCCCCATACATGGGAGTACGTCGGCGACCATCTGTGGTGCGATCAAACCACACCTCATCGGCTTAGACCACAGAGATAGAAATACATGGTCTCCCCTCACAAATGAGAGAAAACTTTGTGACCATCTATGCTACGGTTGAATCCTCAAAGAGAAACACTAATCCATAAGAGATTGAACTACATGGTCTCCCCTCATTAATGGGAGAAAATAGGCGACCATCTGTGGTACGGTCAACCTTAGAGAGGAAAGCCAAAAATCCTCTCCTTAAACCACAACCACATTCAAAAACCAGTCTGAATACACCAAATTATTGGTAAATCAAAATATTAACAATACATTCTAAAAGATCCTTATACATCTCAATGTCCATCCACTGAGGAGGAGTTCAGAATACATCGAGATCGCAAGTCCTGGAGAAAAGGCAACTATCAAGCAAGTAACAAGGCATATCTAATAGGGAAGGGAATCAAAACATATTTTCTTGCCATATAATATTGTTTGATATATACAATGTATCATGTATATGACAAAAATGGCTAACCAAGTCTATGATAGAAAATCAAAGATAATCTACAAACCCATGGATAAGCGAGCCATCAAGTCCAATATGGCATCCCTCTTAGTAGATGGAGGTGAATCTATGAGCGCCTACATCGGGGTGTCCATGCGATCCAAGAGATCTAAGGCCATCTGCATAGTGCTACCATGATCATCAAAATATGCATTCATCTCTACAACAATGTCAGCATTATAAGATCTAAGTGCAGTACTATCTATAGTGGCAATATCTCGGGTAGCTATAGCCTCATCCCGCTTAACAACAGCTTTATCCTGAGATGATAGAGCCTCATCACACTCAATAACAACGGTATCCTTGCTAGCTAGAGCATCATCTCTCCCAACAAAAGTGACATCTCTATTAAAAAGAGTTATCAATATCAAGGCCCTATCCTGATCTAGCTCAAACATCATCAAATGTAACCTCAGCTCTAAATACTCTACAGAAGGTGGAGCCACAACAGTGGGAATACTGGGGGAATCAACTAGAGCTACTGATGAACCAGTAAATAACTCATCCTTGATGAGAGAATCAGGGTACTCCATAGGCTTCCCCATCATTAGAATTAATACCCGGCTCTGAAGAAATAACCCTAGCCGATGCACTCTCTGCTTCCAGCCATGAAGAATACTCTAGAGAGCGACCTGGATGGCTAGTCAAAAAGTCAGTCCTTTCTCGACGAGTCCAACAGCCATAAATCTTGGTCAAATCCTCCACTGACAGCCATGAAAGCCAGTGGATTATATGTGGTCAACCCCCTCAAACCAGCTAGGGGAAGATTGTCCGTGTCGACTACTTGAGTGATAAAGCTCTAGGGAGAGCTGAGCCTTGAACATGGCAAAATATAAAATGGGTCCTCGATCCCTGACAATAAAGCCAAACATGATGGTGCATTTGTACACTCAGCCAGCTGAAAGGAATATGACATAGAAATCTTATGGAAAAAACAATATCCATGATGTCTGAAGGTGCTAATCGATCTCAAGTGTGTCATAAACAACACGTACAATAAGACCACAATGCCTCTAAAAATACCCACTGAATGGGTATGGAAAAACGTGGCCGACCTCAAGGTCTCTGCCAAAATCATCGGTAAGATGGTATAACCCTCCCAGAGAGAATGAACTACCATGATCATACCTATATGCAAATGGTCCATGTACAACGGGATGTACAGATAGGCCACTATGCACATTAAGAATATATCTACACGGGTGACATGCCAATCACCCTCAGAAATGGTGAAGTACTCGAAATATCACAGATAACTTTCCAACGACCTAAATCTATTAATCAAGAAGTCTATAGACACAACATGCCCCGAGGTAATCTCGTCTAGGGAAACTATGCACCTCAAGCCTGTCAAGGGCATAAACTGCCACCTCATGTCACAATAGCAATTTGAGCGCAAGGCCAATCTAAAGGCAAGTCTATAAGATGCTCAAACTACTCTAATGTAGGAGTCAACTCATGGGTATCAAATTTGAACACCTGTCTATCTGGTATCCAATGCTCAAGCATGCCCTCTATAAAGCCCAGCGGAACCTAAAATGTCAGGAGGGTTATAGAGTGCCTCGATAACTAATAAATTGTCACCCGATCTAGGGAAAAAAAACTGCAATACCAAGATCTCAAAGAAGAGGCCACCAACATGGGTGGGGTATGCTCAATCCCGCTAAAAGTGGATGAATACATCTGTAGGGCCGTATCATAAGACCATCCAGTGGTCAATGCTAAACTTATCTCTGGAAATGCATGTCCATGACATAATGCATGTATAATAAATGACAGATGACAATATGATGTAGGGAATATAAAAGCATTATACATACATTCCTAAATACATCATCTAAATACATCATCTCTGTATACAACTGGAAATAGAGATACATAGAAATGGGGAATAACCGCCCAACATCTAATAAAGGCCTATCAAAAGATATAATGAAAAATAGGGCACAGCCG
The DNA here is from genome assembly GCA_020205505.1 of Panax japonicus. Classification (NCBI taxonomy): domain Eukaryota; kingdom Viridiplantae; phylum Streptophyta; class Magnoliopsida; order Apiales; family Araliaceae; genus Panax; species Panax japonicus. Next base: position 33,980,821 of record CM035101.1, on the reverse strand, counting down.
CCCTATATCTAATCGAGGCCTATCAAAAGAAATAACGAGAAATACATCAGAAGAAGTCAATGATGTTGATGTCTACATCATCTAATCTATCCATCTGATGTAACTCCTCTTGAGTCACTAAATCTATGCTAGAAGAGATAACACGCCCATACAACGGAGGATCTGCGCCGGTTAAACCATCAAAATATGGGTCACCTAAAGGGCCAGCCCCAGAGCTGGAAGGATCAAAAGTATCCGCCTTTGATGGATCTTTGCCTAAATGCCAGATGAAGAAATGTGCTCGGTCTAACTACTGGGTCAAACTATCAATCTACGTCGAATGTGTAGTCTCTCAAATGCAGGTAATTCAATCTGTCATCAAGACAGAGCCAGGAACCATATCCCCCATAAATTATGTGGCGTAGGTCTGAGCTTCAATAGTGTAAGGGAACTACAAGTGGTAAAAAGCCTCTTGAGTGAAAGGTCCCACTGACAAAGTAAAGCCATCTACACCCATCAAGGGAATCATAGTGATCGGCTGAGACAAAGGCAAATGATGGCTGACAGGAGGAAAGAACGGAATGTGTTTCTCTCCTAATAGCACAATCTCCAAAATAGAGCTCCCAACCTCCGTTAGTAAGGGGAGGAATCCGATGGGTGGACAATACATACTCGACACCAGTCAGGAAACCACCCTTAAAGCCAACTGTCAAGTGGTCCTCCGAGTAAGGAACCCATGTAATGACATTTGTAGTCAACAACTCCAACTATAGGCGAGAATGGGTGAAACCCTTAGCTATAGGAACCTCTGCCAAGGTGGAGTAAAAACAAATGCTCACCAACAAGAATGGGTAAAACCTTAACCAAGCCTCCGTCACGCACTCTGACCGTAGGCACATCCCTGTGATGCCCCCAAAATTAAGTATACAACACCCATCTTGAGTCGCTAGATACATGGTACAGAATTCAAATACAACTTAATAATACAATTGTCATGTAAAATATGACAAAACATAAACTGTGAGTTTGAATACAAATATTGTTTACTAGAGAGTATACAAACTCAAAAGGAGTCCTCATTACAATTATTATCATACTATTTCACAGAATAGTGAGGACTAATAATGCACCATCTAGGACCATCACTCCGTTCCCCGACTCGTCCCAGCTATATTCTCATTTCCTGAAGAGAACAGTGAAAGAAAGGGTGAGATCAACTAGCCCAGTAAGAAATATTATGACTAAGATAATGCAGAATAAATTATCATTTGTCTTAAACAGTGTTAAACTGATACAATATAACAAACATCAAGTTTATTTGCAGCGGAACAAGCAATCCATTAAAAGAGTCAAGTAGAGAATAAAATCTACTATCTTTTATGATTTAAAAGGTTTTTCATCACTTTTATCGTTGGGACTCAGATTTATAAATAATCCACATCATTGAATCACCCCCTGACCTACGGCCAAAGATATTCTTTAGTATCATGACCACGAATTATCCATGCACTACGGCTAAAGATAATCATGTTTTCATCAACGGTCCCGATCATGCCATAAAACAATTCATCTTTGCACTACGGCCAAAGAGAGTCCATAGCCATAATCATACTAAAAACTGTCCATCAATGCACTACGGGTCAATGAGGACTTTTTCCACATTATTTGTAAAATTACGGTTATGATTATACCGAAAAATCCCTGGTCATTATCATACCAAGTCCATCTATGCACTATAGGCTATATATGACTTTCAATAAAATATAAACATGAGGATGATGACAATGATATAAGAATTCAATAAAACAAGTTCAAGAATTAATTTATCCAGGAACCAATAACGTCCAAACTATCAACATGATACTGCTTTGTAGAGTAAAATTCAAGAATGCTCAGAAGAATATTTCCATGAAAAGATACTGGATGAAGAGAAAATATCAATGATATTCCACTACTTTCATGTAGTATAGAAGTCAAAGTTTTAACCAACTGAGTATAATAAAGAATGGAATAACAAAAGAAATCACCATGAATGCGATAGACCGCACAGGCAGGTTATTCCAACAGTATATTAAATAACGGAACCAGGTCCAGCGTAAAATGCACAGACAGGATATTCCAATAGAATAATAAAGAATGGAACCAGGTCCGGCGTAAAACTCACAGACAGGATATTGCAACAGAATAATAAAGACTAGAACCAGGTCCAGCGTAAAACGCACAGACAGGATATTCCAACAGAATAATAAAGACTGGAATAACAGAAGAATTTCACTAAGTATAGGGTAGCCCGCGTATACAGGTTATTCCAATAGAATAATAAATAATGGAATAACAGAAGTTCTCTTCATGAATACAAAAGAAATAACACCCCTTACATTAGTAGGAGATTGAATACTGCAGTAGTGTAGTAACAGAATACTCTTCTTCTTTCTCTCTTATTCTCTCTATACTTTCTCTTTCTATAGTTTGAATGAATTCGTGAAAAATAATGAAGAACTAGGCCTCTATTTATAGAAGATTTCTAGCTTAGCACTTGCAATATTAAAAGGCAAGAGGCTTGACGACTGGTGATGTGAAAAAAAAGTGGTTTGACGCCTGTAATGTGAAACACCAAGTGGTTTGACGCCTGTAATGTGAAACACCAAGTGGTTTGATGCCTGTAATGTTAAACGACAACTGGTTCGACGCCTGTAATATGAAAAGGCAAGTGGTTTGACGTCTGGTAAAGGTAATTACTATTAGCGAAAGAGACTCTTAGATGATGACATATGGGCCCCCATAGAATAACCAAATTTACCACAAACTTCTTATAATAGACTCTTTATATACATCAAGGATTGAATAAATATTACCAAAAATCATTTTATTTTTAATCAACACATATTTAATCTTTCAACAATTATTAATTATTAATATTATAACTTGTCATCTCAATTATTGATTTAATAATATAACATATTATACAGATGATACTGTGATAATAATTGAATCAATAACATAAGAGATATGATGTAGTAATTACTTTAGCAATAATTGAGTATACTGAGTGACTTCTCACGTAACCATCAATAATCAATACCGCCTGCTACTATGCAACCACGCGTATTATTGTACTTTTACTACCGGGTAGTTCAACAATTTTAACGGTAACACCTCCGCCGTTATTTTTATAAAAATATTTTTGTCTTTTTCTCAATCCGTCAATAATTCTGTTGTGGGGTCCACCAATGATTATACTGTCGTACGGATATTCCCCGACAAAAAGAATATTCTCCGACCAATCGAATAATATACAACAACTTGCATACTTTACAAAATTTATAAATATTACCCACAACTATAACATTATATTAAATCGACACCATAATATTTAAAAAATATTTTGAGAAATTTAAATCTTTATTCATAAAATTTGGGGTCTCACAATCTCCCCTCCTTATGAAATTTTGCCCTCGAAATTTATGTACGTACCTGGTATGCCGAACAAGTGAGGATACCTTGACTTCACTTCAAATTCTAACTATTGAGGTGTAACCTTTGAGGGTCGAATATGATCCTTCTTATCTAAGATGTTAACACGTATCTCCTCATACGTTAAATCTTCCGCTATCTCGTCCGGTTCTAAATTAATAATGTGGTTCGGGTCGTCCACATATTAACGTAACATCGATACGAAAAAAAACGTTCTGAACACGCAACATACTTGGCGGTAAAACGAGTCTATAGGCCAAAGTTCCTACTTCATCTAGAATTTCAAATGGGCCAATTAAATCGAGGGTTGAGATTTTCTCTCTTCGTCGATTCTTGCTTTTAGAATAACGCCCTCTTGAAACTTCTTCTTCACATTCATCAGCTCTGAGTATGTAGCTTGAGCGGCTTTAAATTTATCGATTAAAGTCGATTCCACTCGTATATTGGTTATCTTCATGTGGGTTCCTAGAGTCTTTAACTCGATCTTTATAATTTATAAGTCATACGAAATAGGTTTTGTGTTAACAATATCGCACTCGTAAACGCATATGATCTTCTACTCAACGCGTCAGCTACCACGTTCACTTTTCCTACGATGGTATTGAATGGTACGATCATAATCTTCAACAGCTCGAGTCAACGTCTTTGGCGCATGTTACATTCGTTTTAAGTAAAGAAATATTTGAGGATTTTAGAAATGGTGTTTGTACTAGGGTCAATACAAAATTCAATTTCACACTCTAGGGGTAGGCTAAGAAGTCTTTAAGAATATATCAGGAAATTTATTAACAACAGAAATATCATTTAAAACTATGACTCTCATCCAAGACATGGATAACATGTCACATTGATACCTATTAACTTGTCACTGTTATTCACAACGTCCCCTGCGGAAAATTCAGCTTCGGTTCAGTCCACACAAGAAAGTCAACAACGAAAGGATAGGGGCTCTTTATTTATGGCTTGATATGACAATGATTGACTTTTCTGGGATGGCCTTTGGTGCCTCCATCCTTGCTGAACTTGTCTTTGGTGAACGACAAAATTGGGCTAAGTGACCTTCTCTTCCACAATTATAACATTCTTTGGACTGGCATCGCGCAGTTTGGACTGATGTGTCCCTCTGCTCCGCATTTGAAACATATGATAGGTGGTCGTTCTCCTTCCTTAACAGCGAGTGTTGGTGCTGATGTCTTTCCATCATTGTTGAATCTCCTCTTCTTGAAATGTCCATTCTTATTATTTTGACCATGATTACCACCGAAGTGGTTACCATTTCTGGCATGTTTATTCCCTCCATGCTTATTATCACCGTTTTGATGACTGTTATCACCAGTATTATAATTTTGCTTGCTGCTCTCTTTTGGTTGCATTGACCCGTTAACGCGCTCAACTAACTGAGCCCTATTTACAAAATCTGAATACAAACACAGTTTATGAGAAATAAGATATTAACGTATCTCCAGCTTCAAACCTCTTAAAAACATCTGCGTCATTCTCTCTTCATTATCAACCAAGTGGGATGCAAATCGAGACAACTCGGCAAACTTGGCTTCGTACTGCGACATGGTCATGTTGTTTTGCTCCAACTTGATAAATTCCACCTCCTTCATATGACGAATGCTTTCGGGAAAGTACTTGTCATTGAACAGCTCTTGGAACTTCTCCCAAGACATTTTGAGAGCGTCAGGCTGGGTACGTTTTACAGATTCCCACCAGTGATCTGCCTCTTCACGAAACATAAAGGTGGCAAAGGGAACCTTTTGCTCCCCGGAGCATCCCAAGACATCAAATATCTTGGTGATCTACTTTAACCACGTCTCCTCCTTAACTGGTTCTGGATTTCCCAAAAACTCCAGTGGTCCCAGCTCCTTGAATTGCTTAGCGGTGACCAACCATGGGTTGCCATTGTTTCCTCATGCATTATGAACAGGAGCCGCCTTCGCCTGATGTTGCATGGATTATAAAAAGCTCCTAAACGTACCGTCGTTCGTCAATTGATCAGTGTTGTTGTTTACAGGAGGTTTATCGTCATCCTGTTTCACATTGTATTAATTATTGATCTGTGGAGAATCAACTGTCTCATGTGCTCCATTGCTATTCTCAACATTCTCGGATGTCATTTTCAGATACTGGAAAAAAACAAAGGTTAATTGACCTATAACATATTATCCCTATATCCTGACCGACCAATTAAATACCAAATAAACATAGGTAGCTCATACTAGCGAAGGAATTCCTCATCTCTCCCCTCCTTGTTCTATTCTTACATCCTAGCCAGGGATCATATCCCTAAGCTTTGATACCAACTGTGATGCCCCAAAAATTTTGGTATACATCACCCATCTTCAGTCGCCAGATACATTGTACAGAATTCAAATACAACTTAATAATACAACTGTCGTGTACAATACGATAAAACATAAACTGTGAGTTTGAATACAAAAATTATCTACTAGAGAGTATACTAACTCAAAAGGAGTCCTCATTACAATTATTATCACAATATTTAACAGAATAGTGAGGAATACTAATGCACCATCTTGGACCATCACTCCGGTCGCCGACTCGTCCCAGCTATATTCTCATTTCCTGAAGAGAACAGTTAAAGAAAGGGTGAGCTCAACTAGCCTAGTAAGAAATATTATGACTAAGATAATGCAGAATAAATTATCATTAGCCTTAAACAGTGTTAAACTGATACAATATAACAAACATCAAGTTTAACTACAGCGGAACAAGCAATCCATTAAAAGAGTCAAGTAGAGAATAAAATCTACTATCTTTTATGATTTAAAAGGTTTTTCATCACTTTTATCGCTGAGACTCAGCTTAATAAATAATCCACACCATCGAATCACCCCTGCACTATGGCTAACGATATTCTTTAGTATCACGACCACGAATTATCCATGCACTACGGCTAAAGATAATCATGTTTTCATTAACGGTCCTGATCATGCCATAAAACAATTCATCTTTGCACTACGGCCAAAGAGAATCCATAGCCATAATAATACCAAAAACTGTCCATCAATGCACTATGGGCCAATGAGGACTTTTTCCACATCATTTGTAACATTACGGTTATGATTATACCGAAAAATCCCTGGTTATAATCATACCAAGTCCATCTATGCACTACAGGCCACAGATGACTTTCAACAAAATATAAACATGAGGATGATGACAATGATATAAGAATTCAATAAAAACAAGTTCAAGAATTAATTTATCCAGCAACCAATAACGTCCAAACTGTCAACATGATACTGCTTTGTAGAGTAAAATTCAAGAATGCTTAGAAGAATATTTCCATGAAAAGATACTGGATGAAGCGCAAATAACAAGGATATTCCACTAATTTCATGGAGTATAGAAGTCAACATTTTAACCAACTGAGTATAATAAAGAATGGAATAACAAAAGAAATCACCATGCATGCGATAAACCGCACAGGTAGGTTATTCCAATAGAATAATAAATAACGGAACCAGGTCCGACGTAAAATGCACAGACAGGATATTCCAACAGAATAATAAAGAATGGAACCAGGTCCGGTGTAAAACGCACAGACAGGATATTCCAACAGAATAATAAGGACTGGAACCAGGTCCTGCATAAAACGCACAAACAGGATATTCCAACAGAATAATAAAGACTGGAATAATAGAAGAATTTCACCAAATATAGGGTAGCCCGCATATACAGGTTATTCCAACAGAATAATAAATAATGGAATAACAGAAGTTCTCTTCATGAATACAAAAGAAATAACACCCCTTACATTAGTAGGAGATTGAATACGGCAGTAGTGTAGTAACAGAATACTCTTCTTCTTTCTCTCGTATTCTCTCTATACTTTCTCTTTCTATAGCTTGAATGAAATCGTGAAAAATAAAGAAGAACTAGGCCTCTATTTATAGAAGATTTGTAGCTTAGCAGTTGCAATGTGAAAAGGCAAGCGGATTGACGACTGGTGATGTAAAAAGAAAAGTGGTTTGACGCCTGTAATGTGAAACACCAAGTGGTTTGAAGCCTGTAATATGAAACGACAATTGGTTCGACACCCTGCAATATGAAATGGCAAGTTGTTTGACGTCTTATAAAGGTAATTACTATTGGCGAAAGAGACTCTTAAATGATGACATATGGGCCCCCATAGAATAACCAAATTTAGTACAAATGTCTCATAATAGACTCTATATATACATCAAGGATTGAATAATTATTACCACAAATCATTTTATTTTTAATCAACAAATATTTAATCTTTCAACAATTATTAATCATTAATATTATAATTTGTCGTCTCAATTATTGATTTAATAATATAACATATTATTCAGATGATACTATGACAATAATTGAATCAATAATATAAGAGATATGATGCAGCAATTATTGTAGCAATAATTGAGTATAACTAAGTGACTTCTCATGTAAGCATCAATAATCAATACTGTGTGCTACTATGCAACCACGTGTATTACTATACTTTTACTACCGGGTAGTTCAACAGTTTTAACGGTAACACCTCCGCCGTTATTTTTATAAAAAATATTTTTGTCGTTTTCTCAATCCGACAATAATTCCATTGTGGGGTCCACCAATGATTGTACCGTCGTACGGATATTCCCCAACAAAAAGAATATTCCCCGACCAATCGAATATTATACAACAACTTGCATACTTTGCAAAATTTATAAATATTACCCACAACTATAACATTATATCAAATCCACACCATAATATTTAAAAAATATTTCGAGAAATTTAAATCTTTATTCATAAAATTTGGGGTCTCACATCCCCCTAAGGAAGTAGGCAAAGGTGTAGGAGCCCCAATCAAACTCTTTGACACGGTCCACCTTCCGAGTGGCGCTGACTAAAGCGAATGATACCATCGAAGAGTTATCCACCAAGAAACAAACCTTGAGGATGATCAAAAACAATCACCAAAGGATGCGATCTCTAACCCTCCGATCATCAGGCAATGGGTCTGTCAGAGCCCCACTCATGGCGTCTACACTCAAGGGACCGAAACGGATAGTCCAACCTTTGAGCGTCGTGGCCAAGACTCCTAACAAGGATCTGACGGTAGTCGCGGAAATGCCAGCCACCAAAGGTTCTAGTGTCCCTGAAAACTCTAATCCAGTTATGAATCAACAATCCATCGGTGTCATCGTCACCTCACAATCCAACAAGTAGAAAGATTGGTGAAAGTAGTATGCATACAAGCCAATCATGGATGATGATAAAGCATATACTTTGTAATCAATCTTATTTATTTATTAATAAAAGAATTATTTATTAAAGGCATTTTATTATCTACATGGTGATGTTTTAATAATATGTGATAAACCCATAGTTTGAGAAATGCTTTTAGAATCATGATGAGATTATGCTAATGAGATCTAAATTCTTAGATAGCTTAAAAACTAAAATGTTCCCAATCAATGGATTACTAAAAAGGGGATTAATGAATCCGGATAGATCGGTACATATTGTAGCGCCCCCAAATCCGGGTATCCTACAACCCGACAGATGGTGCTATACTGTACAAACATTCATACATTCATTCAATTGAAAGTCTCAAAGAATGAACATAACTTATATATATTTAATTCAATATTTACATTTCCCAAGTTCTAAACCCATTACAAAGGTTCTCTTGTCATAATATTCATTACATTACAACAATAGACCTATACTATTACATGACAGCTTAATAATCTGCCTTAGTTTTTCCTTTATCCTTATTTGATCCTGCAGGACGTTCAGTCTTAGCTGCATTCATATGGTTCAAGCAAGAGTGAGCATGACTAGCTCAGCAAGTATAACAATTTTAATAACATCATGCTTGGTACATATGAATCATATATCTTCGATAACTGAACAATAGCTATGAAGTACTATTGATGATTCAAAATAGCAATTCATCTCTACTTTCAAAATGTTTCACAATGAATAAATTCAGTAAAACATTCACCCGGTCAAAGACCTTGAGCATTCATTCTTTCTTTGAAAAGGACAACCCGGACCTAAGTCCGTAAGCCCGATATTACTTACGAGCACTTCTAGGTGATCAGCCTATTGTACTCTGTATTGATCAATACTACATCCATTAAACGTATGTACGTTTAATCATTTGGCAACCTCGCGTGCCTGTCGTTTTACCGACAAAACATTTGTTTAACAATTCAGTCTTCTTTTGAAAACTATAAGTAGTTGACAAAAGATACTAGCATTTGATAACAGATGAACAGATTATCAATAATCCACTCAATATGTTAAGTCTAGCCAAAGAAACTGGCTTTAACTTCATTATACTTCAATTCATGCGAAAGGATACATGAACATCATAAACTTGTTCAGATTGAACTGAAACAAGAGTTAGAATACTTGCCTTTAGTGTCTGCTACTGTGTATTTTACTTTACGTTCAAGTCTTTCAAGTCTCTACAATACATGATCACATAATGCCTTACATTAGGTCACATATAATCAAGTATGTATCTGAATATATCTTACCCTTTATTTTTTATTCTTTACTGTCTAAGTTCTGTGCCTGGCGCCGCGGCGCGGGCATTACACTTACATCTCGCGCTGCGGCGTGAGTTAGCAGTACCTGAGCTCCAGACCTCGCGCTGCGGCGCGGTCAAATGGCTCGCGGCGCCAACTCTGTGCACCAGAAAATTTTTCTAACTTTTAATTTTTGTGAACTTCCTGGACTCATAACTTCTTCGTTTTAAGTCCGAATTGGCTCGTTCAAAAGCCCACGGTTCACAAATTACGTAATCTACACGTTCATGAAAGAATTTTATCTATTTGACTTCGTTTGCTAAAAATTCACCTATTGGTTCATTTTTAACGAAAACGATAAACGTTCGTGAACGTTAAACGCTCGTTTCTTCGTTTTAAGTCGGAATTCGTCCATTTTCGAGTCCACAACTCTTAAATGACAAACATGACTTGTCTCCATTAGAAAATACAATTTTCCAACTCAATCTCAAAATTTAACTTTCATTCCGGGAAATTTATAAATTCAACGATTATCGTCTAATCGTGCGATTTCCGGCAATTCTTTGTTCTTAGAACTTGTTTAACACTACCAATGGATTACATTCATAATGTGAACATCTTAACATCTTTATACCAACTATTTATACTCATGGTTGGATTTTAACTTATCTCATTGTAAGCTTATACTTGATAACTTTCAAACTACTTATGAACTTATCATTCATAACTTATGACAATTAAAGTTCTTGATCATCATCCATACATGTTTTCATCATATAACTTTAATTATGTATTCTTGATACATATTTTCTTACAAGACGATGTATATACATATACTTTCATTAATAAACCTATCACAAGTTCATCATGCAATCACATAAGTTTACAACTTATGCTATCTTAAATGACTTATTACCAACTTATGTGGCTTAAGTTCATTACTTATACATACTTCTTTCTTTTTCTTATCATTCATGTTCCTTAATCCAACCTTTTCTTATCAACCTATCATGTTAGAGATAGAAGATAATTGGAGAAGGAGTCTTACATTTGAAGTCTTTAATAAGTAGTTTCTTCTTCTTCTTGACTTATGGAATAACTTACTTGCAGCTTAATCTTCCTAACAATTAAGCACTTTGAGAGAGAGTGTTTGGATTATTTGAACAACTATTAAATGACTTGCCAACCTTCACTATTTATAGAATTCCTAAGGTTAGGGCAATTTAGTCAATTCCATCATCCCACCTCCTTTTGCACCTCCTTACTATTCATTACTTGATCAACACCACTCATATCCTTTGCTTGGCCACTACTTTTATTACTTGATCATTACTTATCTTGGTCATTACTCATATTACTTGGTTACCACACATTAACCACATTAATATGGTTTTGCTCCATGGATCACCCAACTATTGGGCTTCTAACTTGGCTTAGTTATCTTAACCTTTGGGCTTTGCATTAATAAACCTTAACTTGTTTATTAATTATCATTGGGCCTTAACATTTAATTTACTTGGGCTTGTACCAATTGTTAACCAATCTTCCAAGTCCATTAACATTACTTAATACATATACATATTGTTTATGTATTATTCTCGTATTATCATTCGTATACAACTTTGTTATATACGATATTTCATTCTTCTTACAAACTCGTATAATACTTCATATTATACTTGTTTTCTTTCCTCGTATAATGCTTGCGTATCATACGATTAATACTTCCTTATTAATACTTCGCTTTCCTTAATATTCTTGCATTAAGTCCGCAAGCGAAATATTACGTTTTCCATAACTAGATTATTATTACATAATCCATCTTACTTTAATATTCTATCATTACGTATTTCTCAGAAATTCAAAAATAAATCCCGAGCAAATACCGATGAATAGTGTTTTTCGGAAAATTTCTCGAAAAACTTTTATTTTCGTCTTGGAAATTCAAACACCTTAAATCCTTCACATAGCTCAAATACTACGATATTCCAATATCAATAAGTTATAAAACGAAAACCATCTTGATATCCCCATAATATGATTTTATTATTATTTAATTTAATAAAATCATTTTTACATAACATCCGAATTTCTCGGTCGTTACATTCTTCCCCCCTTATAAAGATTCTGTCCTCAGAATCTCGTTTTTTTTAATTAAATAAATGAGGAAAATTTTTCTTCATCTTTTCTTCTAACTCCCACGTTGCTTCTTCGGCATCGTGATTCTTCCATAACACCTTCACTGATGGTATTACTTTGTTCCTCAGAACTTGCTCCTTTCTATCAATGATTTGAACCGGCGATTCTTCATATGTTAAATCCTTTTCGATATGAATCGGCTCATACTCGATTACGTGCTTATAGTCCGGCTTATACGGACGTAATACAGATACGTGAAACACGTTATGTATTCTTTCTAGGTCTGGAGGTAATGCTATCTTATAAGCTACCTCTCCCACCCGGTTTAATACTTCAAAAGGTCCTATAAACCTTGGACTTAACTTTCCTTTCTTTCCAAAGCGTATCTTTCCTTTCCAGGGAGATACCTTCAGAAACACATACGTACCTACTTCAAACTCTCGATTTAATCGATGTGAGTCCGCATACTTCTTCTGTCTGTCTTGAGCCGTGACTAGACGCATCCGAATTAACCTTACTATATCCGCTGTTTGCTGCACCAATTCTGGTCCTAGCATCCGGCGTTCTCCCACCTCATCCCAACACAATGGTGTTCTGCATCTTCTTCCATACAGAGCTTCATAAGGCGGCATACCTATGCTTGCATGATAACTGTTGTTATAAGCAAATTCTACCAGTGGTAGGTGATCATCCCAACTACCCTTGAAATCCATGACGCAAGACCTCAGCATGTCTTCTAACGTTTGAATTGTTCTCTCACTCTGCCCATCAGTTTGTGGATGATAAGCCGTGCTTAACTTTAACTGTGTTCCCAGTTGTTCTTGCAAACTTCTCCAGAAGTTCGATGTGATTCGTGGATCACGATCTGACACAATCGATATCGGTACTCCATGTCTGGAAATAACTTCCTTGACATAAAGTTTAGCTAACTGGTCCAAGTTATACTTGACCCTAATTGGTAAGAAGTGAGCCGATTTCGTCAATCGGTCGACTATTACCCAAATAGAATCGTACCCTTTTGACGTTGTTGGAAGTCCTACCACGAAATCCATCGAGATATGCTCCCATTTCCATTCTGGAATCTCTAATGGTTGTAGCAAGCCACTGGGTCGTTGATGTTCGGCCTTAATTTTTTGACAAGTCAAACACCTACTTACATACTCTGCTATTTCCCTTTTCATGTTTGGCCACCAAAAACTCTGTCGAAGGTCTTGATACATCTTAGTGCTACCAGGATGTATCGAGTACCTTGAACTATGAGCTTCCTGTAACACTTGTTCCTTTAATTCCGTCTCATTCGGAATCCAAATTCTTCCTTCAAATCTTAATAATCCTTCATTATCAAGACTATACTTATTATCTCCTTTATCAGCTAACCACTTCTTCATTTGGTTACACTCATCAGTCTTGAGTTGTACCTCCTTGACCCTCTCTACAATGGTAGATTGTCTCTCTATTGCAAAAAGTATCTGCCCCGATTCACTCGGCATCTTCACTTCTATTTCCATCCTAGCCATCTCTGTTATTAACTCATTTTGAGTCGTTAACATAGACAACTTTTCCCGACCCTTCCTACTTAAGGCGTCGGCAACTACATTGGCTTTCCCAGGGCGATACAGGATTTCACAGTCGTAATCCTTTATCAACTCCAGCCATCTTCTCTGTCTCATATTCAACTCCTTCTGAGTGAAGATATACTTTAGACTCTTATGGTCTGTATATATCTCACATTTCTCCCCATAAAGATAATGCCTCCATATCTTTAGGGCAAATACTACCGCGGCCAGTTCCAGATCATGAGTAGGGTAAACTTTCTCATAATCCTTCAACTGTCGTGATGCATACGCAATGACTTTGCTATGCTGCATGAGCACACAACCAAGCCCTCTATGCGAAGCATCACTATATACTACAAAATTTCCTGTGTCATCTGGCAATGACAAAACAGGTGCTTTACTTAGTCTTTTCTTTAATTCCTGAAAACTGTCTTCACATTTATCCGTCCATACGTATTTCACCATCTTCCTTGTTAAATTAGTCAACGGGGTAGCTATCTTCGAAAAATCTTGGATAAATCTTCGATAGTAACCCGCTAACCCTAGGAAACTCCGCACCTCAGTTGGCATTTTCGGTTGTTCCCAGTTCATCACTGCTTCTACCTTTGCTGGATCCACTGAAATCCCTTCCTGATCAATGACATGACCTAAAAACTGTACTTTCTCCAGCCAAAATTCACACTTAGTGAATTTCGCATATAACTTCTCCTTTCTTAGTGTTTCCAACACTAATCTTAAGTGTTCAGCATGATCTTCTGGCGTCTTTGAATAGACTAGAATATCATCAATAAACACAACCACAAACTTGTCCAAATAAGATTTGAACACTCTGTTCATCATGTCCATAAATGCAGCTGGTGCATTTGTCAACCCAAATGACATCACCAGAAACTCGTAATGACCATAACGAGTTCTGAATGCCGTCTTTGGTATATCCTCTTTCCTTACCTTCAACTGGTGATACCCCGTCCGTAAATCTATTTTAGAAAAATACTTTGCCCCTTTCAACTGATCAAATAGATCATCAATCCTGGGCAATGGGTATTTATTCTTTATCGTTAATTTGTTCAACTCTCGATAGTCGATACAAAGTCTTAACGATCCATCTTTCTTCTTGACAAACAACACTGGTGCACCCCACGGGGAAACACTTGGTTGAATGTACTTCCTATCCAACAGTTCCTGTAATTGAACCATTAGCTCTTTCATTTCCACCGGCGCCATACGGTACGGTGCCCTTGACACTGGTGCCGCTCCTGGCACAATGTCTATTACAAATTCAATCTCCCTATCCGGTGGTAAACCCGGTAACTCACTTGGAAATACATCCATGAATTCGTTTACTATAGGTATTTGTTCCATGGTTGTTCCCACTCGCTGGGTATCAACAACATGGCACAAGTAACCCACACACCCCTTTCTTAAGAGTTTTCTGGTTTGTGTCATCGTAAGACAACACGATCTCCCCGGTGATTTATTACCGTAGAATACTACAGGAGGTTGCTTCAACATCCTTATGCTCACACGTTTCTTTTGGCAATCTATAATTGCTCCATGGTTAATCAACCAATCCATTCCGAGAATTACATCAAATTCTCCCAACCTTATCGGTATTAAATCTACCGATAACTTACATCCACATACATCTACGCAACAACTCCTATGAATACTATCCACATGAATTATCTCTTCATTTGCTACCTTAATGATCACAGGTATAGGCAACTTTTCGGGAAATAATTCTAATCGTCTAGCAAAATCACATGCTATAAACGAACAAGTAGCACCCGAATCAAAAAGCACATATGCATTAATGTTATTGATTGGGATAATACCTGCAACTACGTCTCTGGATGCCACCGCATCTTGGACTGTCATATTAAAAGTACGGGCCATTGGTCTACCCGACTGAACTGGACCGCTAATAGCTAATTTTCCACTATTAGTGCCCTTATTTCCTTCCATACCCTTCTTCGGGCAATTCTTTGCTATGTGGTCAGTTGATCCACATACAAAACATCCGTGATTTTTCTTCGGATTTGGACAGTTAGGCGAAATGTGCCCGCTTTGTCCACAATTATAACATACGGCCTTTCCTTTGAGACAGACTCCCAAGTGAGTCTTCCCGCAGGTTTTACAGGCCTCCATCCTTCTTTTTGAATCGCCTTGTTTCACTCCGGTATTCCCAGAGTTAAAACCCTTTCTTTTCTGACCGTCGCCACTACCACTGGCTCCTTCGGTCTTAATTCCCCCATCAACTCTTCCTTTATTTTTCTTATCCTTGTGGTACTGGCTTAAAGCCTCATTCCCACCTTTGGCTATTATTGCCTTCTCTAATATGGTTCCAAAAGAAGTACTTTGGAACACAGAGATTCGGCTATAGAGCCAGGGTTTTAAGCCCTGTTCGAATCTTCTAGCCTTTCTCACTTCAGTGTCCACTTGATGTGGAGCAAATCGTGCTAGTTCATTAAACTTGGCGGCATACTGGGGAACTGTCATATCCCCTTGCTTCAATTCCAGAAACCTCATTTCCATTCTCCCTTGCATACTCGTGGGAAAATAATTCTCGAAGAAAATCTCCTTAAACCTCTCCCTCGTTAGGTTTCCTATATCGGCCCTAGCCTGGTTTGCCTCCCACCAGAAGTTGGCCTCTCCTTTCATCAAATAGGTTGCAAAGGCAACCTTTTGACCCTCCTCCACATTTGTAATTACAAATGCTTTCTCAATTTCTTTCACCCAAGTTTGGGCTTCTATAGGGTCTGTAGTTCCCTTGAACTCCGGCGGACCTACACTTTTAAAGTCTTTAAAAGTAGTAGCTCGTACTACTCCAGGAATTATAGGTACATTAGCCCCCGTTCTATTAAATGCAGCCGTTAAAAGATTAACGAACTCTTGCATTGGATTAACCGGACCACCTTCCGGTTGGTTAACATTAGCTTCTTGATTTCGGTGTCCCCTTCTTGGCGGCATTTCGCTGTTTAAGAAAACAACACATCATTATTACTTTCTTCTTGTGAGTTAATTATTATTTGTGATAAAAACAATAACTCATACTCATTACTCAATATGTTCCATAAAAGAGGCTTATATTGATTAATAACTTGTAGTATAACACTACATTGTTTACATCATTCAGCCTTAGTTGATTACATTACTCAGTCTTAGCTGATTACATTACCATCCCGCAATTACTTTCCAAAAATTGGGATTTACAAAAGACTACCCTTGTTTATACAAAAGAGGGTTTTACGTCACTACTAGATACATAATATTTACATATCTACGCTACTCTAGCTATTGCTAGATTACATCTGCCGTAAGGCATTCTCAAAATCTTTGCTGGCCAGACCTGCAATAACATCCCGACTGATGGTATGTCGTGTCTGTCCCGCCTCTACCGGATACCCAGCCACTTGCTGCTGGAAGTCCACATGAGAACTCCTATGTATATAGGACATTCTCTCCAACCTCCTCTGTTTAGTCTTTAGCTCTTGCTTGAGCTCAAAGACTTCACATTTTAGCTCTCGGACCTTGTCCTTAGCTAAAACACGATCATCGTGTTCCTCCTCCCACATTCCCTCCATGCTAAGCTTGTCCTCACGGACAGCTTGGAGTTCCGCTTTCAACTCCTTTACCTCCTGGCAATAATGGACATTCCTATCCAATACCGCCATAAACAATGCTTTCGTCGAATCCCCCGTAGACATCTCCTCTGCGGGTGGAATTTGGTCAAAGGACATTACGTCCACCTCCTCCTCTAGCATGCCATCGAAAATAGACATATAGTCTAAATTGTCCGAGTCTCCAGACTCTATTACTACCACTTCTGGCTCTATCGCTACGGGATTTGGTAGTATCTCTACCCGATTAACCGAATCCTCGCTTACTACATGTATATTTCTATACATATCATTTTATCCTGACATCTACAATAAAACCATACAGTTTGATTAGTACATGTCAGTAACATAAATAAAAACACATAACATACTATAATGCATTTTTATAAGGTTATCTTTCTTCTTTTACTTCTTTATTAAGGTTATGACTTAAGGTTCTAATTCCCTTTAAGTTTTATAACCTAGGCTTTGATACCAACTTGTAGCGCCCCCAAATCCGGGTATCTTACAACCCGACAGATGGTGCTATACTGTACAAACATTCATACATTCATTCAATTGAAAGTCTCAAAGAATGAACATAACTTATATATATTTAATTCAATATTTACATTTCCCAAGTTCTAAACCCATTACAAAGGTTCTCTTGTCATAATATTCATTACATTACAACAATAGACCTATACTATTACATGACAGCTTAATAATCTGCCTTAGCTTTTCCTTTATCCTTATTTGATCCTGCAGGACGTTCAGTCTTAGCTGCATTCATATGGTTCAAGCAAGAGTGAGCATGACTAGCTCAGCAAGTATAACAATTTTAATAACATCATGCTTGGTACATATGAATCATATATCTTCGATAACTGAACAATAGCTATGAAGTACTATTGATGATTCAAAATAGCAATTCATCTTTACTTTCAAAATGTTTCACAATGAATAAATTCAGTAAAACATTCACCCGGTCAAAGACCTTGAGCATTCATTCTTTCTTTGAAAAGGACAACCCGGACCTAAGTCCGTAAGCCCGATATTACTTATGAGCACTTCTAGGTGATCAGCCTATTGTACTCTGTATTGATCAATACTACATCCATTAAACGTATGTACGTTTAATCATTTGGCAACCTCGCGTGCCTGTCGTTTTACCGACAAAACATTTGTTTAACAATTCAGTCTTCTTTTGAAAACTATAAGTAGTTGACAAAAGATACTAGCATTTGATAACAGATGAACAGATTATCAATAATCCACTCAATATGTTAAGTCTAGCCAAAGAAACTGGCTTTAACTTCATTATACTTCAATTCATGCGAAAAGATACATGAACATCATAAACTTGTTCAGATTGAACTGAAACAAGAGTTAGAATACTTGCCTTTAGCGTCTGCTACTGTGTATTTTACTTTACGTTCAAGTCTTTCAAGTCTCTACAATACATGATCACATAATGCCTTACATTAGGTCACATATAATCAAGTATGTATCTGAATATATCTTACCCTTTATTTTTTATTCTTTACTGTCTAAGTTCTGTGCCTGGCGCCGCGGCGCGGGCATTACACTTACATCTCGCGCTGCGGCGCGAGTTAGCAGTATCTGAGCTCCAGACCTCGCGCTGCGGTGCGGTCAAATGGCTTAGGGTTGGCGCCGCGGCGCCAACTCTGTGCACCAGAAAATTTTTCTAACTTTTAATTTTTGTGAACTTCCCGGACGCATAACTTCTTCGTTTTATGTCCGAATTGGCTCGTTCAAAAGCCCACGGTTCACAAATTACGTAATCTACACGTTCATGCAAGAATTTTATCTATTTGACTTCGTTTGCTAAAAATTCACCTATTGGTTCATTTTTAACGAAAACGATAAACGTTCGTGAACGTTAAACGCTCGTTTCTTCGTTTTAAGTCGGAATTCGTCCATTTTCGAGTCCACAACTCTTAAATGACAAACATGACTTGTCTCCATTAGAAAATACAATTTTCCAACTCAATCTCAAAATTTAACTTTCATTCCGGGAAATTTATAAATTCAACGATTATCGTCTAATCGTGCGATTTCCGGCAATTCTTTGTTCTTAGAACTTGTTTAACACTACCAATGGATTACATTCATAATGTGAACATCTTAACATCTTTATACCAACTATTTATACTCATGGTTGGATTTTAACTTATCTCATTGTAAGCTTATACTTGATAACTTTCAAACTACTTATGAACTTATCATTCATAACTTATGACAATTAAAGTTCTTGATCATCATCCATACATGTTTTCATCATATAACTTTAATTATGTATTCTTGATACATATTTTCTTACAAGATGATGTATATACATATACTTTCATTAATAAACATATCACAAGTTCATCATGCAATCACATAAGTTTACAACTTATGCTATCTTAAATGACTTATTACCAACTTATGTGGCTTAAGTTCATTACTTATACATACTTCTTTCTTTTTCTTATCATTCATGTTCCTTAATCCAACCTTTTCTTATCAACCTATCATGTTAGAGATAGAAGATAATTGGAGAAGGAGTCTTACATTTGAAGTCTTTAATAAGTAGTTTCTTCTTCTTCTTGACTTATGGAATAACTTACTTGCAGCTTAATCTTCCTAACAATTAAGCACTTTGAGAGAGAGTGTTTGGATTATTTGAACAACTATTAAATGACTTGCCAACCTTCACTATTTATAGAATTCCTAAGGTTAGGGCAATTTAGTCAATTCCATCATCCCACCTCCTTTTGCACCTCCTTACTATTCATTACTTGATCAACACCACTCATATCCTTTGCTTGGCCACTACTCTTATTACTTGATCATTACTTATCTTGGTCATTACTCATATTACTTGGTTACCACACATTAACCACATTAATATGGTTTTGCTCCATGGATCACCCAACTATTGGGCTTCTAACTTGGCTTAGTTATCTTAACCTTTGGGCTTTGCATTAATAAACCTTAACTTGTTTATTAATTATCATTGGGCCTTAACATTTAATTTACTTGGGCTTGTACCAATTGTTAACCAATCTTCCAAGTCCATTAACATTACTTAATACATATACATATTGTTTATGTATTATTCTCGTATTATCATTCGTATACAACTTTGTTATATATGATATTTCATTCTTCTTACAAACTCGTATAATACTTCATATTATACTTGTTTTCTTTCCTCGTATAATGCTTGCGTATCATACGATTAATACTTCCTTATTAATACTTCGCTTTCCTTAATATTCTTGCATTAAGTCCGCAAGCGAAATATTACGTTTTCCATAACTAGATTATTATTACATAATCCATCTTACTTTAATATTCTATCATTACGTATTTCTCGGAAATTCAAAAATAAATCCCGAGCAAATACCGATGAATAGTGTTTTTCGGAAAATTTCTCGAAAAACTTTTATTTTCGTCTTGGAAATTCAAACACCTTAAATCCTTCACATAGCTCAAATACTACGATATTCCAATATCAATAAGTTATAAAACGAAAACCATCTTGATATCCCCATAATATGATTTTATTATTATTTAATTTAATAAAATCATTTTTACATAAGATCCGAATTTCTCGGTCGTTACACATATGTTGCTTGCTCATTGGATGAGGATGATTGATCTCATAATCATTTATGTGGATACACTAAAGCAAGTATGTAGGTGCTTATCACAAAATAAGCTCACTGAACGTGACTCACTAAGGAATACATAATAGAGTTTTACTTGCCTGTCAATAGTATTTTCTGTAGTGATAGTAGTACAAGTGATCCTTGGACTTGAGATCATCATAGTATCTTGTATAAAATGAATCACACTTTGACTTATTCCTTAAGACCCTTGGGGTATATCAAAGGGTATGCTTGTGTGTAATTAATTATATATGGAGATAATGAATGATTAATAAAGAATCTACCACTTCTAGTAAAAGAAGAGATGTGTCCTATATGATTCGATAAATGATAACACACGAATCCTTGGCCAATGTGGAATGAAATTAGAAAGTAGTTTCTAATTTGCATTTATTTGGAGTTGTGCATTTGGGAATCGAAATACATATAATTAAATAAAATAAGACTTGGCATTAATTCAATATCTTATATTTAATTGGAACATTGTATGGTAGAAGGATTGAATTGTACTGTAACTAATTACTCAAAGGTTCTTTTATGATTAATGTTGAAATTTATATTATCTGAAAAGTCGTTGATAACTAAGGAGGCTTATCCTTATTGTAGAATACATATTATTTATTTAAATAAATTAATAGTTTAATTTATTTATTTAAATAAGATTAGAATTATTTTAATTGATTTATTCACAACCGGTTTAATATGGAGAATCTAAAGGGTCACGCTATAAAAGGAAGAATAATTATTTAAGAAGTTTATGGCATAATTGTAATGCTATAGTAAGTGTATTTAATTTAATATATGGTGATATAGTAAATTAAATATCTTAATATTTATTATTTAATATTTTGAAGATATTAAATGTAAATTAATAAGAGGAGTCTTGTAAGACCCCAACTTTTATGAATAAAGATTAATTTTTCTCTAAATGTTATTTTGATTAATAAGGTGTGAATTTGATATAATGTTATAGTTGTGAGTAATATTTACAAATTTTGAAAAGTAGGCAAGTTGTCATAAAATATTCGTTTGGTCGAGGAATATTTGTACAACGGCACAATCATTGGTGGACCCCACAACGAAATTATTGTTGGAGTTAGAAAATTACAGAAATAACTTTTTATAAAAATAACGACAAAACTTTTACCGTTAACTATTAAAATACCCGGTGATAGAAGTAAAATAATGTGTGGTTGCACAGTAGCACACGATATTGCACATTATCTTTGATTATTGATGCTTACGTCAGAAGTCAATCAGTTTTATTCAATTATTGCCACATTAATTGCTGTATAATATCTCACATTATTGATTCAATTATTGTCACAATATTTTATATTATTAAATTAATAATTGAGACGACAAAGTAATCATATTATTAATTGCATTATTGACAATGTCTAGAAATTATTGTCGAGGAAAGGGTTTTGGTCACCTAATTTTGCACCAATAATAAGAAATCCTTATCGGAAAACTCCTTCTTTCCTGGGAATGATCTGGTTATTAATATTGTGAGTTATAATATTAATGACGAAAAAATGATATTAAAATGTGTTTAGTGAATAAAAGTGAATTTAGATAAATAGAGGGATTTTTTATGAAGTATTTGTTGTTAATTTGGGTTATTATATGGACCCCCACTTACCCATTTTTCAAAATTGTCAGTAGAAAGTTATCTCAGTTTTATTTTATTATATATATATATATATATATTGTATGTGTGTGCCGTGTGTGGGTGGGTATGTGTGAATATATATATATATATATAAAGTAAAATATATTATATTTTATTGTTTGCATAGTACTGCATAATGTTGCCTAGTGCATCATAGTAAAATCAAATTGTTTTAAAGTTTCAGCCAAACGTCCGTGAAGAATTTTTGTTCACCCGTGATTTTTTAAATTCAAATAGTGCCCTGCCATTCTCTTATAAATAGGATGCTTAGTTTAGAAACGAAAATCACACCAGAATCAGAGAATTCTTCTTCTATAATAACGAGCGTATTTCTTTTGAGTTTAAGGAAGCTTTGAGTGTAGAAAACAGTATAAGTTTTCTTCAAGAATATCCCCGCTATACTAATCAGATTTACTCTCCTTTTGAGGTAATGGATATAATTTTTGTTTAATATTCGTAAGAAATAATATTTTCTTCCATACTCTGTAGTATGTAAGTAATATTATTATATTTCATATTCCTAATTCTACTCTCATTTTGTTAAGTATTGCTTCTATACTCCTTGAAAATAGTAGAATATCCTTGAAATTTGCGTTTCATTGAGTATCTTTTCATAGAAATATTTTTTCGAACATTCTTATTAAATTTTAATCTTTTCATGCTGGGGTACTATCCATGGGGTACTATTCATGGGGTACTATTCATGAAGTACTATTCATGGGGTACTATTCACTCAGGTACTATTCACCTGGGAAACTATTTATGACAAAAATTGATTTCTTTTCTGTCCAAATTATTTTTGATAAATGAATATTATTCTTGAATTTTACTCCACAAAGCAGTTATCATGTTGACAATTTGGACATTCTTGAACTCTGGATAAATTAAATTATAAATCTTTAAATTTTATACATGCTTTCACTTAATTTAATTCTTATATCATTGTCATCATCCTCATGCTTATATTGTGATGAAAGTCGTCTTTGGCCCGTAGTGCATAGATGGACTGTTGATTGGTATGATTATGACTAGGAATTACGTATCCGTATAATGATGACCTGTAATGTTACAAATGATGTGGTAAAAGTACTCATTGGCCCGTAGTGCATTGATGGACAGTAGTTGGCATGATCATGACCATTAGTGAAAATAACGAATATAACTGGCACGTAGTGCATGGATAATTCGTGGATGTGATACTAACGAATATTCTTGGCCCGTAGTGCATGGATAATGAACTTTTAAATCATAGAAGATAGTAGATAGCATGTTCTACTTGAATCTGCTAATGGATTTCTTGTTCCGATGCAGTTAAACTTATTGTTTATTGTATTCTATCAATTTTACATTGTTGAAGGCTAACGATTATTTATTCTGCATTATCTTAGTCATAATATTCTTTACTGGGCTAGTTGAGCTCACACTTTGCTTTCATTGTTATCTTCAGGAAATGAGAACATAGTCGGGACTAGTCGGGTAATTGAGTGACGGTCCGAGATGGTAGATGTAGTAGTCCTCACTATTTTATAAAACAATGTGATAATAATTGTAATGAGGACTCCATTTCAGTTTGGATATTGTCTACGAGATAATATTCGTGTTAAAACTCTCAGCTTATGTTTTGTCGTATTTTACACGATAATTGTATAATTAAGTTTGTATTTGAAGTCTGTACCATGTATTTGGCAACTCAAAATGGATTGTGTATACCTATTTTGTGGGCGTCACAGTTGGTATCAAAGCTTAAGGATATGATCTCTGGCTGAGATTTGAGGTTTGAACTAAGAGGGGAGAGACGAGTAAATCCTTCGCTAGTATGACCTACCTAAGCTTATTTGTTATTGAATTGGTCGGTCAGAATATAGGGATAATATGTAGCATGCCAATTAACCCTTGTTTTGTGGCAGTGTTTGAAAATGGCATCTGAAAATGTTAAGATAACTAATAGAGCACATGAGACCTTTGAGTCACCATCGATCAATAACCAGGATAATGTGCATCATGAAGGCAATAATCCTCAAGTAAACAACAAAACTGACCAAATGATGAATGACAGAATGTTTAGGAGCTTTATGCAATTCATGCAACATCAAGCGAGAGAGACTCCTATTCAAAATGCAGGTGGAAATAATGGCAACTCACGGATGGTCACTGCTAAGCAATTCAAGGAGCTGAGACCATCAGAGTTTTTGGGAAAGCCAGAACCACTTAAGGCAGAGACGTGGATTAAGCAAATCACCAAGATATTTGATGTCTTTGGATGCTTCGAGGAGCAAAAGGTTCCCCTTGCCACCTTCATGTTGCGAGGAGAGGCAAATTATTAGTATGAATCTATAAAATGTACTCAACCTTCCGTATTAAAGATGTCTTGGGAGAAGTTCCAAGAATTTTTCAACGACAAGTACTTTTCTGAACGTATTCGTCACATGAAGGAGGTAGAATTAATCAAACTGGAGAAAAACAATATGACCGTATCACAGTACGAAGCTAAGTTTTCCGACTTATCTCGGTTTGAATCCGATTTAGTAGATAATGAGGAGCGTATGACACGAATGTTTCTACAAGGTTTAAAACCTGAAATATGTCAATACCTCATATCTCATAAACTTTGCTTATTTTCAGATGTTGTGAATATGACTTAGTTATTGGAGCGCGATAATGAATCAACTCAACCAAGAGAAAGCAGCCAGAAAAATGATAATACCAGTAGTAGCAGTCAATGAAGCGGTGACAACAAACGTGGGGGAAATCATCATGCCAAAAATAGTAACCACTTCGATGGTAATCTTGGCCAAGATAATAGAAGTGGAAATTTCAAAAAGAGAAGGTTCAATAATGATGAAAATTCAACAGCACCACTCACCGTTTGTAAGGAAGGAGAACGACCATCGGTCGTATGATACAAATGCAGAGGAGAGGGACACATCAGTCTAAACTGTATGCAGCAACCCAAATCGTGTTTTAGTTGTGGAAGAGAATGTCACCTAGCCCGATTTTGTCATATAGTGAAGTCAAGTCCAGCTGGGATGGAGACACCAAAGATCGTCCCAGACAAGTCAAATCTGGTTGTTTAAGAGAGAGTGTTTGTTGTGACCTCTCAAAAAGCGAGGAACCCAAAAGAAGTTATCACGGGTAAGCTAATCATAAACTCTTGCGAAGTCTATACCTTATTTTATACCAGTTCTACCCATTCTTGTATTTCACCTACTTACGCAAAACGTTTAAATTTTACTCCAGGGAAGTAAGACTTTAACTTATCCGTTAAAACTCTGTTGGGAGAAACTTTCATTACATCCATTGTTTATAAATCTTGTTTGATTCAAATCGGCACCCTCAAGTTACCTTTCAATCTTATCTATAAAAACCCAAAACGTGCTTAACACCTCGTGTATAAAAAATTAGTTATATTAATAAAATCTCTCCGTTCTAAAAGTGTTATGTGTTATTATATACTCTTTTTAACAAATTAGGTTAAATAAATTTTCGTCCAAAAATTAACGTGCTTGACACATCGTGCTTAAAAATTTTCTTCCGAAAACAGATTTTTGGGTATATATGTTTTGACAAGCTTCTTTTTCATGCTTACACTGACAAAATGCTTTGTCGTGCTTGTTAGGCTTTATGTAAAATCTTGGTTTAGAACCCTAGATTATAAACCCTAACCCTAGATTACAAACCCTAACTCTAATTTGTAAATCTTAACCCTAATTAGATAAACTAAACCCTAATTAGGTTATCCTAACACCTAATCATTGTTGGGTTTCGGCATAGAAACGCAGCGGAAATAAATCAATTAAAGGTAATTCTGAAACCCTAAAACAGGATCCATGCAAAAAATCAAATTAATTCAGAGGTTAGAAATTATACCGATTCTTAAAGCTAGAATCGATGCGGTCGAATCTCCAACGCAATTCAAACGGACTGCATCTCTACGGTATCCACACGAATGCTTCACATGAATCATCCTACGATATGCAAAAGAAGGAAATGCGGTACTAGCCACCAAGGATCCAAATTTATATATATATCTTAATTAAGTCTTACTTAAATAATATACCTATATATAAATTATCCTATTAATTTAAATTTGAAATTTAAATTTAAAATTTAAATTCTATCAATCATATTGACATATTTAAATTTTTATAATTTAAATTAATTCCCTTTTAATTACGTTCTATGTGTGTGACCCTATAGGTTATTATTACGTTGACAATAATTTTAAAATCATATTATAAAATTATAAACAGTGAGCGGCATCTAGTAATGCATCACTACTACCCAAGTAATAATAAGATCGCTGATTCGATGCAACCTTTTATTGACCAATGTTTCAATGTAATTTAATCTTTTAAAATATAATATCCTAGATTAAACCCGAGTCATGGAATGTGTCATACTCTTCATAATTTAATCTAAGTTTTACTTGATCAATGAGTAGACTATAAGAAATAAATTACTATTTGAGCATGGCCATGCATTTCATAGTCCTACTCAATCAAGAGGCTTATGGATATCACCCCTAATACATAGGAGGGTTAAATTCCATCTAGATCACTCATATTCCTTACACGATTTATGATGTACCCAATAATCACCTTTATAGACCACCCTATTAAAGGTAACATTTGATGATATCAAAGTACATAAATTCCCGTGAAGAAATATAGTGATTTCAGGTCGGAGGACCATTACATCATTGTCACTATGAGAATTGCTAATGACACTTCGCATAATGCTCCACATAAAATTCTCATGGTGGGTCTGTCCAGCACATCGTTCTCTAACATGTACCTATGCATTGACTTAATATCTCATATATTTATGACCAATGAGATTTGGTCATCAGTCAATCCACATAGTCTTAATGCATTATTGTTGTCCCATCAACAATGATACTAGACTAGGGACATTTCAGAAGAATGATACTAATTGTAAATATATAATCTCATGTTCAAGTCACATACTTGAAACTATATAATTTGTATCAATATTCTAAGGATTTTTATTATGTTAAAATTTATATAACGCAGTAAATAAAACCATAATAAAATCATTCATTTATTTAATCTAATATAATATTAAAATGTTAAGCAATTATATCAAATAATTGGCCTCTAGGGCATAAACTCTAACAGTCTCCCAGTTGTACTGGAGCCAATCACTCATATATCTAATACCCATGGAACTAATGTGACCGTCATGCTTTTGCTGCAACAAAGCCTTTTACAGTGGATTTGCAACATTATCATCTGTTGGCACTCTTCCTATATGTACATCTCCTCTATCAATGATTTCACGGATGAGATGGTACCGCCTAAGTATATGCTTGGATCGTTGGTGAGATCTGGGTTCCTTAGCCTGTGCAATGGCTCCATTATTATCACATTATAGAGCAACCGGATCAACAATGGTTGGAACAACACCAAGTTCAGTGATGAACTTTTTAATTCACACAGCCTCCTTGGCTGCACTAGAAGCAACAACATACTCAACCTCTATTGTAGAATCAGCTACTGTCTCTTGCTTCGAACTTTTCCATCTAACAGCACCACCATTAAGGCAAAACAGAAAACCTGACTGAGACTTATAGTCATCATTGTGAGTCTGGAAAATAGCATCTGTGTAACCCTTTACTGCCAGTTCGTCTTCACCTCCATATACCAAGAATAATCCTTAGTCCTCTTCAGGTACTTGAGTATATTCTTGACTGCTGTCCAGTGACCTTCACCTAGATTCGACTGGTATCTGCTCGTCATGCTCAAAGTATACGAGACATCCGGACGAGTACATATCATTGCATACATGATAGATCCAATTGCCGAAGCATAAGGGATCTTTCTCATACGCTCCTCATGTAGCATCCCCGAATCCGGGCCCCAAATCGCCGCGAATTCGGTACACTAATTCTTTCACTAATTGCGGAAGATATAAACATAATTTGTTTATACATTACATTACACACTATTTTCCCAAGGTCGAATAACCTTAACTTAAATACAATTCATAATCTTTATAACACATTTATCAAACTATTTTATTACAAAATAGCTGCATTGTATATTCCAAGCTAAACTTGGCATTATCTTTTCTATCGATGATTCATTTGTTTAAGAATCATATCTATTCTCATTTCAAAATAAAACTTCTTTATCTATACAATATTTCAAACTATATATAGCTGCCAATTACAATTGATAAAACTATCAATCATAGATTTATACCATTTCTAATTCAAGAAAATGTATTCATATTGTACATCGCTCATTCTTCATCATCCGTATAGCAATAATATTGTCTAACATCATTAACCTGCAAAAGTTTGTGTTTGCAAGATTGAGCTCGACAGCCCAGCAAATTTAACAGTCTATCATGTTTCACATAGCACACAATTCTATATGCACTACCTTTCCATTAATATGCATCTATACATGCAACATAAATTCTTTACTATGCATATCTTACATGCATCAATAATTCCTTACAAAACATTCATTCATGCATTATACATTTCCACTTTATCGAGTTACATCATACAACATGTAATCACATATATATTGAGTTCCATAACCCAATTAACTTAGTCATATTTTGACTTTTAACAATTCATAGAGCATGATATGTAATTTAACATGTAACCACATTCCATCCTCAAACATAATAGAACTGAAAAACTTGCCTGAACCGTTGATTACCGCAACGCTATTTATATCGCTTTACCCGATGACCTAATATTAATAATATAGATCTCCAATATTAGAATAACATCATCACAGATAATTTTCTTATCAGTCAAAACATATTTTCTAGTCTCGTAATAATTTTCTGATAATTATTACCATATATCACCATTTTAAAACCGTATTTAAATGAATTAAATACCACATATTTCCTTAATCATTAATATTTATTTAATATAAAATATTAATGAAAATCATTACATAATATTATAAGTCTATACAGCACATAAAACTTAGTATCAGGTTAGAATATTAAGTTTGAGTTGATACCGACTCAATTTATCATCCAGACGGTCTAGTCGGACAAATATCGAGTTTAAGTTCAATTAAACTCTACCTCAGCGCTTAACCATGCCATAGAGTTATATTATATGATTTAACACTCTTTTTCATTTCATAAGTTATTCGTTAACACCTAGTAAGTCAAATACTAATCCAGCAACCTGGATTCCATTTCAGCAACCTGAATTCACTATTCTTCTTCACGAAAATTCCAATTCAACTTATTATTTTTCTATTCTTTGGTCAAACACATATACATGTATTTCATGCATAAAAAGTATTTTTCCATAATTTTCCAACATCCTTTGGTATTTTTCAAAAATTAATTTCTAGTGCGTAGCTTAAGAAATTAGCTACCTCGTGCTTAACACCAGTAATGCCCATCTTTTGTTATAACCTTATATATGTTAACGTGATGTTCCATTTTAAATTTCGTGGTAATCGGATTTGTAGAACTCCGTTTATAGCGATATCCGTCGGAAAATCACAAAAATTAAAACGGTCATAACTTGGTCGTTTTAACTCGGAATCAGCTCATTTTTGGACACGAGCTACATATTACCATATATTTTCATTTCCCAAAAGCCTGGAATTTATATCATTAACTAAATGTCCGAAACAGCCCTCGGAAAATTTTGGCCAGAAACTTTTTGACGTTTGGCAGTTTTGGAGTCATTTGCTAAAACTTATATAAAACGAGTTCTGTAACTCCGATTAATGATCCGTCAATTTTTTTGGGTTCTTATCTTTCCGAACTATAGTTTTCATATATCACAATCAATATTTGGACATGTTTAGCTCCCGGAATTTAGCCCGGAAGTGACTGTTCCAAAACTGTCCTTTTCACAGTTTTCTTAACTTTGTGTAGTTTGGGAGAATTCCCATAACTCTCTCCTCCGATGTCGGATTCAGTCCGTTTCGGAGTCTATGGAAAGCTTATTAAGTGTACTACAACATATCACCAGTCCAGAATTTTTAGAGCACCCTAACAAGTCCAGAATTTTCTGTTTAGGGCAGCAGTCCACTAATTCAAAACAAACTGATTTGCTTTTCTTGTTTGATTAAACTTTTAACACACAAAGTAGTTAGATCTAAGCATAACACACCATTTAACAAGTAGATCTATAGTTCTCATGTTCGAGATCATAAACTTCATGGTTCAAAATAACCAAAAATCAAATACAAGATTAAACACAATCAAGAGTAAGAAAAATAAGATTTTCTACCCTTAAAAAACCTAGCTTCACTTTTCTTGCTTTTGATCTATCTTTTGAAACTTAAAATGGATAGATCCACACATAAAACACTCTAAATCATGTAGATCTAGAGTTTTAAAGATCAAGAACATAACTCCATGTTTTGAGTTACAACCATCAAAAAATTAACTAAACAAAAAAGTGTTATACCTTTGCTTACTTGCTCTCCTCCTTCTTCTTCTTCTTCATAGCTTGATCATGAATCTTGGATGAATGAAGATCAAAATATCCTCTCTCTCTTTCTCTCTTTGGAGCAGCCGAACCTCTCTCTCTCTCTCTCCCTCTCTCTCTTTTTCCTTAGCAACTTGGAAGACAAAGAGATGAAAGAAAGAAAAATATAGGATAGACTTTTGTGTAGCTTTTTATTAATTGCCCACACTTACCCTCCTTCTCTCATGCAACAACCGGCCATGTGCCTTACTACTTTCTTTCTTTAATTGCCAAGTTGCTTACAAGAAATGACCCAAGTGTTGGACAATAAAAAAATGACAAATGGGAAGGGGTTGTTGAGAGTTGGTGACCAACTAAAGTGATCCATTAATGCAACATTTATCTCCCCTTTTCCTAGCCCCTCATGGCCGGCCATGTGGCCTTTTAATCCATAAAAATTGATCTCTTATCTAGCATACTTAGAGTCCAATAATTCCCCCTCTCAATTGGCTAAAATTTGAGTCATTCCTTTAATGTATTGCTTGGTCCTCTAACCAATTTCTTTGGCCAACACTTGGGCTATACATAGTCCAATACCTTTAGTTCTTATCCAACCCAAATCATTTAATTAGGGTTTTTACTTCTTCATTAAAACACCAATTCTCGCTCACATGCCCATTTATTTCCTTAACCCAATTAGACTTGCTATAATTAGGTTATAAAATTAATTAACCGAGATGTATAAAATAAGTCTCTTAGAATTAGTATATAATTAAATACTATCATTCTCCCACATATTTACACTTAAGCTTTTAACACTTAGCTTTTAAATTCCCAAATTAGGGTTTTAAATATCCGAATTAGGGTTTCGGATTCTCGAAACTAAAATTAAAGTTTCTGAGCGTATCATTAGGGTTTCTAACAATTCGTTAGATTTTTCTAACTTAATAAACGTATGATTAACATAACTTTAGGGTTTTTCTAAAGTTATAACTTATCTGACCAATCCTTGATCTTAAATCATTACGGTTCACATATGTAACCAAATATACCGACTAGTATTCGCTTCGATACTTATCTCTGATAATTCTTCAAAAGAATTTTAAATCTACAATAATCTTATACCTCATTACTAGACTATCACTTATAGTCTATCACTTAATTCAAGTTTTGTTCAAAACATTTGAAATTCTTAAAATTTCATTACATAACTGCCAATTCCATACACTTATTTCCTGTCTAGGTCCTAATATTGAACCTTAAATCAATCAATTAAGATTTTAATAAATTATCCAAATTCTCGGGTTGTCACATTCACCCCTCCTTCTAAGAATTTCTTCCCCGAAATTCACCTTACACCTTACACCTTTTATACTAAGCAATCACACAAGATCTTGAACTTATTTTCTCGGGTATCTATCAAAGATACTCAAACTTCTCGGGTATCTATCAAAGATTTACTTTGATATATACTCAAATTTCTCGGGTATCTATCAAAGATACTCAAACTTCTCGGGTATCTATCAAAGATACTCAAATTTCTCGGGTATCTATCAAAGATACTCAAACTTCTTGGGTATCTATCAAAGATACTCAAATTTCTCGGGTATCTATTAAAGATACTCAAAACGCGTGCAAAGATCAAATTCACACCCAATAAAATATTTCCTTTATAAAAATGTTAATTATTCTCAGTCTTAGAATCAAGATTTTGATTTAACAACAACATACTATGATTTCAAATTATATTTGCTCCTCTTCTCTTCTCTAATCTATCAAGTTTTCATTCTCGATCTAGCCGAAATAACTGGCATTGACCTATCAATAATAATTAAATTCTCTTCTCTTATATCTCCATCTATTTTTTTTATAATCCTCAATTCTCTATTCACACACAACTATACCCAGTTCATAAAACCACACTTATGAATTCATAGTCTGGCCACAATTATATGAGTTTACGAACTTACCCTAGTCTGACCTTTGGCGTCCGTTCGCTGAGGGGCTCATAAACATTTCATATAACTATGAGTC
The DNA here is from genome assembly GCA_020205505.1 of Panax japonicus. Classification (NCBI taxonomy): domain Eukaryota; kingdom Viridiplantae; phylum Streptophyta; class Magnoliopsida; order Apiales; family Araliaceae; genus Panax; species Panax japonicus. Next base: position 33,947,733 of record CM035101.1, on the reverse strand, counting down.
AAGAATGTCACAAAAGTATGAGTTCTAAAAACTCGTACTTAATCCTATATTCTCTACCTATGACTTATCTATCTGTCATACACATGAGAAAGGAATCACCCTCTTAACACGCATATAGCAAATAGCGCGACGCAAACATTTCAATGATTATCAGTGCCAGAAACTAAGTGGTTGTCAAACCAAACTCGGCCACAAATCAATATAGGAAGCTAAGTGAACAATTCCCCGCCCATACAAAGAATTGGTCAACCTAACAACTACATCGACCAGGAAGCTAAGTGATTCTAAAACCAAGTACAAATTCCCCGCCCGTACAAGGAATCATACAACTCAGCTGCCGACACGAGTTCTCACTGAAATCCCCACCTAATACTTAACCCCCTTTTTCAATACGAATTTCATTTAGTCCGTATTCATAATCCATAACTCTTTTATGAGTTTTCATAGTACAATTTCATAGTACAACTGATACACAACATCTTGCTGTAAACTTTTCAATCATCAGATTGATTCTTATCCCATATCATAACCTTATTAGATCACGAGGTGATCTTATTGTATATATTACGATTCATTTCTATGCCTTGATCGTTTTCAATCATCAGATTAATTCTTTCTAGCTGTCATAACCTTTATCATATCACGAGGTGATCTTATCGTATATATTACGATTCAATTCTATGACTTGATCGTTTTGTTTTACGATCTTCTATCCCTTGCACTTTCAGTCTTTTAGACTCGATATATTCACCATTATTGTTCAACATTATTATCAGAGTTAGGAAACTCTGTGTCTTTACACTCGTCGAGATTCATCTTTGAATCTTACCGACCAACTAACTCTATTTGAGTTAGTCTTATCCTAATCACTGCGGTTATTGGTCTCAGGTATTCCTACCTAAGCTTCATAACCAACAACTCTGATACCAACTGTAGCATCCCCGAATCCGGGCCCCAAATCACCGCGGATTCGGTACACTAATTCTTTCACTAATTGCAGAAGATATAACCATAATTTGTTTATACATTACATTACACACTATTTCCCCAAGGTCGAATAACCTTAACTTAAATACAATTCATAATCTTTATAACACATTTATCAAACTATTTTATTACAAAATAGTTGCACTGTATATTCCAAGCTAAACTTGGCATTATCTTTTCTATCGATGATTCATTTGTTTAAGAATCATATCTATTCTCATTTCAAAATAAACCTTCTTTATCTATACAATATTTCAAACTGTATATAGCTGCTAATTACAATTGATAAAACTATCAATCATAGATTTATACCATTTCTAATTCAAGAAAATGTATTCATTTTGTACATCGCTCATTCTTCATCATCCGAATAGCAATAATATTTTCTAACATCATTAACCTGCAAAAGTTTGTGTTTGCAAGATTGAGCTCGACAGCCCAACAAATTTAACAGTCTATCATGTTTCACATAGCACACAATTCTATATGCACCACCTTTCCATTAATATCTATACATGCAACATAAATTCTTTACTATGCATATCTTACATGCATCAATAATTCCTTACAAAACATTCATTCATGCATTATACATTTCTACTTTATCGAGTTACATCATACAACATGTAATCACATATATATTGAGTTCCATAACCCAATTAACTTAGTCATATTTTGACTCTTAACAATTCATAGAGCATGATATGTAATTTAACATGTAACCACATTCCATCCTCAAACATAATAGAACTGAAAAACTTGCTTGAACCGTTGATTACAGCAACGCTATTTATATCGCTTTACCCGATGACCTAATATTAATAATATAGATCTTCAATATTAGAATAATATCATCACAGATAATTTTCTTATCAGTCAAAACATATTTTCTAGTCTCGTAATAATTTTCTGATAATTATTACCATATATCACCATTTTAAAACCGTATTTAAATGAATTAAATACCACATAATTCCTTAATCATTAATATTTATTTAATATAAAATATTAATGAAAATCATTACATAATATTATAAGTCTATACAGCACATAAAACTTAGTATCAGGTTAGAATATTAAGTTTGAGTTGATACCGACGCAATTTATCAATCAGACGGTTTAGTCGGACAAATATCAAGTTTAAGTTCAATTAAACTCTACCTCATCGCTTAACCATGCCATAGAGTTATATTATATGATTTAACACTCTTTTTCATTTCATAAGTTATTCGTTAACACCTAGTAAGTCAAATACTAATCCAGCAACCTGGATTCCATTTCAGCAACCTGAATTCACTATTCTTCTTCACGAAAATTCCAATTCAACTTATTATTTTTCTATTCTTTGGTCAAACACATATAAATATATTTCATGCATAAAAAGTATTTTTCCATAATTTTCCAACATCCTTTGGTATTTTTCAAAAATTAATTTCTAGTGTGTAGCTTAAGAAATTAGCTACCTCGTGCTTAACACCAGTAATGCCCATCTTTTGTCATAACCTTATATATGTTAACGTGATGCTCCATTTTAAATTTCGTGGTAATCGGATTTGTAGAACTCCGTTTATAGCGATTTCCGTCGGAAAATCACAAAAATTAAAACGGTCATAACTTGGTCGTTTTAACTCGGAATCAGCTCATTTTTGGACACGAGCTACATATTACCATATATTTTCATTTCCAAAAACGCTGGAATTTTTCTCATTAACTAAATGTCCGAAACAGCCCTCAAAAAACTTTGGCCAGAAACTTTTTGACGTTTAGCAGTTTTGGAGTCCTTTTTAAAACTTATATAAAACGAGTTCTGTAACTCCGATTAATGATCCGTCAATTTTTTTGGGTTCGTATATTTCCGAACTACAGTTTTCATATATCACAATCAATATTTGGACATGTTTAGCTCCCGGAATTTAGCGCGGAAGTGACTGTTCCAAAACTGTCCTTTTCACAGTTTTCTTAACTTTGTGTAGTTTGGGAGAATTCCCATAACTCTCTCCTCCGATGTCGGATTCAGTCCGTTTCGGAGTCTATGGAAATCTTATTAAGTGTACTACAACATATCACCAGTACAGAATTTTTAGAGCACCCTAACTAGTCCGGAATTTTCTGTTTAGGGCAGCAGTCCACTAATTATAAACAAACTGATTTGCTTTTCTTGTTTGATTAAACTTTTAACACACAAAGTAGTTAGATCTAAGCATAACACACCATTTAACAAGTAGATCTATAGTTCTCATGTTCGAGATCATAAACTTCATGGTTCAAAATAACCAAAAATCAAATACAAGATTAAACACAATCAAGAGTAAGAAAAATAAGATTTTCTACCCTTAAAAAACCTAGCTTCACTTTTCTTGCTTTTGATCTATCTTTTGAAACTTAAAATGGATAGATCCACACATAAAACACTCTAAATCATGTAGATCTAGAGTTTTAAAGATCAAGAACATAACTCCATGTTTTGAGTTACAACCATCAAAAATTTAACTAAACAAAAAGGTGTTATACCTTTGCTTACTTGCTCTCCTTCTTCTTCTTCTTCATAGCTTGATCATAAATCTTGGATGAATGAAGATCAAAATCTCCTCTCTCTCTTTCTCTCTTTGGAGCAGCCGAACCTCTCTCTCTCTCTCTCTCTCCCTCTCTCTCTTTTTCCTTAGCAACTTGGAAGACAAAGAGATGAAAGAAAGAAAAATATAGGATAGACTTTTGTGTAGCTTTTTATTAATTGCCCACACTCACCCTCCTTCTCTCATGCAACAACCGGCCATGTGCCTTACTACTTTCTTTCTTTAATTGCCAAGTTGCTTACAAGAAATGACCTAAGTGTTGGACAATAAAAAAATGACAAATGGGAAGGGGTTGTTGAGAGTTGGTGACCAACTAAAGTGATCCATTAATGCAACATTCATCTCCCCTTTTCCTAGCCCCTCATGGCCGGCCATGTGGCCTTTTAATCCATAAAAATTGATCTCTTATCTAGCATACTTAGAGTCCAATAATTCCCCCTCTCAATTGGCTAAAAGTTGAGCCATTCCTTTAATGTATTGCTTGGTCCTCTAACCAATTTCTTTGGCCAACACTTGGGCTATACATAGTCCAATATCTTTAGTTCTTATCCAATCCAAATCATTTAATTAGGGTTTTTACTTCTTCATTAAAACACCAATTCTCGCTCACATGCCCATTTATTTCCTTAACCCAATTAGACTTGCTATAATTAGGTTATAAAATTAATTAACCGAGATGTATAAAATAAGTCTCTTAGAATTAGTATATAATTAAATACTATCATTCTCCCACATATTTACACTTAAGCTTTTAACACTTATCTTTTAAATTCCCAAATTAGGGTTTTAAATATCCGAATTAGGATTTCGGATTCTCGAAACTAAAATTAAAGTTTCTGAGCGTATCATTAGGGTTTCTAACAATTCGTTAGATTTTTCTAACTTAATAAACGTATGATTAACATAACTTTAGGGTTTTTCTAAAGTTATAACTTATCTGACCAATCATTGATCTTAAATCATTACGGTTCACATATGTAACCAAATATACCGACTAGTATTCGCTTCGATACTTATCCCTGATAATTCTTCAAAAGAATTTTAAATCTACCATAATCTTATACCTCATTACTAGACTATCACTTATAGTCTATCACTTAATTCAAGTTTTGTTCAAAACTTTTGAAATTCTTAAAATTTCATTACATAACTGCCAATTCCATACACTTATTTCCTGTCTAGGTCCTAATATTGAACCTTAAATCAATCAATTAAGATTTTAATAAATTATCCAAATTCTCGGGTTGTCACACCTCATCATCTTATGATTTAGGACATTGGGCCTTAGAGATCTTTACACCATGAGTCACGGGTAAGTTTCCTCTTTTGGCCTCTTGAATGTTGAACTGTTTCAACACTTTATTAATATATGTACTTTGACTTAGGCCGAGCATTTTTCTTGATCTATCTCTATAGATCCTAATACCTAAAATGTAGGCAGCATCGCCCAAATCTTTCATGGAGAAACATTTTCCTAACCATGTTTTTACAGCCTGTAAGGACTGAATATCATTCCCAATAATTAATATGTCATCAACATATAATACTAGGAATACAATGTGACTCCCACTAACCTTCTTATATACACAAGGTTCATCTTCATTTTTAATAAAGCCAAATTCTTTGACTGCTTCATCAAATCGAAGATTCCAACTCCGAGAGGCTTGCTTCAATCCATAAATGGATTGCTGCAGCTTACATACCATTCCAGCATCCTTTGGAGTGACAAAACCCCCAGGTTGTGTTATATACACATCCTCAAGGAGATTTCCGTTAACGAAAGCAGTTTTGATATCCATCTACCAGATTTCGTAATCATAAAAAACTGTAATAGCAAGTAAGATCCTGATGGATTTAACCATTGCCACTGGATAGAAGGTTTCATCATAGTCAACACCTTAAATTTGTTTGAAACCTTTTGCTACCTGTCGACCTTTATAGGTTTGTACATTACCATCCATGTCGATTTTCTTCTTGAAAACTCACTTGCACCCGATTGATTTTACCCCCTTCGGGTGGATCAACCAGAGTCCATACTTGGTTAGTATACATGGAGTCCATCTCAGATTTCATGACTTCAAGCCATTTCTCAGAATCTGGTCCATTCATAGCTTCTTGGTAGGAAGCAGACTCATCTTGATCTATGAGCATCACATCGCCATTTTGAGTTACAAGATATCCATAATATCTCTCAGGCTCTTGGTGTGTCCAACCAAATCTACGAATGCCTTGTGTAATTTGAGTAGGTTCTCTTTCCACAATATCTTGTGGTTCCTTCTCACGTTCCAACTAAGGTTCAATGATATTTTTTGGTTGTCAAATTTCTTCGAGTTCTACTTTCCTCCCGTTGTTTCCTTTAGAGACAAATTCTCTTTCTAGAAAAATACCAGTTCGAGCAACAAATACTTTTTTCTCAGAAGGTTTTTAGAAATAATACCCTTTTATTTCCTTTGGGTATCCTACAAAATTATATTTCTCAGATTTGGGTCCAAGCTTGTCAGAATCCAGACGTTTTACGAATGCCTCGCAACCCCAAATCTTCATGAACGACATACTTGGAAGTTTCCTAGTCCACATCTGATATGGTGTCTTCTGAACCATCTTTGTAGTAACACGGTTAAGTGTGAACACAGCTGTCTCTAGGGCATGACCCCAGAAGCTTATTGGAAGATCTGCATAACTCATCATTGATCGTACCATGTCCAACAGGGGGTTCGATTCCTCCTCTCAGATACACCATTCCATTGCTGTGTTCCAGGTGGAGTGAGCTGTGATATTATACCACACTACTTTAGAAGGTCATCAAAGTCTTGGATTAAGTATTCACCTCCTCGATCGGATCAAAGTGCTTTTATGCTTTTGCCAAATTTGTTTTGAACTTCATTCTTGAATTCCTTGAACTTTTCAAATGATTCAGATTTGTGTCTCATAAGATACACATATCCATATCTACTAAAGTCGTCAGTAAATGTAATGAAGCAATAAAACCTACCTCTTGCTAACGAACTCATGGGTCCACATACATCACTATGTATAAGTCTCAATACATCGCTAGCCTGTTCACTGTGTCCAGTGAAAGGGGCTTTAGTCATCTTGCCTAATAAACAAGACTCACATTTCTCATATGACTCAAAATCAAATGAATCCAAGAACCCATCTTTATGGAGTTTGGATATGCGTTTCTCATTTATATGGCCTAAACGACAGTGCCAGAGATATGTCAGATTTGAATCATTTGATTTAAATCATTTTGTATTTATGTTATAGATATGCATTTCTAAATCAAGAATATAGAGACCGTTAAACAATTGTGAAAAACCATAGCAAATGTCATTTAAGTAAAACAAAAAACGATTGTTCGTTATTATAAATGGAAAACCTTTCTTGTCCAAACAAGAAACAGAAATAATGTTTTTGCTTATAGCAGGCACAAAATAACAATCTTCTAATCCTAAAACTAGCCCAGTGGGCAAAGATAAATGATAAGTTCCTACGGCCAGTGCATCAACTTTTGCTCCATTCCCAACTCGCAGGTCAACATCTCCTTTTGCCAAAGTCCTAATCCTTCGGATTCCCTGCACATTAACACAAATGTGAGAACCACGTCCAGTATCCAATACCCATGATGTAGAAGTAGACAAGTTGACTTCTATAACATATATACGTAAATCAGAAGTCGTACTTCCTTTCCTTTTCTTCACTTCGTCCAAATAAGCATGACAGTTCCTTTTCTAGTGTCCAGGTTTTCCACAGAAGTGACATTCACCTTCTTTAGCCACCCCACCTTTAGGTTTTAAAGCCTGTTTGGTTTTGGAATTGGGTTTGGTAAAAGATTTAGATCTTATCTTCTTCTTGCCTTTCCAATTTCCCTTAGTATTCCCCTTTTGCACCATCATTATGGGAGCGGGTCCTGCCTTTTTCATGTTATTCTCGGCAGTTCTTAACATGCTCAACAAATCAGTAAGGGGTTTCTCAATTTCATTCACAAGATAGTTCATAACAAATTGAGAGTAGCTGATGTTCAAAGAATGCAAAACAAGATCTGTTTGGGCTTCCGGAGTGATTGGAAAACCCAACGTCTCAAGGTACTCAATATACCCAATCATTTTCAGCACATGTGGACCAACTGGATCACGTTCACCCATTTTGCAGTGATACAATGCCTTTCTTGTATAATACCTCTCCTGTCGAACACGCCCTTCGAACAATTTCTTGAGATGCTCGATCATCTCATAAGCATCCATCAACTCATGTTGCATTTGAAGCTCAGCGTTCATGGTTGCTAGCATGACACAACTCACGTCCAGAGCATCATCTTGATGCTTCTTGTAAGCATTATGCTCCGTACGTGGTGCAGTGACAACTGATGCTGCAAGAATGGGCCCATCAAGGACATATAGCTTGCACTCTTGTTTGAGGACAATCCTCAAGTTCCTATGGTAGTAAAGGAAATTAATTCCATTCAGCTTGTTCTTTTCAAGGATTGATCGTAATGAAAGACTATTTGTGTTGTTGTTGTTTTCTATTTGATATCTACAATTTATAAGTGCCAAAAAGAATAAGTCAAATTGTAGAGTTGATATTATATAATTGATAATACTACATTCAAAATATACCTCCCACTATTTTATTCAAATTAATAGCCCTCACCATTAATTCGGAAAGCATTTTCTATTAAATCTTTCTAGTGAGCCAAGATCCATATTTCATTATGCCTTAAGTTATCTTTGGCTAATCTTTTAAAACACAATTATTTAGGTAGACAACCCCTTGTCAATTATATCATATATAACTCCTGGATAGTTTGGTAAACAACATTTGTTTCTAGTCCATCTAATGGTACCTACCAAACTTCATGCCTCTAAGTCCACAATCCTATTGAGATAACTTAGTTAAGTCGGGCCCAATGATTTTAATAGTTTGGATATCACAATTATCCTATTACATCTTACCTAGATAAATAGGGTACTTTTCTTTGGCAAACCTACATCTATTGATCAAGGTCTTGATGAGTGTTATTCATTGGAAGGCATCTGATTTTAGACTTAATATTTTATTAAGGGATTTTATAAATTAATTTAGATCTCACCAATTTTAATCTTATTAAGCATTCACATTATTTATCATATCATATCACATACAAGCATAAATAAAGTGTGAAATTAAATGTGTCACAGTTATGGCCCAATCCACTGTCAATCTTTTCAAGCTAATGAAAGATTGAAGGTCAATCTATGGTGGTAAAAGATCTTAAAATATATAGCTTCCTTGGATCTTCCTCAAGCATGTTCCTCCTCTCCATCATCATCTTTTCATCGTGTTCTGCATCTTGACATCTTCATCGATTACAGATTATTACATGACATAAAGAAACCTCGAGTTACATTCGAGTGGATTTAGATGAGAAGAGAATATTACATTAGAATTTATAGAAAGGCACGACATTCAAGCCGTATTTCAAAACCAAAAACCACTAACCTATGAGACAAAAGGCCATAACTGTGCACCATGCATATCATAATAAGAACATAACAATTTATACATAATTAAAGAAAACTATATATAACATATAGGGGACACGACCATCATGCGCTACGACGGGGGGGGGGGTCCAAGGGGGTTCTCCCCCCTGGCGGTGGTCCGACGTTTTCAGAATCATATATTTAATCCAAAAAAATAGTTATAATAACAATACACCCGGTACATATCATATATGTCCAGTTTCAATTAATCATATTAAACTTAATCTGCATACTTCTAATCCAATTAGAACATAAGTTGTATACTGTTATTACGCCATATAAGATATAATTAACAGAACATCATATACATGTATATATATCACTGATATTTATAATACCAAAATATGTCGATTATAGAATATCATATACTCAATTAACAGAACATCATATATATGCATATCTATTACTGATATTCATAATACCAAAATAATTCGATTACAGAATATCATATACTCAATTAATAGTTCCGTAAAATTATATCATTATATATCATATATATCAAAAACAATATAATCAATTTCTAACCGGTAAAATTGTATCATCACATATCATATATATCGAAAACAATTAAACACGTTATATGAATTAATCATTTCGCAAGTAGCTCTGATACCACTGTTGGGTTTCGGCATAGAAACGCAGCGGAAATAAACCAATTAAAGGCAATTCTGAAACCCTAAAATAGGATCCATGCGAAAATTTTAATTAATTCAGAGGTTATAAATTATACCGATTGTTAAAGCTAGAATCGATGCGGTCGAATCTCCAACGCAATTCAAATGGACTGTGTCTCTACGGTATCCATACGAACGCTTCACACAAATCGTCCTACGATCTGCAGAAGAAGAAAACGTGGTACTAGCCACCAAGGATGCGGATTTTCTAAAACTGTTTTCTCTCTAGTCTCTCTCTAAGAGCTGCTAGGGTTTTGGTTAATGAATAATCCCTAAAAATGGCTACTTTATATCATATATATAGCGATTAAAAGGAATTATTCAAAACCTAATTTAATAAAATTCAAATTTATATATATCTTAATTAAGTCTTACTTAAATAATATACCTATATATAAATTATCCTATTAATTTAAATTCGTAATTTAAATACTATCAATCATATTGGCATATTTAAATTTTTATAATTTAAATTAATTCCCTTTTAATTACATTCTATGTGTGTGACCCTATAGGTTATTATTACGTTGACAATAATTTTAAAATCATATTATAAAATTATAAACAGTGAGCGGCATTTAGTAATGCATCACTGCTACCCAAGTAATAATAAGATCGATGATTCGATGCAACCTTTTAGTGACCAATGTTTCAATGTAATTTAATCCTTTTAACTTTATTATCCTAGATTAAACCCGAGTCATGGGAATGTGCCATACTCTTCATAATTTAATCTGAGTTTTTCTTGATCAATGAGTAGACTATACGAAACAAATTACTATTTGAGCATGGCCATGCATTTTCCTACTCAATCAAGAGGCTTATGGATATCACCCCTAATACATAGGAGGGTTAAATTCCATCTAGATCACTCATATTCCTTACACGATTCATGATGTACCCAATAATCACCTTTATAGTCCACCCTATTAAAGGTGACATTTGATGATATCAAAGTACATAAATTTCCATGAAGAAATATAGTGATTTCAGGTTGGAGGACCATTATATCATTGTCACTATATGAATTGCTAATGACACTTCTCATAATGCTCCACATAGAATTCTTATGGTGGGTCTGTCTAGTACATCGTTCTCTAACATGTTTCTATGCATTGACTTAATATCTCATATATTTAGGACCAATGCGATTTGGTCATCAGTCAATCCACATACTAGTCTTAATGCATTATTGTTGTCCCATCAACAATGATATTCAACTAGGGACATTTAAGAACAATGATACTAATTGTAAATATATAATCTCATGTTCAAGTCACATACTTGAAACTATATAATTTGTATCAATATTCTAAGGATTTTTATTATGTTAATATTTATATAACGCAGTAAATAAAACTATAATAAAATCATTCATATATTCAATCAAATATAATATCAAAACGTTAAGCAATTATATCAAATAATTGGCATCTAGGGCATAAACTCTAACAATCATGATTAAAAATTTTTAATTAGGTACTAATAAACATCATTAAACAACCCTAATCATGAAAAACAAAACCTTAATCAAGATTAGTGAGGATTATGGTATATTTAAGCTATTAATCTAACATAACTAGTTCACAAGTAGGTTAGGAGTCATCAAACCAAGTCCCAAGGCTACACATAAGCTGGTAACAAATCCTAAGCAGCACAAGTAACTTAACATCAGAAATTTAGAGAGCTAAGTAGGTGAAAAAGACCCAAAAAACCTAAGTTGCTTTAGTCTATAAATAGCAACACATCCTCTGGCCAAACCAACGAATTCTCTAAGCCTGTACACTCTTATAAACATACCAAATCAAGCCTGGGTGATAGCAAAATCAAATTCAGTAGCCAAAAATCAAAATCAAGTAAGAAAGGTGTAAACCCTAATTCATAGCTAGATCTTTGATTCTTTGTTCAAATTGTTGTTTAGATGTTTAGATTTGTGTAATAACATGTTAGAAACTATGTTAGGTTGATAGAATATATTTTTATTACATATAGATGCCTTAAATTAGTGTTTTAAGCATTCTAGAAATTTTGGAAATACAAGCCTGACAATCGAATGTCAGAGCTTGTAGATTCGTGTATGTTAATAGTTAGGTCTGTTAATTGTATGTTAGTTGTAGTGTGACACGAGGTCTTTAATCTGGAAAAGAAAATATGTTCAAAGAACCGTATATTGCAAGATATAGGTGGTCAAAGGTGGTTGACCGATCACGAAGTTATGTTTTCTAGGTTACCCAGAAAACTCAAGAACAGAATGTGCCAGCTACTTTGACCAGCCTTTTAATCGCTTTATGTTTGTTGTTTTAATAACTTTTTGTAATTAATTAATACCTTGATATACATACTACATATCTATGTCTTTAAATTGCTTAAACAATTCATAGGATTATTGGAATTAATGGTCAAAAGTCGTTGTGTGACAACCCGAGAATTTGGACAATTTATTAAAATATTAAATGATTTATTTAAGGTCAAATAATAGACCTAGACAGAAAATAAGTGTATGCGTTTGATGTTATTGGGATTGAATTTTGAGGATTTCAAAATTCGATGAAGGATAAAGGTGAATTATTCAGGATTAAGGATTTATGTGAATATGTATGTGTACTAAATGTGGTTAAGGGTCAAGGGTTGACCAGATTAATTATATATGTGTCAAACCCTAAGTATATATTAAGAACGTCAACGTTCTGTTAGAAAACCCTAGCAATGGATAAGAAATCGTAGAAATCGGTTCTGAAACCCTAGTTTTAGTTCCGGGAATCCGAAAACCTAAATTCATGATATGAATATGGTGATTAAGTTAGAAAACCCTAACGATATATTTAGAAACTCTAATTTCAGTATCGAGAATTTAAAACCTAATTTGGGAATCCTAATGCGAAGTATTAAACCCTAAGGGTTAAAAAGTTGTGTGTAAGAAATATGAACATTATGTGATGGTTTATCTTTGTTTATTATATAAACAAACAAAAGAAACTAGTGTAACCCTAATTATATATTAGGAATGAAGGATTTAATAACTTAAGGGTTATGGAAAAAGAGAATTGTGGTATTTAGAATACTTATTAATTCTAGGAGAATTATTTTATATATCTCAAATGATTAATTTTATAACCTAATTATAGCAAGTCTAATTGGGTTAAGGAAATAAGTGTGCATGAGTAAGGATTTGTGTTATAATTGAGAAAGTAAAAATCCTATGTAGTGGTTTATAAACCCTAATGATCAATTTTGACCATAATTTCTAAATTAGCAATTATAATTAGGAAATACTAATTCTAATTAGCAAGATTTAAGGTATGATTAAGAAATTTTAATATAATTAGAAATTCTAATTATAAGTTAGAAATATTAATTTCAATTTTTTTAAAAAAGCCTAAATTGAAAATTTTAGAAAATAAATTGGCTCAAACCCTAAACCCTAGATTGCTCAAAACCTAAACCCTAAGGATTTGCAACAAATGGAAAATTCTAGAAATAAAAGGAAATGTCATTTATACCATTTTGTCACATTTTCTAATAAGTTGAATGTAGATTTTGTCATGATCTTGGGTGGGTGAACTAACCCTAACCCTAACCTAGCCCTAGCATGTGACTATATACAATTACCAAACAATTAAAACCTATTTTCATTTCTTTTTTATCTATCTCTTCCAAAAAGCTTATCAAAACAAAAACCAAAAAGGGAGAAAGAAGAGGAGAGTTTGACAGCCACAAGAGGTAGAGATGTGGAGATTTTGATCTTCCATGCCATCTAAAATCTATCTCATACTTTAGATGGAGAAGGGGGAAAAGCTAAGGTATAGCAAAATTTCCACTTATGTAGTCTAATTTTGTTTTTGATTTGATTTGATTTTTGACAATATGAAGTTATGATCTTGAGGTTTAAAACCTTAGATATACATGTTAATGAGTGTTTCATGTTTAGAATTAACCATATTGGGTGTTAATTTGGTTGGGATCAAAGGAATAGAAAAATGGAATTTTTCCGGAAAAGTTTAAACTTTTAAAAGTGTGATCAAGCTTTTGATTTTTGAAATCTATGATGGATATTTGTGATTTATGTTTTGTTATGGTTGACCAAGTGTTGAACTTATGATTTTGAGTCATATGAGGGTAGGTCTACATAATATATGATATTTTATGGTTAGATCATTCCATTTTTAAGGTTGATGAGCTTGAATGAAGAAGAAGAACCAAAACAGTTTTTCAAAGAATAATCTAGTGGACTGCTGCCCTAAACAGAAAATTTCGGATTTGTTAGGGTGCTCTAAAATTTTTTGACTTGTGATATGTTGTGGTACACTGTATAAGCTTTCCATAGACTCCAGAACGGACTAATTTCGACTCCGGATGAAGTAGTTATGACGTTCGGAAGAAGCATAATCAAAACTGCGAAAAACAAATTTTTTGGAAAAACCAAGCATGATATGGAAAAGACCTTATCTCTCATTCTACTTTGAATCTTTGAGTGTGGTCAATTTGTGGAGCTAAATATATGTGCTTGGATAAAACCCCTTTGGAATTACACAATTAGGTTGAATATTGAACAAGTTATGGGATTTCTCCCAAACTACACAAAGGTAATAAAAACTGTTAGAATGATAGTTTGTAACAGCCACTTCCGAGATAGATTTTGGGAGCTTAACATGTCCAAATATGGATTGTGATAGATGAAAATTGAGTATTGGAAAGATACGAATCCAAAAAAATTGACGGATTGTTAATCGGAGTTACAGGTCTCGTTTTATATAAGTTTTAGCAAAGGATTCTAAAACTGTAAAATGGCAAAAAGTTTCTATCCAGATCTGTCCAGGGGCTGTTTTGGCAACTTAAAGTGTGAAATAAGTTCCGGCCTTTTGAAAAATGAAAATATATGGTATTATGTAGCTCGTGTCCAAAAATAAGATAATTCCGAGTTAAAACGACCAAGTTATGAGCATTACAATTTTTGTGATTTTCCGACGGAAATCGCTTTAAAAGGAATTCTACAACTCCGATTGCCACGAAATTTAAAATGTAGCATCACGTTAACATATATAAGGTTATCCCAAGAGATGGGAATGTTTGGAGTTAAGCACGAGGTAGCTAATTTCTTAAGCTACGCACTTGAATTAATTTTTTAAAAAATATCAAAGGAAGTTGGAAAATTATGGAAAAATAATTTTTGTGGATGAAATATGTGTATATATGTTTGGACTAAGGATAGAAAAATAATAAACTGATTTGGTATTTTCGTGATACAAATTTAGAATACAGCTTGCTGGATTATATAATTTGTGGTTCCAGTTTCCTGGATTGAGAAATAGTTTACTGAAATTGAAAATATGTAAAATCCAGTTTGCTGGATTGCAGTTTAGATTGCTGGATTTGGAATTCAGGTTGCTGGATTTGGAATCCAGGTTGCTGAGTTGGTAATTTAGTTGCTAGATTTAGAATCCAGGTTGCTGGATTAGTATTAGACTTATTAGATGTTAATGAATACTTATGAAATGAAAAGGCGAGTGTTAAATCATATAAATGTGACTCTATGGCATGATTAAGCGTTTAGGAAGAGTTTAATTGAACTTAAACTCAATATTTGCCCGACTAGACCGTCGGGATGATAAAATTATGTCGGTATCAACTCAAACTTAATAGTATAATTTGATGCTAAGTCTTATGTGTATTATAGACTGATAGGATTATGTGCTATGTGTTTAGGTTATTCTGTGGATATAAATATAACAGTATTATATTGTGATGATATTATTCTAATATTGGAGATCTGTATTACTAATATTAGGTCTTCGGGTAAAGCGTTATAAATTGTGTTGCGGTAATCAACGGTTCAGGCAAGTTTCTTTTTACTTAACTCTACTAAGAGTGTTTTATTCAAGCTTATGGTTAATCATTGCTGATTGCCATGAAAAATTGTACTCTGTACATTTTGCATGTATAAGTCAGGTATGAAAGGCTGATCACCTTCATTACCAGTTGGTTCAGAAATGTTTGTTCGTGATAATTCTCAACTATATTGATAAATTATAGCCAGCTTATTATTCATACTCTTCAATCATGATATATCATTATATTGTTGTATTTAAACTTGCTGGGCAACTTTCATGCTAACCCTTGCTATATCATGATAAAACATTGCAGATAAGGCGGATGCATTCGGATACAGGAAAAGATAATACCAAGTTCAGCTTGGGATAAAATGTGCGGCTATTTTGTAATAATATATTTTGATAAATATTGTTATGTGATAGAAAGTTTATGAATTGTATTTAAGTTAAGGTTACTCAATTTTGGGGAAATGTGTGTAAAGTTTAATGTATAAACAATTTATGTTTATATCTTCCGCAAATAGTTATAGAAATAGTATACTGGATCCGCGGCGATTTGGGGCTCGGATTCGGGGATGGTACACGTTGACCAAGCTTGACTAAGTTTTCTGGGTTACCTAGAAAACTGATGAACATAAAGAACAACCCTTTGCTGTACTTTTACCAACATAGATTGATACCTTAGAAATAAGTTTTGTCCAAACCAGTGTTACATATATGTACCTTTACATATAGACTAACTATTACAACAAACACAACACAAATCTATTACATAGATTCTTAGATATAGAAGCTACAAAACCGTTGACCGACCATGACCACTGTTCTAGGTTACCCAAAAACTCAAGAAAAACTATGACAGTGACTTTGAGCCTCTATAACTTCTTGTTATATGTAGGTTATAACACGAAATTTGTCTGATATTGTACTAGTGTATGTGTACTATAACATCCATACTTGTCTAAACCCAAAATCATTAACAATAACAAAGTAGATTATGGTCAAAATGGTCCCTAAACCATGACTGACTAAAACCCAAAAACTCAAGAACACATGTAGTGACACTTCTTGTCACTATGAGGCTTTAGCGACAAACACAAATTATTTTTAAGAAATTAATTAATAAAAATTAGAAATACTTAATAAATAAATATAAAACAGTTTTAAAAATTATATTAAGTTATTATAATTAACTTTTGATATTTTTACATAAATTCAATAAATATTTTATTTTATTTGGATATTATTAATAATTAAATTAATAATAAAGTAATTAGAATAATTACTTATAAATAATAAATAATTATTGAAAAATAATATTAATGATTTAAAAATCAAAATAAACAGTTATAAATTATTTAAAAATAGTAAGCAAGGTTTTTATAAAATTCTAAGTTAATATTAATTATTTAAAAATATAAATAAATGATTTAAAATTATTTAAGGGATAAATAAATACTTAAAAATTATTATAATGGATACTTTAATTATCTAAGAATATGATAAAGCTTATAAATAGAATTTAGTCGATTTATCATCTTAATTAGTATTTGGTAAAGTCTTTGGACACTGAAACCATATCAAAATTAACCCGAACATATGTAGAATTTGTATTTGAGTATTGTTATCAATACTAATGTGTTAGATTTATATAAATGAACATCTTAGGTGTTTATTAATGAATCGAATAACGTTGCTTGACTGATCTTGTCTTAAGCCAGTTTACTAAACCCAAATTATTATTTACGCAAATTTCTCAAACCCCGTTTATTCGTTGAACAAGATTTCTATCTTGAATTACTGTTGATATGATATACCAAACCTAAACTTAAATTACCACTTATTGTAATGTTATTTCTATAGCTTCAGCTTAACTAAGAAATGAATTGTTAATCCTATGATATTGGTTATTGAGCATAAACTGTTGTGTAAAACCAAATTGTTTTGGTAAGACATCCTATTCTGAAGTTGTGTATCCCGTAATGGATCGAGATTTGATCAGTAATATATTGACATTTGGGTGCATTTGAGCACAAGTAGGATGAGATGCATACTTCTAGGATATTGAGTAGGCTGATCCCTTATCTCATATCTAAACAAATTTTCTAAGTCTGTGTGACTGACAGAAATAAAAATTCCAGAAATGGTAGCAACTATCAGTTAAATTTTAAATTGTTATACTTCTTCAAATCATATATTGTTATAAATATAAAACCTGTTGAGCATGTCATAGATCACCCTTACAAATTATTCCCTTTGCAGTATTAGATGGTAACCCTAGTACATCTGGAGTAGATAAAGGGAAGTGTCCCTACTTAGATTAGATTATATTCTTGTCTAGTTGAATACTTTGTAATAAGAAATTCTTTCTGAGAATCATGTAATCGAAACTTAATATTTATGATATATATATATATATATAAGATCTTTTATTTCTGCAATCGTGTTTTTTTACATATATAGATGTAATTTAGAATCTTCAATCAAGTTTGAGATCCTTGGGAACTATTTATCTAAGTGAGGGTATTGATAACATGGACTGTTCATATTGTTATTGATACTCTTAATTTCAGATAGATAGGTACTATTGATACGATAATGTAATTCACATGACATAGACTATACATCTGGGTGAGTGTATTGGTAATATGGACGGTTCATGTTATTACTGATACTCTAAATTTCGAATAGATAGATACTATTCATAGATACAATTCATATATCAAAGTGAGGGTATCCAAACACAGTAATAGTTCTCTTGAGAATTGTCACCTGTTATGGGATACTGTGAATCTTGGATCTATAGGAATTATTTCTAGTTATAAATTGTATAGTCACTCAATTAGATATAAGCATATAATCAGATACCATGGGTGTATAGGTTTAAATGCGTTATATATATTGACTCGTAGTAAGCAGCATATCAAATACCGTGGGAGTATAGATATGGAGGCGTTACATTTAATGGTATCAAAGATGTTAAGGCTATTGATATAAGGAAGAGAAATTTTAGTATATAGTCTTCGACTCCGTAAAAATTTTAAATTACACATAAAAATAACATTAAAAACAATATTATGTTGTGTAATTTTTTATACCAGTATTAAAGGAGTTTTTATTTTATAGATGGCCAACTCCAGTGCTAAAGAAATGGTGATAGTAAATAATCCACCACAAACTGAGTCATTTATAGCTAGTGATGCAGAGAATGAAGAATTGCTTCATGATCAACAACTGCTAGATGCTGAGGAAGATCCAGTAGCATAATAATTAATAAGAATTGATAAACATGATGAAGCAATGACATCACTATTGAAGACAACATAATATGAGAATAATAAAATGAAGTTTAGGGCACACATAGCTAAAGGGATGCTAGAACATGAGAGGGGAACTAATAATCGACTGAAAGTACAACTGCACTATGCACAAAGGCTTCTCAAATCATCTTTGGGTACTCGAGATGTTTTCAATGATTTGCAGCGCCGGATAGTTCGATATTCGGTGGAGGAGAAGAAAACTGCATATTTGCTAGATCAATCTGTGGTATGCCACATGATCCAGGATTCCTTCGATGATATTAATGAGTTTTAGATGGTAGTATAGAAGTATAAATGCTTTATAATAGTATGGATAAAGGAGCATTTAAAGTTTGTAATATAGCTAGTAGTATGTGTAAGCTAGTAGTATGTGTCAACTACTAAGTTGTTTTGTACGACTCTTGTGATACAAGAATAAAAGATATATTTATTTTATTCAAATTCTTATTATATTTTTGTTGTTTTTTTATATAGAATCATGCCACCAACCAAAAGACCTCAACGAGAGATAAATAATGATGATAAGTCTACCCAATAGTTAGTTGACCTTATGTTAGGAGCTATGAATAGACCCATAAACCAAAACACTTCCTTTAAAGATTTCAAATTAGTTGGTCCACCTGAGTTCAAAGGCACATCGGAACTAGTCGATGCACAAATCTGGATTACTAAAATAGAAAAATTCTTCCTAGTGACCAATGTCAATAATAATCAAAAGACTACTCTTGCAACCTTTTTCATGAAAGGCGGGGCTAATTACTGGTGGGAATTAACTAAGAGTCGGGTAGAAACTAAAATTATACCTTGGGATAGATTCAAAGAGTTTTTCTTTGAAAACTATTTTTCTCAATCCCTGAAGGATCGTATGGAGGTACGATTCCTAGAACTAAAATAAGGAGACCTGACTGTATCTCAGTATACAGCCACGTTCAATGAACTGTCCAGGTTTACTACTCACCAAGTCAATACTAAACTTAGAAAGACTCGGAGGTATCAAGAAGGTTTTAAACCTCAGATACGAAGTAAATTGTTGGTACTCCAAATAAAGACTTTTTCAGAAATACTCGAGAAAGCTTCTATAGCTGAAAGTGAAAATGAAAGTCTCATTAAATTTCATCAGGAAAATAAGAGTCAAAATGAGAAAGGGAAACTTAAGACCCAACCCAGTTCAAGTGGGTTTAATAATAAACGGAAATGGGATGCAACTTTTTCCAACAACCTGGGGAAAAAGATGTGTAATAACAATAATAACTTTAGTAATAATAACATTAAACCTTGTTCTACCTGTAGAGGAAAATATAAAGGGGTATGTTTTAAAAGTAAATGTTACAATTGTGTACAAATGCTACACCTTTCTCCACAGTGTCCTCTCCCTAATAAAAATAAGTGTTTCAATTATGGTTCGTCGGATCATTTCGCAAGGAATTTTCCCAAACCCAAGAACTAGGGAGGAAAGGGGAATATAGTACTAGAGAATAGAAATAATCAGTCAACAATAGTTACAGTTGGAGTTCAGAATCGACCAACCGCGAGAACATTTAATATGTCGATGAGGAACGTTATTGCTTTACAGGACGTGGTAACATGTATCATCCATATCAACACTTTAAATGCATATGTGTTATTCGATTCTGGTGCTACTTATTCCTTTATGTCTAATAGTTTTTCTAAAAACCTGAATATACCATGTGAAAATTTAGACAAACCATTTTGTGTAGAAATTACAAACAATGAAAAGATTCCGGTTATGACCATATATAGGAACTGTATTGTGGAGATAAAAGGACATAATTTTCTGGTAGATCTTTTACCAATTCAGCTGGGAGAATTCGATGTAATCTTAGGAATGGATTGGTTAGTTAACCATAACGCGATGATTGATTTTCATCAAAAATGTATAAACCTATTGACTACATCAAAGTCAAAGGTAGTGTTCAACGAAAGTTGTTCACCTAAACAATCTCGATGCTTGGCCATAACTCAGGCATAAAGGTTACCTAGAAAAGGTTGTTCAGGATATTTGGCCTATATAGTTGATACTAGACAGGAAGGAGTAAAACTAGATCAAATACATGTAGTTAAGGATTTTCCCAATGTATTTCCAGATGACTTACCAGGTTTACCTCAAGATAGGGAAATTGAGTTTGTCATTGATCTTGCAGTGGGAACGACACCAGTTTCTAAGGCACCATACAGAATGACACCTGTAGAACTGAAAGAGTTACTTATACAATCATAGGAACTCTTGGATAAAAAGTACATACAACCTAGTGTTTCAACTTGGGGAGCACCAGTGTTGTTTGTAAAGAAGAAGGATGGAACCATGAGTTTATGTATAGATTATAGAGAATTAAATAAATTAATCATTAAGAATAAATATCATTTACCAAGAATTGATAATTTGTTTGACCAGTTAAAAGTGGCCGAACACTTTTCAAAGATTGACCTTAGATTAGGATATCATTAGTTAAAGGTAAGAAAAGAAGATGTACCGAAAACAACATTTAGGACATGTTATGGATAATATGTGTTTCTTGTAATGTCTTTTGGGTTGACAAATGCACCGGCAACAATTATGGATTTGATAAATCGAGTGTTTAAACCATGCTTGGAAGAATTTGTTGTAGTGTTTATTGAAGATATTCTGGTATACTTGAAAACACGGGAAGAGCATGATGAACACTTGAGGGTCGTTTTAGAGATATTACGAAAGAAATAACTTCATACAAAGTTCTCCAAGTGTGAATTTCTGGTTAAAAAGAGTTCAATTTTTAGGTCATGTAATTGAGAA
This sequence comes from Panax japonicus, assembly GCA_020205505.1. Classification (NCBI taxonomy): domain Eukaryota; kingdom Viridiplantae; phylum Streptophyta; class Magnoliopsida; order Apiales; family Araliaceae; genus Panax; species Panax japonicus. The sequence continues at coordinate 33,926,038 of CM035101.1, read as the reverse complement.
GAATGGAATATCAGTAGATCCAGCTAAGATCGAAATGATTGTGAATTGGGAACAACAAATAACTCAAAAAAAGTAAGAAGTTTTCTTTATTTAACGGGTAATTATCGATGGTTTAAAAAAGATTTTTCAAAAATAGCAACCCCATTAACCAATTTAACTCGAAAGACGGTGAAATACATCTGGACATATAAATGTGAAGAAACCTTCCAAGAGTTGAAGAAGCGACTGAGTATGGCTCCAGTATTATCCTTACCAGATGATACATGAGGCCTTGTAGTATTTAGTGATGCGTCACACAGAGGTTTAGGGTGTGTCCTGATGCAACATGGGAAAGTGATTGCTTATGCATCACTACAACTCAAAGATTATGAGAAGAGGTATCCTACTCAAGACCTAGAGTTAGCCACAGTAGTTTTTGTTCTAAAGATTTGGAGACATTACTTGTATGGGGAGAAGTGCGAGTTATATACAGATCACAAAAGTCTGAAATATTTTTTTACACAAAAGAAACTGAACTTAAGGCAGATAAGATGGTTAGAACTGATAAAGGATTTTGATTATGAAATCTTATATCGTCCCGGTAAAGCTAATATCGTAGCTGATGCGTTAAGTAGAAAGAATGAAGAAAATTTAAACGCAATAACCACCAATGATAGGTTAATAAAAGATATTGAAAAACTAGAAATTGAGGTGGAATGTCCAACTACCTCCACCCAAAAATTATTCATTATAGAGGGAGTTTCGTCTGTACTTGTTAGAATCAAAGAGATGCAGGAAAAGGATGAAGAATGTCAGAAGTATAAGTCTAATCTAACTTATATTAAGTATAACATATTTAGAATAGACAGGGATGGAATAATAAGATATTAGGATAGAATTTGGGTTCCGTTAAATCAAGCTCTAAAAGATGAAATCTTAAATGAAGCTCATAATTCTAAATTAGCCATACATCATGGCAGTATTAAATGTACAAGGATTTAAGTCAACACTTTTGGTGGTCGAATATGAAAAGAGAAATAGTTGAATGGGTAAGCAAATGTGTCATGTGTCAAAGGGTTAAGGTTGAACATCAAAAGTCGAGTGGTTTACTTTAACCCTTACCAATTTCTGAGTGAAAGTGGGAACATATAACCATGGACTTTGTTGTAGGCCTTCCAGCTACACAAAAGGGTCACAATGCCATTTGGGTAATAGCTGTCCGTTTAACCAAATCAACTCACTTTTTACCTATTAAAGTTACCCATAACTTGGACCGCCTTTCCAAACTACACATTAATGAAATCATCTCTAGGCATGGAGTACTTGTTTCTATAGTATTAGATTGAGATCCTCGTTTTACTTCAAATATTTGGAAGAGCCTTCAAAAATATTTAGGAACACAATTAAGATTGAGTACAACTTATCACCCTTAGATTAATGGACAAAGTGAGAGAACCTTACAAACATTAGAGGATATGTTACGAACATGTATCATCGATTTCAAAGGAAGTTGGGAAGATCATTTACCTTTGGTGGAATTTGCCTATAATAATAGTTATCATGCTAGCATATGTATGCCACCCTATGAAGCCTTATATGAGAGAAAATGTAGAACACATTTGTGTTGGGATGAGGTCGGGGAAAGACAAATGTTAGGACCTAAAATAATTTAATAAACTACTGAAACCATCAGAATTATACGTGAACGTTTACAAGCATATCAAGATCGATAAACGAATTACGCTGATCCACATCGTCAACAACAAAACTTTAGCGTAGCAAACCACATATTCTTGAAAGTATCTCCTTGGAAGGGTAAGATGCGTTTTGGCAAGAAAGGAAAACAGAGTCCGAGATTCATTGGACCTTTTGATATTTTGAGGAGGATAAGTAAAGTTCCTTATGAAATATCACTACCTCCTGAGTTAAACCAAGTTCATAATGTGTTTTATGTGTCCGTCCTACGACCATAAAAACCTTATTACAAATATGTTATTAATCATGAGCCAATACAAATTGAAGAAGATCTTTCTTATATAAAAGAACATGTGCAGATCGTCGATCGTAAAGAGCAAGTCCTTAGGAATAACGTGAAAGCATCGGTCAAAGTGATTTGGAGGAATCAGAATGTTGAAGAGGCATGGGAGCTTAAAGATAAAATGCTAGAGAACTATCCCCAACTGTTTACTTAATTAATCTGTACTGTAATTTTAAGCACGAAATTCTTATTAGTGGGGGTGAATATAAAAACGCAAAAACCTAATAAGACTCAGATATGTAAATTCAGTTATATTAATAAAATCCCTCCGTTCTGAAAGTGTTATGTATTATTATATATCATTTTTAACAAATTAGGTCAAATAAATTTTTGTCCACAAATTGACGTGCTTGACAAGCTGCTTTGTCGTGCTTACACTGACAAAATGCTTTGTCGTGTTTGTTAGGATTTGTGTAAAATATAGGTTAGGAACCTTAGATTATAAACCCTAACCCTAATATGTAAATCCTAACCCTAATTAGTTAAACGAAACCCTAATTAGGTTATCCTAATACCTAATCATGATTACTAAACTTCAATTATGTACTAATAAACATCATTAAGCAACCCTAATCATGAAAAACAAAACCTTAATCAAGATTAGTGAGGATTAGGGCATATTTAAGCTACTAATCTAACCTAACTAGCTCATAAGTAGGTTAAGAGTCATCAAACCAATTCCCAAGGCTACACAAGAGCTGGTAAATAACCCTAAGCAACACAAGTAACTTAACATCAGATATTTAGAGAGGCAAGTAGGTAAAAAAGACCCAAAAAACCTAAGTTGCGTAAGTCTATAAATTGAAACACATCTTCTGGCCAAACCTAAAAATTCTCTAAGCCTATACACTCTTATAAACATACCAAATCAAGCCTGGGTGATAACATCATCAAATTCAGTAGCCAAAAATCTAAATCAAGTAAGAAAGGTGTAAACCCTAATTCGTAGCTAGATCGTTGATTCTTTGTTCAAATTATTGTTTAGATGTTTATATTTGTGTAATAACATGTTAAAAAGTATGTTAGGTTGATAGAACATGTTTTCATAACATCTAGATGCCTCAAATTAGTGTTTTAAGCATTTAGGAAATTTTGGAAATACAAGCCTGACAGTCGAATGTCAGAGCTTGTAGATTCGTGTATGTTAATAGTTAGGTCTGTTAATTGTATGTTAGTTGTAATATGACATTAACAAGGAGTTATAACCTTCATAAAATAAGAAAACTTAAGAACAAGATGAACCGATCACGAAGTTATGTTTTAATACTTCTCCAGTACGAACTACTCACACTATGTGTCCACATATCTCACTATCGATATATTTCAGCAATCCCTCACCTAGTACTCTAAATGAGTTTTCTCTATCTCAAGTATGGCTATAATTCTAGGGTTTTCCTCCACCCCATTTAAGGTTTATAACGTACAACTTTGATACCAACCTGTGACACCCCAAAATCCGGGTTACCTGACCCCCGAGTTTGGTGCTCACGATACACAATATAAATAACATTTAACTACCCATTTAATTATAAATAAGAACATACACTTCATTAACTGATATAGCTAATACATTACCCCAGGTTCTCTAACCTTAACATTACAAACATACCTTTTAGTTATACAAAAAAGGTTAACAAATACAACATAACAATAATGTTCATAAAACTATGCTATGACTGGGGCTTTTCCTTTGTTCTTCACAGCACTTCCTGCCACTTCGTTCCTAGCTGAAAAGTTTTATTTAGCAAGGGTGAACAACAAATTTTCCCCGCAATTTAAGATATAAAATGAATGTATAAGTATCAGAAATAATAGACTATCTATTTTTATAGAATGACACCGAAGTTCGGAGAACTTTGAAATAGCTGAACTAATCTCTAATTACTAACAAGTCTTCTCACAATCTATGCAACACAATAATTTGATAACGAAAGAGTACAACGCTTTCAAAGTTTCTACGATATTCTATTGAATAATTCAGAATCAATTCTATGCAATAACAAAGTGGAATGTTTTCCAGATTTATGTTGAGTGATCCATTGGATCTAGAACTTCTCTTCTCGAGTATCTATCGTAGATTTACTTTGATATATACACAGGTGTATCAGATAACCATAAAGATTAAATCATACCCCTTTGTAAGTATAACAAGTGATCAACTTTATTATACCCTATATTATGCATAATAATTAGCAGTGCGCAATGGCCGAATATACGACCTAAAATGTTCCCTTTATATAAAAGGTTGTTCTTCTCATTCTTTGAATCAGAATTTGATTTAACAACGAAATGCAATGATTTTAATATCTAATAACTTTTCTTCTCTTGTCTTCTATTCTCAAACCTATCAAGTTTTCTTTTTCGATCTAGCCGAAACAACTGACATTGATCTATCAATAATAATTGAATTCTCTTCTCTTTTCTTCTTGAACCTATCAAGTTCTAACAAATGTTCGTCTAGCCAAAACAATTAGCTAAGACATGTTTCAACACGATTAAACAATAGACAGAATTTAACTGTACTATTTGAAATCAATAATAGCTTCTACAGATGTGACTATCCAATAACAGTTATTCTACAAGTATATTGTTAGAATCATTAATTCAATTCGAATTAATAAACATGCACTAACTACAAATAATCAATAATAAATTCTTGGATGTGGTCTAATCAACAATAATTAACCGCTATAATAATTGAATAAATATAACTCAAGGTTGAGTTAAGAAACTTGCCTTCCGCGTTGATTACTGCTACACAATATACTTATCTGCTTTCAAAAGACCTATAACCAATAATATCGGTCTCATATTTAGCACATTAATTCACAACATGTAATACTATAATTTACAATTAATACTTCTCCTAGACACATTACCACATAGTCACATCGATGTTTATAACCTATATAAATACTTATGAAGTCTAACTAGTTCGGTCTGGTTCGACTTTGCTCTCATCTCGGTATACTGGTCACCCTATCCGACAATTAACACTTATATTATCAATTAAACTTAGTTTCTAAGCTTCAATATTATTTTAGATAAGTCAAATATCATTTATAACATTTTTCGGAAGCTTTTATAAATTTATAAAGAATTATTATAATTTATAATAATTTTTCAAACACTGGAATCATTTTTAAATGATTTAAATATCGAATAATCTTATAATCATTAATATTTAATAATATAAAAATATTTATAACATACTTGTCAAAATATCAAAGTTATTATTAATAACTTAAAATATTTTTAAGTCATTAATATTCTACTTAAATGATTTTTAAATTAATTAAAATCATTTTTAAACTATCACCATTAATATTTAAATATTAATGAAATTATTATCCAAATATTAAAAGTCATTAATTATAATTTAAAATATTTTTAAATCATTTTTCTCATTTTTAAATCAATTAAATTATTTTTAATTGATTTATTTAATATAATAATTTAATAAATCAAATATCATTAATATTAATGAGAATTCTCCAAAAATATTAAAAATTATATTTTAAAATTCAAAATATTTTCTAACACTTTATTCTCATTTAAAATAACTTTTAAACCAAAAATATCATTTTAACTTATTTATTTAATACAATAATTAAATAAATCTAATATCATTAATATTAAATTATTAATGAAAATTCTCCAAAAATATTAAAAGTTACATTTTATAACTCAAAATATTTTTAAATACATTATTCTTATATAAAATAATTTTTATATAATTAAAATCAATTTTCTCTAATTTATTTAATACACTAATTAAATAAATTAAATATCATTACTAATCAAATAATTTTAAATATTAATGACAAATATCCCAAATAATTAAAAGTTATTTTTCAGAATTTAAAATAATTTTTAAAACCATTTTTGTGATTTTTAGAATTTATTTTTTATGTTTAAATAATTTCTGGAAATTTAGAAATTAAAATTTTTTAAAACTGTCGTTATAGCCTACAGTGACAGTAATCGTCGTTGTTGGTGTTCTTGAGCCTCAAGAACCCTGACATGCCGGTTACCAATATGCCCAGTTTGACCGCCTTTCAAATCCAATCTGTTCATGTTCTGGGATAGGTTAAATATTGATCATGTAGTGTTTATGTAACATTACATGAATCAATCTTCATCTCAGTCATACAATAACATATCAAGACGATCTGTGCCTTCAAATTCCTTGTCAGACGGTTTCTGGGTTTTCCCAGAAACCCAGCAGTTCATCTCGGTACTTTATAGATCATTTTAATCTAGGTTCTCGTCACGATTTGGATGGTTTTATGGTTCACACTGGTAGTATACATGACAAGGAACATTACTATAACAACAAATAAGTTTAATAACAACAGATTCGTAAGCTATGACTCAGTCAAACATTGTCAGATATTTTGTTCATCAAATTTCTGGGTTATTCGAGAAAGGTAAAATCAGTTCGGGTGGACTACTTTGACCACCTGTTACGTTCGATTGGTTGAATTTTTAAGGCATCTAAAGGCATTTAGCTATAGTCTAGACAACAGGTTACACATTTATTACATCAACAATAATAAACAACATAACACCTGACATAACTTGAGCTTCAAAAATCTTGTCAGACGTTAATCTAAACTTTCTAGGTTACCCAGATTTTACTCGGTCATGGAAGGTCAACCGACTTTGACCGATTATAAGTTGAATTCTGGAAATCGAATAGCTTGGATTCCACTTCTAGATCACAAACCACAAGACAGGCTACAAGTATAAAGCTTAAAACAACTCAAAACATAAACACATAAAGATCTAAGGCGACTAACATTTGTTTGTAAGAGCACTTTTAGACTCAAGAACAGTTTTTGAAAAACTTTATTTTAAGGCACTTTGATGCGATGGATTCATGATAGATCATTATAGATCTTCATAAAACATCAATTAGAAAAATTCTAAACACTTAAACACAAAACTTTTCTAAGCATACAAGATCAAAATGAAACTTAGGGTTTTTACCTTTTCTTGAATATACTTTGATCTTGCCCTACCAAACTGATCTAGATGTTTTAGAGGGTTAAAAAGTGACTGAAATACTTATGATTTTCGGAGCTTTTAGTGAGAGAGAGAGAGAGTTAGTGAGATCAAGAAATAAAATGGCTAACTTTTGTACACTTTCTCTTTCTTAATCTATATGTATACTTAGATACAATGTATGATCTGATGTTGCTGTCACTTTGGGCTGGTTTGCTGATAATTTAAGTCACAAAGTCAAGATAGTTGGTCACCAACTAAAGGTTTTGCAATTTTTTACAAGTTACAAATTAATGAAAATGAAAAGGGCATTTTTGTCATTTGAAAAATAATCTTAATGGCATACATGACATCTGTCCAACCCTTAACGTTTAACCCTTAGGTTTTATAAACTCAAATTCTAGAATTTTCTAATTAAGGTTTTAAAATAGAAAATTAAGAATTTCAAAAATAAAATTAGGGTTTTAAATAGAAATTAATATTTCTAAAGTATAATTAGGATTTTCTAATTATATTAACATTTACTAATCACTTTAGGCTTGCTAATTAGGATTAGGGTTTCCTAATTAGGGTTTAGGATTCCCGAATTTAAAATTAGGGTTTCCCAACAAACAATTAGGGTTTCTAACTGCGCCTTAAGGTTTCTAATCATGAGATTAGGGTTTCTAATCCCTTATTAGAGTTTAATAATATTATACCCTACCCGATCAATCATTGATCAATAATTCAATACAGTACAAACACATACTCAACAATATAATTATTTTAATTATATTTTTTATCGAATCCATATCCATAACTAGGGTTAGGGTTTTTAAATTTGTTAAGCACAACTCTACTCTTATTTCTCAGTCAATACACAAATGAACTATGTCTCATTGCTTGTATCACAGATACACAACACAATAATGATAATTAATAATATTATTAATTAAAGAAATAATTATTCCTAAAATTCTGATTATTCGAAATTCCGGGTTATCACATTCACCCCTCCTTAAAAGGATTCCGTCCTCAGAATCACCGCTTCTTTATTCTCTATAATCTTTTAAAGTTGTATCATCAATTCATTTTTAACAAAACACAATATTACTTTGTGTCTGAAATTCTAACATGTGACTTGGATCGTATAAAAGAAAACAAATCACAGCAATATCTAACTCGTATTGCTCGCGTAATTTAATTTCTAACCGAACTCGTTACCTGTCGCCTCTTCATGGGTAGCTGTTGCATTTAGAACTATCTTGCTAAAAGTGAATGATGTTGGTCTTCCCTGCTGAGCTGATTCTTTGATCCATAGTTTTCCTCTGTTGGTTCCCTTATTCACCTTCTTCTTTGGGCAATCAACACCAGATGATCAATTGATCCACGTGTCTACTTTGGAATGGGACACTCAAGAGACATGTGTCCCTCATAGCCACAGTTGTAACAGACTCCTCTTTTCTTCAAACAAATTCCTTGATGATGCTTCCCGCAAACTACACACGGCGCACCTTTCTTCCTAATCTCTACTGGATTATTTCCTAAATTAATATCACCATCTCTCTTACGTTTATTAAGATCACTACCTCCACTACAACCTATCATATTAGTTCCTTCAGCCTCCTTTCTTTGTTCTTGACTATTCTTTAATACAGCTTCAATTTCTCCCTCATCGATAATGACTTTTTTCTAATAACGTTGAAAATGAATTAATTTGTAGCACATCCAACTTCTCGAGTACCAACGATTTTAATCCGTTCTTAAAACATCGTGCTTTAAGCTCCTAAGTGTCCACTCGATGTGGAACAAATTTAGCTAATTCGTTGAACTTGACAAAATATTCTGTCACTGTCATATTCTTCTACTTTAGATTCACAAATTGTTCTTCCATATTTCCCTTTAGACCTCCCTTCCTTTGTGACATTATAAGATAAAAATCTTGCATTAATTCTCATTCTCTATACAAATTCTTATTAATAACATAATAAGAATTTTAAAAAAAATTGTCATATATTCGCAAATTTATTCAAATAGCACACAGTACATTTAGCTCATAACACATAGCATTATCCCTTTTTAAATAATATCAGGTTTAACAACACAACTTTAAACAAAAGTTTTAATTCTCCGACTTTAAACAAAAAGTCATAATTCTCCATTCACGCATAACTATTCCCAGTTCATCAAACTTACCACACCTGGGGGTTCAAGAACTTACCACAATTATATGAGTGTATGAACTTATCCTAGTCAGACATTTGGCGTCCATTCGCTGAGGGATTCAAAACAATTCATAAAATTATGTATCATGAACTTACCATAAGTATGAATTTTAAGAACTCAAAAATTAATCTTAATCTTATATTCGTATAGAAAATAAAGATTTCATTCAAACAAACTGTAACACCCCCTTCCCGAAGAGGAAAGGGAGGTCACGTGCAAAGCACAACAAACCTCAAAATAAATAAACAAAGCACTGAGAACCTCAAAATATTAATAGTGGTGATCCGATAATAAAGTAATAAGTACAATTCTCCAAACTGAGACAAAATAATCAAAACTTCAAATTCGAATAAACCTAAATGGTCAAAGGCAAAACTCTCATCACACTAGCCTTGAATCACCCCTGCAAACCTGCCGAAAGAAAAACACAGCATGATCCAATTGCCCAATACGGATACAGATATATAAAAGATATACAACTGATATACGAAAACAACTGAGATAAAATACTGAACAAGCCTCAAGTGCAAATACGAACGAAAATATAATATCCAAAGATCTGAATGGAATATAGCTAAATCAACATAATTGACGAAACCAATAAAAGAATAAAGAAATAACGAACTGAAGTAACTAACTCAATGACTTTAACTGAACAGAAACCAACAAAACTAATCCAATAAAATAATAGGCTGAAACAAATGGCTGGAGTTATTTCATACTGAATGAGCTCAAAAAATATATCTTGCCACACAGTCAAGTCAAACTAATGCCGCATAGGCAAATCAAATGATGCCACACAGGCAACCAAAATAATGCCACACATGCAAATCACAATTGGACCGCGAATCCAAATGTATGCAAATCGGAAAGTGTGTTAGGAACAACATCACCAATCCACAGAACAGAAAACTAGGGTTAACCCATACGCCTCCCATAACAAAACACAAATAGCCCACTTCCTTCGGAGCCCAAAACGAAGACGCCGTGGACTAATCACACTGCCACAGAAAGTGTCATGCCTCTCATGCCAATACAACATGCCTATGGTATCCCCACACGTGGTTATAGCTCATATATACCCTACGATATATTCTAACAAAAATACTATGTCACAACACATGCGACATAATACCAACAAAAGGGTTCTATATGTACATGTTGAACCAAATCAAGTTATACTCACAAGGTCTCAAAAAGAAGGTAACAACATGTACCGCTCTATAATTATTAAAAATAAATACTTAACATGATAACCTAACTCAAAGAGTACAAATACGAGTCATATATATCAACTCCAAAATGAAACTATTTTATGAATTTCACAAGAAACAATTATGTGAAATAATAACGAAATTCGAAATAAGGGACAAAACAAACAAATCAAATTTAACAAGAATGTCGCTGAAAGAGTACGAAATCCGTACCTGATACTTCCAAACCATTTATAGCACACTCCACAAAATCTTACTCTGAATTGCCAATGATATCAAATACGAAACGTTATTCACAACCTAAATTTATTCACCTCAAATTAAAAATAATCCAAACTAATAATTCCAAGATAATTCATAATCTATTTAATATGCCTTTAATCATCGCCTTATATCAATTATTAATACTCCAAGATTTATATTCCAAATATAACTATTTAAATTCCTTCCGTCCGATCTAATTAAAAGTAATAATAATACAATTATTGTTACCTACTAATTATAAATTATATTAATATGAAATTAATTTCTCCAATTACATTAGATTCACAAAATAAGCCTGAATAAATTTTATATGATCTTGGATCACTTATAAAATATGTTATTACTCTCCATTTTTATTTTTTTTAAATCAGCACCTTATTTATACATGTAAATATAATATACATTCCATAATATTGTTGAATTGAATACATGACCATTATGACAAATACACATAATATAAAATAATATATAAATATTAACTTTTAACCAAAAACTTGATACATAAGTAGTACTCATTAGTTAAAAAGAAAACAAAGATTTTTTTATTATTATTTTATTTTTATACGTGCATTAATGTTACATGATTCATGCATATATTATTTTAATATTCATTATTATTCAATTAGTATCCACATTATCTAATTCACATGATATTCAGCACTAAGACAATTAATGTCAAATGTGTACAGGTCATATACATATACAATAAACTTTTACATGATGATTTCACAATGATTGTTGTACTACACTATTAATTCAATAACTAGGCAGAGACTCACATGGAAAATAAAAGGAATTCAATTCTTCCTCTTGGTTCTTGTACCGCCGTTGTTCGTCTTCTTCTTTTGTTCTGCTACCGCCTCCTTTCTTTTTCCCCAGTCAGGCAGTTACACATCAAAAATTAGGTTTTACTTATTAATAAATTTTATTAACTCTACAAATCTTAATAGGATTTTAAACTACACAATTATAAATTAGACCCACTTAATTTAAAGCCAAATTTTACCAATTTAATTTATCCACCATTTATTAATACATTAGCCCACAAAAAAATTAAATAACTAGTTTGACCCAAATAAAAGACAAAGTCCAATTAATATGTTTTAAAACAAAGTAATTTTTATAATTTATATATATATATATATATATATATATATATATATATATATTATCTTCTTTTTTTCCCGGGTATTACATCACTTACCCCTTAAAAAAGATTCCGCCCCCGGAATCTAAAGAAAAGAACGTACCTAATTATCAACAAGATTTGGATACTCCGTTCAAATAGACTTCTCCATCTCCCAAGTAGATTCCCGCTCCAAATAATTTTAGGAAAAATAAAATAAAATTAATACTTAATTATTAACAAAAATTCGGATTATTACATTTTTCCTCCTTAAAAATAATTCCGTCCTCGGAATTCAAATAAGTTATAAAGAAAAATATTTTTATTTAAATTACATAATTATTCATAAACTTTAGTTAAGACGTAGCGCCGCCATATGTACCAATTAAATCGAATAAGTCATCGATCCACATAATTATCAATGTACTTGTAAAAGATTCGTCAGCTACCGTGTCAAGCCTTGGTAAGGTTCTTCGCGTTGCATCAAATTAGATCACATGATCCACCGTTGGCGCGGGTCGTCGCTAATATCTTTGAGTTTAATTCTTGTAAACGTATTCTTCGGAACATAATTCAAAATCACAAAAATTTCTCTTCATCCAAATACGATTCAAATACCCAATATATTTAAAATTATTTTTAATTCGTAAAACGTTTATATTCCACACATGACAAAGATCTAACAAATTAATTTTGTTTTATTTAACTTAAATTCATACAAAACTCTAAAGACATCAAATAAACAAAATAACTATGCAAACTATATTACCAACTCCCCCCAAGTCTATATTACCAACTCTCCCCAAGTCCTCAAGAGCTTCAAAATATCTCATCCTCAATTTGAACTATTCATCAAATAATATTATCCCAACGAATATACTACTAATATCTCTTTATCACCAACTCTCCTAAGTCCTTAAGAGTTTCAAAATATCATAACCTCAAATCAAAATAGTTCTCAAATATTATTACACCAAAAATATACTACTACAAAGATCTCTCCATCACTATACCAAACTCCAAATCATATATCATATTATCTGAATAAGTAAACTATAGCTTTCAAAATCTCTTAAGATATATTGGATTCATCACTTATTATATATCTAATCATTCAATAAATCAATCATTCTCTTAGTACAAACCTTAACTCAACAAATTTTAAAATTTCAAAATCTCATCTTACTATCACAAAAAAATTTCATATCAAATAATTTTAATATCTTTACTAGAATAACCGAAAAGTCTAGAATAACCAGAAAGTGGATTTACTTCAAAAGATTAATCTTATTACCTCAAACCTCTACAACTCCTCAAAATTACAAGAGATCCTCTGTATTTAATAGCTTTCACTTTATCATAATATTCCACCGATACACATACCTCAAATTATCGACAAACTTAAAAAAATTTAAAGCATAACCCAAATCAAATCAAATTCTAAATTCTAAGATCTCATAATAATTGATACCTGACATAAATTTAACAAATAATTCTTCAATATAAAATATTCGTTGATATAAGTACTCATATCATAAGCGCATCTCATATAAGATCGTTTCTTATCTGCACAAGGTATAGATTTATTCACCTCAATGATTCAATCAGAGTTATTAACTAATATCATTGCTTCAACGCATAACAATGATAATTTTAACAAATTATCTCACCTTTCTCAAATCAACTACAACTCGAAAAGTGGAGGTCACTTCGTTAAAATCAAGACCAACCAAATAGAGAACAAAATTGAGTCAAACTCCTACGTCTACTCAGTGATTTACCCACAACTCATAGGTCAAACCTAAATAGGTTTTCTACAAGAAAGAACTTAAGCTCTGATAACATCTTTGTAACACCCCCTTCCCGATAAGGAAAGGGAGGTCACGTGCAAAGCACAACAAACCTCAAAATAAATAAGCAGAGCACTAACAACCTCAAAATATTAATAGTGGTGATCCAATAATAAAGTAATAAGTATAATTCTCCAAACTGAATCAAAATAATCAAAACTTAAAATTCGAATCAACCTAAATGGTCAAAGGCTAAACTCTCATCACACTAGCCCTGAATCACCCCTGTAAACCTGCCGGAAGAAAAACACAGCATGAGCCAATTGTCCGGTACAGATACAGATATACAAAAGATATACAACTGATATGCAAAAACAACTGAGACAAAATACTGAACAAGCCTCAAGTACAAATACGAACGAAAATATAATATTCAAAGATCTGAATGGAATATAGCTGAATCAACATAATTGACGAAACCAATAAAAGAATAAAGAAATAATGAACTGAAGTAACTAACTCAATGACTTGAACTGAATAGAAACCAACAAAACTAATCCAATAAAATAATAGGCTAAAACAAATGGCTGAAGTTATTTCATACTGAATGAGCTCAGAAATATATCTTGCCACACATGCAAGTCAAACTAATGCCACACAGGCAAATAAAGTTATGCCACACAGGCAACCAAAATAATGCCACACAGGCAAATCACACATTGGACCGCGAATCCAAATGTATGCAAATTAGATAGTGTGTTTGGCACAACATCACCAATCCGCATAACAAAAAACTAGGGTTAACCCATACGCCTCCCACAACAAAACACCAAATAGCCCACTTCCTTCGGAGCCCAAAACGGAGACACCGTGGACTAATCACACCACCACGGAAAGTGTCATACCTCTCGTGCCAAGACGACATGCCTATGGTACCCCCACAGGTGGTTATAGCTCATGTATACCCTACGATATATTCTAACAAAAATATTATGTCACAACACATGCGACATAATACCAACAAAAGGGTTCTATATGAACATGTTGAACCAAATCAAGTTATTGTCACAAGGTCTCAAAAAGAAGGTAGCAACATGTACCGCTCTATAATTATCAAAAATAAATACTAAACATGATAACCTAACTCAAAGAGTACAAATACGAGTCATATATATCAACTCCAAAATGAAACTATTATATGAATTTCAGAAGAAACAATTATGTGAAATAATAATGAAATTCGAAATAAGAGACAAAAAAACAAATCAAATTTAACAAGAATGTCGCTGAAAGAGTACGAAATCCGTACCTGATACTTCCAAACCATTTATAGCACACTCCACAAAATCTTATTATGAATTGCCAACGATATCAAATACGAAACGTTATTCACAACCTAAATATATTCACCTCAAATTAAAAATAATTCAAACTAATAATTTCAAGATAATTCATAATCTATTTAATATGCCTTTAATCATCGCCTTATATCAATTATTAATACTCCAAAATTTATATTCTAAATATAACTCTTTAAATTCCATCCGTCTGATCTAATTAAAAGTAATAATAATAAAATTATAGTTACCTACTAATTATAAATTATATTAATATGAAATTAATTTCTCCAATTACATTAGATTCACAAAATAAACCTGAATAAATTTTGTATGATCTCGGATCACTTATAAAATATGTTATTACTCTCCATTTTTATTTTTTTAAATCAGAACCTTATTTATACATGTAAAATATAATATACATTCCATAATATTGTTGAATTGAATACATGACCATTATGACAAATACACATAATATAAACTAATATATAAATATTAACTTTTAACCAAAAACCTGATACATAAGTACTACTCATTAGTTAAAAAGAAAACAAAGGTTTTTTATTATTATTTTATTTTTATACGTGCATTAATGTTACAGGATTCATACATATATTATTTTAATATTCATTATTATTCAATTAGTATCCACATTATCTAATTCATATGATACTCAACACTAAGCCAATTAATATCAAATGTGTACAAGTCTTATAAATATACAATCAACTTTTACATGATGATTTCACAATGATTGTTGTACTACACTATTAATTCAATAACCAGGCAGAGACTCACATGAAAAATAATAGGAATTCAATTCCTCCTCTTGGTTCTTATACCGCCGCTGTCCATCTTCTTCTTTTGTTCTGTTACCACCTCATTTCTTTTTCCCCAGTCAGGCAATTACGCATCAAAAATTAGGTTTTACTTATTAATAAATTTTATTAACTCTACAAATCTTAATAGGATTTTAAACTACACAATTATAAATTAGACCCACTTAATTTAAAGCCCAATTTTACCAATTTAATTTATCCACCACTTATTAAAACATTAGCCCATAAAAAATTAAATAACTAGTTTGACCCAAATAAAAGACAAAGTTCAATTAATATGTTTTAAAACAAAGTAATTTTTATTATTTTAAATATATATATATATATATATATATATATATTATTATCTTCTTTTTTTCTCGGGTATTACACAAACATATATATTTATATATGTTCACACGTCGTTCTTGATATTACAACCATTAATATCACACACTATCAAAAGATACTATCGCTTAAACTTTAAGCTATCTATCGTCCACTCCCTTCACAATTCTTCTTCTTACTGGGACACTTATTGAATCCATGACCCGTCCTCCCACATGAATAACACTTCCTCATATTTGGCTTAGAACAATATAGAGAAATATGTCCTTCCTACTTACCATTGAAGCACACGTTCTTTCACATCATGCATTCTCCCGCGTGAGCCTTTCCGCACTTGGTACAGGCTTTCTTATTCTTCGGGTTTGAATTTTCAGAATTTGGGTTGTTGTTGTTCCTCTTTCTCTTTTTTTTTCTTGCCTTTCTGCTGCTTGATTGTTCTTTCAGACGATCCACCACCTTTAGTCTTCATCCTTTCCACTTGCGCCTTCAGTTCATTGCGTTTTTCAGTCATTTCGCATAACGCTCGCTCCGTCTTCCACAACTCCTCCAAGAGAAATACTTTACTCCAGGGTTCTTGTACTTCTGCAGAATCTTGATTTTGTTCTCCAACTTTGGTCTTATTCCCTTTCTCCACCTTAGCTTCTTCGGACTTTGCCTCCTCATCACCACTTAGATACATCTCAGGATAATCGTCATGATTGCTCCCCAGATTAACTGATTCGCTTTGCGCTGGCACCTCGGCTACTGGCACAGGTGCAACAGCCGCTAGCATCTCTGCACTCATTTCATCTTCTCCAAACATCCTATAATCAGTCTTAATGACTTGATCAATACTTCTCCAATACGAACTTCTTACACTATGTGTCCACATATCTCACTATCAATATATTTCGATAATCCCTCACCTAGTACTCTAAATGAGTTTTCTCTATCTCACGTATGGTTATAATCCTAGGGTTTTCCCCCACCCCACTTAAGGTTTATAACCTACAACTTTGATACCAACCTGTGACACCCCCAAATCTGGGTTACCCGGCCCCCGAGTTTGGTGCTCACGATCAACAATATAAATAACATTTAACTACCCATTTAATTATAAATAAGAACATACACTTCATTAACCAATATAGTTAATACATTACCTCAGGTTCTCTAACCTTAACATTACAAACATACCCTTTAGTTATACAAAAAGGGTTCACAAATACAATATAATAATAATGTTTATAAAAATATGATATCACTAGGCCTTTGCCTTTGTTCTTCACAGCACTTCCTGGAACTTCGTTCCTAGCTGAAAAGTTTTATTTAGCAAGGGTGAGCAATAAATTTGCCCCGCAAGTTAAGATATACAATGAATGTATAATTATCAAAATAATAGACTATCTATTTTGATAGAATGACACCAAAGTTTGGGAAACTTTGATAGAATGTTTTCCAGATTTATGTTGAGCGATCCATTGGATCTAAAACTTTTCTTCTCGGGTATCTATCAAATATTTACTTTGATATATACGCAGGTGTATCAGATAACCATAAAGATTAAATCATACCCCTCTGTAAGTATAACAAGTGATCAACTTTATTATACCCTATATTATGCATAATGATTAACAGTGCGAAATGGCCGAATATACGACCTAAAATGTTCCCTTTATATAAAAGGTTGTTCTTCTCAGTCTTTGAATAAGAATTTGATTTAACAACGAAAATGTAATGATTTCAATATCTAATCTCTTCTCTTCTTTTCTCAAACCTATCAAGTTTTGCTTTTTCGATCTAGCCGAAACAACTGGCATTGATCTATCAATAATAATTAAATTATTTTCTATTCTCTTCTTGAACCTATCAAGTTCTAACAAATGTTCGTCTAGCCAAAACAATTAGCTAAGACAAGTTTCAATACGATTAAACAATAGACAAAATTTAACTGTACTATTTGAAATCAATAATAGCTTCTATAGATGTGAATATCCAACAACAGTTATTCTACAAGTATATTCTTAGAATCACTAATTCAATTTGAATTAATAAACATGCAATAACTTCTAATAATCAACAATAAATTCTTGGACGTGGTCTAATCAACAATAATTAACCACTATAATAATTGAATAAAAATAACTCAAGGTTGAGTTAGGAAACATGCCTTTCGCGTTGATTGCTGCTACAAAATATACTTATCTGCTTTCGAAAGACCTATAACCAATAATATCGGTCTCACAATTAGCACAATAATTCACAATACGTAATACTGTAATTTACAGTTAATACTTCTTCTAAACACATTAGCACATAGTCACATCGGTGTTTATAACCTATATAAACACTTATCAAGTCAAACTTGTTCGGTCTGGTTGGACTTTGGTCTCATCTCGATGTACTGGTCACCCTATTCGACAATTAACACGTATATTGTCAATTAAACTTAGTCTCTAAGCTTCAATATTATTTTAGATAAGTCAAATATCATTTATAACATTTTTCGGAAGCTTTTATAAATTTATAAAGAATTATTATAATTTATAATAATTTTTCAAACAATGGAATCATTTTTAAATGATTTAAATATCGAATAATCTTATCATCATTAATATTTAATAATATAAAAATATTAATAACATACTTGTCAAAATATTAAAGTTATTATTAATAACTT
The DNA here is from genome assembly GCA_020205505.1 of Panax japonicus. Classification (NCBI taxonomy): domain Eukaryota; kingdom Viridiplantae; phylum Streptophyta; class Magnoliopsida; order Apiales; family Araliaceae; genus Panax; species Panax japonicus. The sequence goes on along the minus strand of CM035101.1, from coordinate 33,907,250 downwards.
AAAATATTTTTATAATCATTAATATTCTACTTAAATGATTTTTAAATTAATTAAAATCATTTTTAAACCATCGCCATTAATATTTAAATATTAATGAAATTATTATCTAAATATTAAAAGTCATTAATTATAATTTAAAATATTTTTAAATCAATTTTCTTATTTTTAAATGATTTTTAAATCAATAAAACCTTTTTTAATTTTTTTATTTAATATAATAATTAAATAAATCTAATATCATTAATATTAATTTATTAATGAGAATTCTCCAAAAATATTTAAAATTATATTTTATAATTTAAAATTTTTACTTACACTTTATTCTCATTTAAAATGATTTTTAAATCAAAAATATCATTTTAACATATTTATTTAATATAATAATTAAATAAATCTTGTATCATTAATATTAAATTATTAATGAAAATTCTCTACAAATATTAAAAGTTATATTTTATGACTCAAAATATTTTTAAATACATTATTCTTATTTAAAATGATTTTTATATAATTAAAATCATTTTTCTCTAATTTATTTAATTCACTAATTAAATAAATTAAATAGCATTAATATTCAAATAATTATAAATATTAATGAAAAAATCCCAAATAATTAAAAGTTATTTTTCAGAATTTAAAATAATTTTTAAAACCATTTTAGTAATTTTTAGAAATTATTTTCTATTTTTAAATAATTTCTAGAAATTCAAAAATTAAAAATATTTAAAATTGTCGCTATAGCCTATAGCGACAGTAACCGTCGCTGTTGGTGTTCTTGAGCCTCAAGAACACTGGCAGGTCGGTTACCAACATGCCCAGTTTGACAGTTTTTAAAATCCAATCTAATCATGTTCTGGGATAGGTTAAGTATTGATCATGTAGTGTTTATGTAACACCACATGAATCAATCTTCATCTCGGTAATAAAATAACATATCAAGACGATCTGTGCCTTCAAATTCCGTGTCAGACAATTTTCGAGTTTTCCCAGAAACCCAGCAGTTCATCTCAGTACTTTCTAGATCATTTTAATCTAGGTTCTTGTCACGTTTTGGATGGTTTTATGGTTTCACACTGGTAGTATACATGACAAGGAACATAACTATAACAACAAATCAGTTCAATAACAACAGATTCTCAAGCTATAACTCATTCATACATTGTCAGATATTTTGTTCATCAAATTTCTGGGTTTTTCTAGAAAGGTAAAATCATTTCGGGGGGAATACTTTGACCACCTGTTACGTTCGATTGGTTGGATTTTTAAGGCATCTAAAGGCATTTAGCTATAGTCCAGACAACAGGCTACACATTTATTACAACAACAATAACAAACAACATAACACCTGACATAACTCGAGCTTCAAAAATCTTGTCAGACGTTAATCTAAACTTTCTGGGTTACCTAGATTTTACTCGGTCATGGTCGGTCAACCGACTTTGATCTATTATAACTTGAATTCTGGAAATCTAATAGCTTGGATTCCACTTCTAGATCATAGACCACATGACAGGCTACAAGTATAAAGCTTAAAACAACTCAAAACATAAACACATAAAGATCTAAGGCGACTGACATTTGCTTGTAAGAGAACTTTTAGACTCGAGAACAGTTTTTGAAAAACTTTATTTTAAGGAACTTTGATGCTATGGATTCATGATAGATCATAATAGATCTTCATAAAACATCCATTAGCAAAATTCTAAACACTTCAACACAAAAAGTTTCTAAGCATACAAGATCAAAATGAAACTTAGGGTTTATACCTTTTCTTGAATATGCTTTGATCTTGTCCTACCAATTTGATCTAGATGTTTTAGAGGGCTAAAAAGTGACTGAAATACTTCTGATTTTCGGAGCTTTTAGTAAGAGAGAGAGAGAGAGTTGGTGAGAGCAAGAGATAAAATAGCTAACTTTTGTACATTTTCTCTTTCTTAATCTATATGTATACTTAGATACAATGTATGATCTGATATTGATGTCTGTGATACCCCCAAATCCGGGCATCTTCTAACCCGACAAATGGTGCAACATGACACTCATAACTATACATTCATTATAATGAAATGACATCAAAATGTATGTTCCAACGTCATTCTTATTACATTAAAAATAATAAATCTCGTTCCCAAGTTCTTAAACAATTACATTCTTTGTTTGTCGATCGATTGTCTAGTTGATTTCCCGCGACTTGTATTTCGTTCTACATAGCTTGATCGTCCGCATTCGCAAAATTCTGTGTCGGGTCTGGTTGTCCTCCAACTTTGTTGACAGATTCTTCTGCCCTTTGGTTTGGCTTTCATCTTGACGGTATTATCGTAAATTATTCCTTACATACTAAGCCTTATTGTAAACGCTTAACATATAACACAAAACTTTCTATTAAAATAATCATGTACTCAAAATATTAGATTTTAAAAACTCGGTCTACTGTAATAACCAGTGACCAAATAAATATCTACTATCTTTATACCAACTTATCCTATTAATCCAACATAGATCCATATTCATAACACTTGTCATGCCTTAGCACACACTGCTTTAAACATCCGCTATCCCTTTGTGACTTGAAAGTCGGGAATTGCAGCCATAACTTATACAAAATATTACATTACACCAACATACCTATCATATATACCACCTAAAATCATACATATTCAACTAATACTAATACTGCATATTCCTTACACATTCACTAACGATCAATTGCTTAGTATCATATCTATTCCCATCATCCTTAATAATCCATTTACGCATAACTATATCCAGTTTGTCACAACTTTCAACACCTTATGAGTTTAAGAACTCGACATTGACCACTTATAATCCTTTAACTATACTTTTCCTATCAGTTATACTGATCATTTCTTAATCTGATAATGTACTTTCCAAAATAACCACCTCTTTGAGGTAGCTTTCAATGTGAGCCTTTATTACAGTTATTGACTTTGATATTGGCTCGGTCATGGAGGTTGACTTATTCTTTACGACTTAAGGGTATCCTAATTCTGTTCCTTTCTAACATATACACACAAAAATTATCTTGACTAGTAAATAATAAATACACACAACACATAATAGTTTTATAAATTATCTTTTATTTTGTTTGACGATGAATTTATCTGATTCATATATCTTTAAACTCTATATGAGTTATTTGTATTTTCAACGTTTCCCTCTGTTCTTAGGTTATAGCCTAAAGTCTAACCCACCTAAGGTTTCTAACCCTATAGCTCTGATACCATTATGTAAAGTCCCCGAACCCGGATACTTGAAACCCGAATTCGGTTCTTCACGATACCATTTCTATGAGCGGAAATATTACTAATAATAATAACAATAATATAAATTTTAAACTTAACTTATATTTATCAGAGTCTAATCCCAAGTACACAACCTTTACTACATTCTTTACATGATTTATAATACATATCATTAACTTATTACAATTTATCTATTACAAATAATACCAACAACATATTTTGTTTGCTTTCCTTTTCACTTGTTTTGACATGAGCTTTCTGGTCCTTCAAACTTAGCTGAAAACATTTAAATTAAGCAAGGATGAGCATTTGAGTGCCCAACAAGTATTATATATATATATATATATAAGCTGAAAGAATTTAAATATTTTCTTTATAATATTCTTCTACAACCAGTCAATAGTTGTGAAGTAATATGTACCAATAATAATAACATAACAACCCTCTTTCAAATTTTTGAAACTGTGTATTGACTATACATGGGGTTTCTGTGACATACTATGAACATTGTTTTCATTTTCAAAAGGGTTTAAACAGAAATTCATCTGTAAATCGGTCATTGCTTACGGGCTTGAGGGTGTACAGTCCATGGGCCTTGTATTGATCAATACTACATTGCTAGAACGATATTATCGTTCATCCTTTGTTCGTCGTAGCGCATAAAAATTTTCCCATTATCGGAATGTTCATACCTGTTGGGTTTTCATAACAAAGGTCTTATATAATTCAACATATATATATATATATATATATATATATATATATATCAAAGGTGTATCAACATGCGATTAAATACAATGATTATCCAAGTGGGGACACTTGTATAATCATTTCTAGAAATTAAAGAATAGAATATATAACTGAATTATCATATACTAACATGTTGATAATCAATGGGCTTATATAATATAGGTTTAAGAATCTGTATAATAATAATATAATTCTGAAACATTCTTACACTTGTCCATTGCATAAAGAAATGCAAAGTTAGGATACTTGCCTGATGCGCTGCTTACTAATCTCAACTTAGTTTTATCTTTTATGAGATCACCTATCATTAATCAGATCATTTTACTGATTAGTATAACATAACGTAACACATAACACTGCCTATTGCAGTCAGCACATTCCTAATCACATTGCCACAAAACTTTAACACCATTGAATCATAAATAAATAGCTATCCAAACAATCTATCTGAGTCCAAATTAATTTCTGAAACATGTCGGCCTATCGATAACTTAATCGGGTAATTATCGAGTCTAAGACCCTATCCTGTAACTTAGTATCAGTCATATTATTTTTAAATGACTTATAATACTTTTTAAATATTTATTGTAATTTATCACGAATTTTTCAAACATTGAAATTATTATTAAATGATTTTAATAATAAATTAATTCATTATCATTAACATTTAATTAATATTAAACTATTAATGAAATCATTTCCAAAATATTAAATTTATTTATAATAACTTAAAGTACTTTTGAAGTATTTATTTTACCCTTAAATGATTTTTAAAACATTTAAAATCATTTTTATATAATTATCATTAATATTAAAGTATTAATGTTTTATTTATCCAAATATTAAAAGTCACTAATTAAAACTTCAAATATTTTTAATTCATTTATATCCTTTTTAAATGATTTTTAAAGTAATAAAACCATTTTTAAACTATTTATTTAATATAATTATTAAATAAATTTAATATCATTAATCATAAATTAATAATCATTACTATTAAATTATTAATGAAATTATCCTTTAAATATTAAAAGTTATATTTTATAACTTAAAATATCTTTAAACACTTTATTTTCATTTAAAATGATTATTATAATATTAAAATCATTTTTAAACTAAATTATTCAATATATTTATTAAATATCTTATATCATTAATATTAATTAATTAATGAAATTTACCTTTAAATATTAAAAGTTATATTTTATAACTTAAAATATTTTTAAATACTTTATTATCATTTAAAATGATTTTTAATATAATAAAATTATTTTTAATTAATTTATTTAATGCATTTAATAAATAAATTAATTATTTATAATATTTAAATAAATACTAATATTTATTAAAATATTTCAAATTATTAATATTTAATTTTTATAATTTAAAAATAATTTTTAAAATAATTTTTGTAATTTTCGGAAATTAAATACTATTTTTAAATAAATTTCAGAATTAAAATAATTAATTTTATTAAAAGTGTCGCTGAAGACCTGTCTATAGCGACAAAACCGTCGCTATATGTGTTCTTCTGGTTCTTGGCTAAACCCAGAACTTCATAGCCAGTTTGCAAGGTATCGAGTTTGACCAAGATTTTCGGTCAGATCCTGATGTTGCTGGGCATGTTATTAGTCAGATATTGTAGTAATAATGCACGACTACAAGATCCAACAACTAACATGGCCATACAACCCATAACAAAGTAGATCTAGAGCCACGAACAAGCTGTCAGAGATGTTCTTCATTTTCTGGGTTACCCAAAAATGGAGAACAGTTCGACTGGCTTGTTTTGGGATTCCACAACTTGTTGATCTTGTAATGTTTTAGTGATATTAAGCCGTCATTATGTAGACCACATGTAAGTCTATAGATTCATTACATAAAAATATTTTAACAACATCACATAAAATAATTATGGACCGGTCAAAGTAGTAGTCCGAAACTGCTTATGAAGGTTTCTGGGTTACCTAGAAACTTCATCCGGCAGTTTCGTCCTCACTACTTTGACCACTGATTTCTTTGATTCAGAGAAGGATATAATGATTCTAGAGGCATGTTCATGTAGACTAGACGTCAGACAACAATATTACAACAATAACAAGGTCTAACACATAAATAGAAGCAAGATCCAAGTGCATGAACAAGCTGTCAGACTTTCTGGGCACGTTCTGGGTTACCCAGAAACGTGTGGTCAATGCCAGTCAACTTGGTTTGACCACTAATAACTTTCTACTGACTTAAGATCTGACTTTGATTCCAGTTTCAGATCAAAGATCTTCCAGCATACTACCAGATCAAAGCTTAAAAACACAAAAACACATAACAGGACGAGATCTATGGGACCTGACATTTGGTTGTCAGACCATATTTCTCATTTTTCTAGATTTTACAAATCTTCAAATCCAAGCCTCTAGATGTTATGGATCTAACATCTAGCAACCCAGATCATCATTAGACACTATAAACAACATATTAAAACACTTAAACACAAAATCAAACAACAAATTTGGACTGAAATTAAAGTAGGGTTTATACCTTTCTTGGTTTGATTTTCTGATTTTGTGTTGATGTTTTGATTACGAATTTTGTGGGGCTGTGTTTGGGAGTAATAATGCTAGATAAATTCGTTGGTTCTAGAGAGAAAAGTTATTGTTTGAGTATTGAATAAAAATGGCTAACAAAAATAGCTTTCTCTCTCCTTAAATCTTTATATAGGAAACCATGATACATGAATTTTCTGATTAGAGGCTGTGTGTTGTCCATATGAGTCATCAAGAGTTGTTAGGGTTAGTAAGAGTTGGTTAACAACCCAACCTAAATGTCAAAACCTATATCTTAGCTTATTTAATGCTCAAAAGGGTATAATGGTCTTTTGTCCAACACATTTAATGGCAAAAATGGAAATTGGCAAACCCTTAGGGTTTAACCCTAAGGTTTAGTACATATCATTTGTAGGATTTAGCAATTAGGGTTTGCACAAAATAAAAATATAATAAAATAAAATAAAAAATTTTAGTTTTCTAAAATTTTATAAATTAGGGTTTTGTTAATTATAATTTAAATTTCTAATTATACATTAACATTAGGGTATTATAATATAATTAACCTTGCCACTTAAGCAATTAAGGTTTTCAATTAGCAATTAGGGCTACTAAATTAGAAATTATGTTTACTAATTTTAGAATTAGGGTTTCTAGTTAATTAGGGTTTCCAACATTTATTAGGGTTTTCCTAATTAACAATAATATTTATAATAAATATCATAAATCATATATCACAATTCCAAAATAATCTTATACTCTAATTTTGATTTCAAATTAGGGGTTTTCTAAAGATTAATTAGGGTTTATAGATTTTAATTAGGGTTTACCTAATAATCATTTAATACACAACATAAACCATATAACACAATTTATAAAACAATCATGTACTCTAATTTGGATCTCAAATTAGGGTTTAGCACAATAAAACTAGGGTGTGTCATATAACGACATAATTGACCAACCATTATCGGTTCACATATTCAGTACATATTAATAGCACAAAAAAATAAATCAAATAATATTATATTATTATCATTCCTTATTCCTGTGACAACCCGAGAATTTGGATAATATTATTAAAATCTTAAATGATTGATTTAAGGTCAAATAATAGACCTAGACAGAAAATAAGTGTATGCGTTTAATGTTATTGGGATGGAATTTTGAGGGTTTCAAAATTCTGTAAAGGATATAGGCTAATTATTCAGGATTAAGGATTTATGTGATTATGTTCTGTGTTTATGGTTAATGATGTGTTCAGAATGTGGTTAAGGGTCAAGGGTTGACCAGATAAAGAATATCTGTAACAAACCCTATGAATATATTAAGAACGTCAAACGTTCAGTTAGAAAACCCTAACGTCTGATAAGAAACCCTAGAAATCGGTTTTGGAAACCCTAGTTTCAGTTCTGGGAGTCCGAAACCTTAATTCGGATATTGAAAATCCTAGATTGGGAAGGCAATGCTATGTACAAGGTTAAACGTCATTAATATTGAATTAATTAGGTAAAACCCTAATGAATTATCTAAAATCTTAGTTGATTATTTGAAAACCCTAATATCAGATATAAAAACCCTAATTTCAGATTCTGATAAAATGAAAGCCCTAATCTAGGAATGGAAAGGATAATTATAATGCTTATGTGGTATTAATTAAGTATTAATTAGGGTAAAAATTAATTAATTAACAAACCCTAATTTTTAATTCTAGGAACCCTAATTGTTCCGTCAGAAACCCTAATGCTCAGTTGTGAATTTAATTGCTATATTAGCAATGTAAATTAGGAAACCCTAATCCTAATTATTTCAATTTATGTGTAATTAGAAACCCTAATCTAATTACGAATATTTAATTTCTAAATTAGAAAATTATTTTTTCTATTAGAAACCCTAATTTAAGGGTTTTAAACCCTAATGACCATTTTGACCCTAATTGCTAAATTAGCGATTTTAATTAGGAAATACTAATCCTAATTAGTAAGATTTAAAGTATGATTAAGGAATTTTAATATAATTAGTAAATCCTAATTATAAGTTAAAAATGTTAAATTTCTATTTTTGAAAATATGAATTTGGAAATTTTTAGAAACTAAGTTGCTAAATTTTTAGGGTCAAACCCTAAACTCTCAATGATCCAAATCCTAACCCTAAGGGTTTGCAACACATGGAAAATCCTAGAAATAAATGGAAAAGTCCATAATGCCCTTTTTGGTCACATTTTCTTGGATGTGGAGTATAAATCTTGCAAAATCTTTGGGTTGGTGAACAACCCTAGTCTAAACCTAGCATAGCCATGTGACAAAATCCAGCAAAATCAGCAACTCAGCTGGCAACATCTGATCCAGCAGCTCAATTGTCAAAATTAAATAGAATAGAGAGAGAAATGTGCTCACTTTAAAATTCATTTTTGCTCCTAACCCTTCTCTCTCTAAAAATTCGGGTTTTAGTGTGATATGGAGTTAGGAGACGAATCAATATCAAACCCTAACTCTCCTTAGTCAGCAGCAAAGAACCAGAATCAAAATCAAAGCATAAAAGGTATAAAAACCCTAAATTTTGAAATCTATGCTTTTGATGTTTAATGTTGTTGTTTGTTGGTTAAATATGTGTTATAAGGTTCCTATTAGAGATCTGGGTTGTTGGATCATGGATCCATAACACCTAGATGCTCGGATCTAATGTTTATAGAAATCTGGAAATCTGGAAATTTAAGGTCTGACAGCCATATGTCAGGGCCTCTAGATCTTTACTTGTTAATGTTTTGTTGTGTTGTAAGTTATATGTCTGTAGTATGCCATGTATTCTTCAATTTGGAACTGGAATAATAATCATACCATGTCTAGATCTCCAGATACAAGCGGTCAAAGTGCATTGACCGATCACGTTTTCTGGATTTCTGGGCAAGCCCAGATTTCCAGATCGGTCTGACAAGTTTTTCAAGGCCATGAATCTTGCTTTCGTTTGCTTGTTTGGCCATGTTATTGATTTATCCTTGTAGGTTGACATGTTGTGCACATACTAAAACCTTTACATCACCTAGATCTGTATCAGGATAGTAGAAAATTAAGGTCAAACATGCGTTGACCGTCTGTTTTGACAAATTCTGGAAATTTCTAGATTTCGTGAAGAAGAGTGTCTGACAGTATGTTTGACCGGCCAGATCTTGTTCATGTTATGTTTTTAGGTGGATCTAGTGATAATATATTGTACCCTGTCATGTGTGCTACATGTTGGAACTTTTAGATCATACAAACATGCTCTAGAATCAAAGTTACAGAGAATCAAATGAGGTACCGTGACTGTTCTTCATTTTCTGGGTAAACCAGAAAATGAAGAACACGTCTGTCAGACATTTCGGGAGCTCAGATCTTACTGCTATGTTGTTGTTTGGCCATGAAATGAGTTTGTAGTTGTACTACTACATGCGTACTACAATCTGAAAGTTTTAACCAACCTAGAAAGTAACAAGAACACAGATTAAATCATGGTCAAACAAGGACCCTCGAACACTGACAAGAACACTCAAGAACACCAATGGCGACATACAAGTATCGCTAAAGGCCTATAGCGACAGTTTATTTATTTTTTTCCGGAAAATGATTAAAAATTTGAACAAAATGGTTTTTAATTATTAAAAATATAAAATAAATTATGAAAAATAGTTTTTAAATATTTTGAGTATATTTCAAAAATATTTAGTAGTTTTGGAATGTAAATGGTATTTATTTATTTAATTATAATATTAAATAAATTATTTAAAAATAAATTTTAATTCATGAAAAATCATGAAAAATAATATTATGATAAAAAAAATATTTTAAGTTATTTTTGATAACTTTTGATATTTTGTGAGGAAATTCATTAATTAATCAATATTAATGATAATTAGTTTATTTAATAGATATATTAAATAAATTAAGGAAAAATGGAATTAATGATTTATAAATCATATAAAAATGATTTAAGTGATCTAAAAATATTTTAAGTTATAAAATATAACTTTTGATATTTAGTCATGAAAATATTAATTTTGTAATATTAATATTAATTATCGGATAATGGATTTAAGTGTTTAAAAAAATCATATAATTATGATTTTAAGGTATTAAAAATACTTTGATATATTATAATTATATTATAATATTATGTAATGATTTTCATTAATATTTTATATTAAATAAATATTAATGATTAAGGTATTAAGTGGTATTTAATTCATTTAAATACGGTTTTAAGGATTGAAAAATGTTGATAAATGGTAATAATTATCCGAAAATTATTACGAGCCTAGGAAAAATGTTTTGTCTGATAAGAAATTATCTGTGATGATGATTAAGTGGTTAGTCAGAGTTTAATTGAACTTAAACTCGATAAAAGTCCTACTAGACCGTCGGGATGTTAGAATTATGTCGGTTTGAAGTCAGACTGAAATAATTTGACCTGATACTAAGTCTTATGTGTTGTAAAGACTGATAGGATTATGTGCTATGTGTTTAGGTTATTCTGTGTGTATAAATATAACAGTATTATACTGTGATGATATTATTCTAATATTGGAGATCTATATTATTAATATTAGGTCTTCGGGTAAAGCGTTATAAATTGCGTTGCGGTAATCAACGGTTCAGGCAAGTTTTCTTATACTTAACTCTAATAAGAGTGTTTTATTCAAGTTGATGGTTAATCGTTGTTGATTGCCATGAAATTTATACTCTGTACATCTTGCATGTATAAGTCAGGTATGAAAGGCTGATCACCTTCATTACCAGTTGGTTCAGAAATGTTTGTTCATGTTTAATCTTGTTCAGTCCAAAGTTTATTCGTGCTAGTTCTCAATTATATTGATAAATTATAGCCAGCTTATTATTCATACTCTTCAATCATGATATATTGTTATGTTATTGTTGTATTTAAACTTGCTGGGCAACTTTCATGCTCACCCTTGCTATATCATGATAAAAACATTGCAGATAAAGCGAATGCGTGTGGATACAGGAAAAGGTTAATGCCAAGTTCGGTGTGTGATAAAACGTGCGGCTATCTTGTAATAGTTTATTTTGATAAATATTATTGTATAATAGATAATTTATGAATTGTGTCTAGTTAAGGTTACTCAACCTTGGGGATAAGTGTGTAATGTATTGTATAAACAATTTATGTTTATATCTTCCGCAAATAGTTATAGAAATAGCGTACCGAGTCCGCGGCAATTCGGGGCCCGGATTCGGGGTTGCTACAATTCCAAGACCAGAATTAGGGTTTATAGAAATATTATTAGGGTTTGGTCGTAATGTAATAAAATTGTTTCACACATAACCATACATATCTATAACACTGACAAATAATAATATAATATTATTATTTTCATTCCTTGATCAATACCCAGAATTAGGGTTTGGATTCCATAACTGATTTTATCTTCCATAATTAACCTTATAAATTAAGTTAAAATAATTAACTTAATATCCTGAACAAAATCATATAATGAAGTAATCATTATAATTATTTTAAAATCATTTCACATCTTATTTAAATAATATAAGATTATATTTTCATAGAGAATAATTAATAAAAGCATTTCCAATAAGGAATTAATTAATATAAAAATTATAATTGATAATAATCAATAATTCTAAAAATAAATTTATTTGTAATACTTAATGTAACAAATAAATTTTATTTATCACATATAAAAATATATTGCACATTACCTTGACACATATCATTCATATAAATAAATTATAATAACTACAATAATCATTCCTTTTATTATTTAAATAATATAATATTATATTTCCTTTGAACAATAAAAAAATAAAAATATTTCTACAATAAAATTAATTATTGAAGAAAATATACTTTATAATGATCATAAATTCTAAAATAAAATTATTTGTAAATATTCACGTAAAAAATATATTTTTATTTACCACATAAATACATATACACATTATCTTATACAAATCCTCATCCTTAAAAAAAATTATACTCAAAATTTATGATTTATTTATATAGAAAATATCGGGTTGTCACATTCACCCTCCCTTATAAAGATTCCGTCCCCGGAATTACCTTTTAAAACCTATACATACCAGGGTACATAATATACACAATCATTACAATTAGATCTCGATCATAATTGATCGAATCGATCTTTAACTATTCAGCATAACGCTTATCTATCTCCTTAAACATAAATTTGATTTCTAAGAGAACTCAAATTCCTCCTTCAAAATAATTTATAAAATAACTTACTATATATAAAAAAAATAATAAGAAAATAAAAATTGGTTAGATTAATACCTGGAGTTGCATCCACGGCTGCTACCGAATCCCGAACAGTCCCGTTGAAGACTATTGCGGTTGATTTCGTTGGTTTGTTTGTTGAAGTTGATCCCGTTGTCGCCAATGTCCTGCTGCCTTTTCGCATTTTCGCATTCCTTGTCTCCATTTCCTTTCTTGGACAATCTTTCACCTTATGCTTTATTGATTCGCACACAACACATTCACTATATATTATTGGATTGGGACATTTTGGAAAGATATATATATCCCTTCTGTTCTTACTTTCCACACAAACTTTTCTTTTAATCACATTCCTGGCTTATTTATTGAAATTATCTTCTTTTATCATATAGGTGACAAAAGTTGTCTTTTGCTACACCATTATCCTAGCTATCACATACGCTTTAACAGGGTCGGTTGATCTTCTAAATCCTGGCGGTCCGGTTGTCTTGAAGTTTTTGAAGTTTGTCGATCAATTGTCTAGTTGATTTTCCGCGACTGGTATTTCGTTCTGCATAGCTTGATCGTCCGCATTCGCAAATTCTGTGTCGGGTCTGGTTGTCCTCTAACTTTGTTGACAGATTCTTCTGCCCTTTGGTTTGGCTTTCATCTTGACAGTATTATTCTTAAATTATTCCTTACATACTAAGCCTTATTGTAAACGCTTAACATATAACACAAAACTTTCTATTCAAATAAACATGTACTCAAAATATTAGATTTTAAAAACTCGGTCTACTGTAATAATCAGTGACCAAATAAATATCTACTATCTTTATACCAACTTATCCCATTAATCCAACATAGATCCATATTCATAACACTTGTCATGCCTTAGCACACGCTGCTTTAAACATCCGCTATCCCTTTGTGACTTGAAAGTCGGGAATTGTTGCCATAACTTATACAAAATATTACATTACACCAACATACCTATCATATATACCACCTAAAATCAAACATATTCAACTAATACCTATACTACCTATTCCTTACACATTCACTAACGATCAATTGCTTAGTATCTTATCTATTCCCATCATCCTTAATAATCTATTTACACATAACTATATCCAGTTTGTCACAACTTTCTACACCTTATGAGTTTAAGAACTCCTCACCAACATATGAGTTTAAGAACTCGACATTGACCACTTATAATCCTTTAACTATACTTTTCCTATCAGTTATACTAATCATTTCTTAATCTGATAATGTACTTTCCAAAATAACCACCTCTTTGAGGTAGCTTTCAATGTGAGCCTTTATTACAGTTATTGACTTTGATATTGGCTCGGTCATGGAGGTTGACTTATTCTTTACGACTTAAGGGTATCCTAATTCTGTTCCTTTCTAACATATACACACAAAAATTATCTTGACTAGCAAATAATAAATACACACAACACATAATAGTTTTATAAATTATCTTTTATTTTGTTTGACGATGAATTTATCCGATTCATATATCTTTAAACTCTATATGAGTTATTTGTATTTTCAACGTTTCCCTCTGTTCTAAGGTTATAGCCTAAAGTCTAACCCACCTAAGGTTTCTAACCCTATAGCTCTGATACCATTATGTAAAGTCCCCGAACCCGGATACTTGAAACCCGAATTCGGTACTTCACGATACCATTTCTATGAGCGAAAATATTACTTATAATAATAACAATAATATAAATTTTAAACTTAACTTACATTTATCAGAGTCTAATCCCAAGTACGCAACCTTTACTACATTCTTTACATGATTTATAATACATATCATTAACTTATTACAATTTATCTATTACAAATGATACCAATAACATATTCTGTTTGCTTTCCTTTTCACTTGTTTTGACATGAGCTTTCTGGTCCTTCACACTTAGCTGAAAACATTTAAATTAAGCAAGGATAAGCAGTTGAGTGCCCAACAAGTATTATATATATATATATATATATATATATATATATATATAAGCTGAAAGAATTTAAATGTTTTCTTTATAATATTCTTCTACAACCAGTCAATAGTTGTGAAGTAATCTGTACCAATAATAATAACATAACAACCCTCTTTCAAATTTTTGAAACTGTGTATTGACTATACATGGGGTTTCTGTGACATACTATGAACATTGTTTTCATTTTCGAAAGGGTTTAAACAGAAATTCATCTGTAAACCGGTCATTGCTTACGGGCCTGAGGGTGTACTGTCCATGGGCCCTGTATTGATCAATACTACATTGCTAGAACGATATTATCGTTCATCCTTTGTCCGTCGTAGCCATAAAAAATTTTCCATTATCGGGATGTTCATACCTGTCGGGTTTTTATAACAAAGGTCTTATATAATTCATCATATATATATATATATATCAAAGGTGTATCAACATGCGATTAAATACAATGATTATCCAAGTGGGGACACTTGTATAATCATTTCTACAAATTAAAGAATAGAATATATAACTGAATTATCATATACTAACATGTTTATAATCAATGGGCTTATATAATATAGGTTTAACAATCTATATAATAATAATATAATTCTGAAATATTCTTACACTTGTCCATTGCATAAAGAAAATGCAAAGTTAGGATACTTGTCTGATGCGTTGCTTACTAATCTCAACTTAGTTTTATCTTTTATGAGATCACCTATCATTAATCAGATAATTTTACTGATTAGTATAACATAACGTAACACATAACACTGCCTATTGCAGTCAGCACATTCCTAATCACATTGGCACAAAACTTTAACACCATTGAATCACAAATAAACAGTTATCCAAACAATCTATCTAAGTCCAGATCAATTTCTGAAACATACCGGCCTATCGACAAATTAATCGGATAATTATCGAGTCTAAGACTCTATCCTGTAACTTAGTATCAGTCATATTATTTTTAAATAACTTATAATACTTTTTAAACATGTATTGTAATTTATCACTAATTTTTTAAACATCGGAATCATTATTAAATGACTTAAATAATAAATTATTTCATTATCATTAACATTTAATTAATATTAAACTATTAATGAAATCATTTCTAAAATATTAAAGTTATTTATAATAATTTAAAATACTTTTAAAGTATTTATTTTACCCTTAAATGATTTTTAAAACATTTAAAATCATTTTTATATAATTATCATTAATATTAAAGTATTAATATTTTATTTATCCAAATATTAAAAGTCACTAATTATAACTTAAAATATTTTTAATTCATTTATATCCTTTTTAAATGATTTTTAAAGTAATAAAACCATTTTTAAACTATTTATTTAATATAATTATTAAATAAATTTAATATCATTAATCATAAATTAATAATCATTAATATTAAATTATTAATGAAATTATCCTTTAAATATTAAAAGTTATATTTTATAACTTAAAATAACTTTAAACACTTTATTTTCATTTAAAATTATTATTATAATATTAAAATCATTTTTAAACTAAATTATTTAATATATTTATTAAATATCTCTAATATCATTAATGTTAATTAATTAATGAAATTTACCTTTAAATATTTAAAGTTATATTTTATAACTTAAAATATTTTTAAATACATTATTATCATTTAAAATGATTTTTAATATAATAAAATCATTTTTAATTAATTTATTTAATGCATTTAATAAATAAATTAATTATATATAACATTTAAATAAATGCTAATATTTATGAAAATATTTCAAATTATTAATATTTAATTTTTATAATTTAAAAATAATTTTTAAAATAATTTTTGTAATTTTTGGAAATTAAATACTATTTTTAAATAATTTTCAGAATTAAAATAATTAATTTTATTAAAAGTGTCGCTGAAGACTGCCTATAGCGACAAAACCGTCGCTATATGTGTTCTTCTGGTTCTTGGCTAAACCCAGAACTTCATAGCCAGTTTGTAAGGTATCGAGTTTGACCAAGATTTTCGGTCAGATCCTGATGTTACTGGGCAAGTTATTAGTCAGATATTGTAGTAATAATGCACGACTACAAGATCCAACAACTAAAATGGCCATACAACCCATAACAAAGTAGATCTAGAGCCACGAACAAGCTGTCAGAGCTGTTCTTCATTTTCTGGGTTACCCAGAAATGAAGAACAGTTCGACTGGCTCGTTTTGGGCTTCCACAACTTGTTGATCTTGTAATGTTTTAGTGATATTAAGCCTTAATTATGTAGACCACATGTAAGTCTACAAATTCATTACATAAAAACATTTTAACAACATCACATAAAATAATTATGGACCGGTCAAAGTAGTAGTCTGAAACTGCTTATGAAGGTTTCTGGGTTACACATAAACTTCATCCGGCAGTTTCGTCCTCACTACTTTGACCACTGATTTCTTTGATTCAAAGAAGGATATAATGATTCTAGAGGCATGTTCATGTAGACTAGACGTCAGACATAATATTACAACAATAACAAGGTCTAACACATAAACAAAAGCAAGATCCAAGTGCATGAACAAGCTGTCAGACTTTCTGGGCACGTTCTGGGTTACCCAGAAACGTGTGGTCAAAGTCGGTCAACTTGGTTTGACCACTAATAGCTTTCTACTGACTTAAGATCTGACTTTGATTCCAGTTTCAGATCAAAGATCTTCCAGCATACTACCAGATCAAAGCTTAAAAACATAAAAACACATAACAGGACGAGATCTATGGGACATGACATTTGGTTGTCAGACCATATTTCTCATTTTTCTAGATTTTACAAATCTTCAAATCCGAGCCTCTAGATGTTATGGATCTAACATCTAGCAACCCAGATCATCATTAGACACTATAAACAACATATTAAAACACTTAAACGCAAAATCAAACAACAAATTTGGACTGAAATTAAAGTAGGGTTTATACCTTTCTTGGTTTGATTTTCTGATTTTGTGTTGCTGTTTTGATTATGAATTTCGTGGGGCTGTGTTTGGGAGTAATAATGATAGATAAATTCGTTGGTTCTAGAGAGAAAAGTTATTGTTTGAGTATTGAATAAAAATGGCTAACAAAAGTAGCTTTCTCTCTCCTTAAATCTTTATTTAGGCAACCATGATACATGAATTTGCTGATTAGAGGTTGTGTGCTGTCCATATGAGTCATCAAGAGTTGTTAGGGTTAGTAATAGTTGGTTAACAACCCAACCTAAATGTCAAAACCTATATCTTAGCTTATTTAATGCTCAAAAGGGTATAATGAACTTTTGTCCAACACATTTAATGGCAAAAATGGAAATTGGCAAACCCTTAGGGTTTAACCCTAAGGTTTAGTACACAACATTTATAGGATTTAGTAATTAGGGTTTGCACAAAATAAAAATAAAATAAAATAAAATTAAAAAATATAGTATTCTAAAATTTTATAAATTAGGGTTTTATTAATTATAATTTAAATATCTAATTATACATGAACATTAGGGTATTATAATATAATTAACCTTGTCACTTAAGCAATTAAGGTTTTCAATTAGCAGTTAGGACTACTAAATTAGAAATTAGGTTTACTAATTTTAGAATTATGGTTTCTAGTTAATTAGGGTTTCCAACATTTATTAGAGTTTTTCTAATTAACAATAATATTTATAATAAATATCATAAATCATATATCACAATTCCAAAATAATCTTATACTCTAATTTGGGTTTCAAATTAGGGTTTTTCTAAAGATTAATTAGGTTTCATAGATTTTAATTAGGGTTTACCTAATAATCATTTAATACACAACATAAACCATATAACACAATTTATAAAACAATCATGTACTCTAATTTGGATCTCAAATTAGGGTTTAGCACAATAAAACTAGGGTGTGTCATATAACGCCATAATTGACCAACCATTATCGGTTCACATATACAGTACATATTAATAGCACAAAAAAAATAAATCAAATAATATTATATTATTATCATTCCTTATTCCAAGACCAGAATTAGGGTTTATAGAAATATTATTACGGTTTGGTCGTAATGTAATAAAATTGTTCCACATATTAACATTACACACATAACCATACATATCTATAACACTGACAAATAATAATATAATATTATTATTTTCATTCCTTGATCAATACCCAGAATTAGGGTTTGGATTCCATAACTGATTTTATCTGCCATAATTAACCTTATAAATTAAGTTAAAATAATTAACTTAATATCCTGAACAAAATCATATAATGAAATAATCATTATAATTATTCTAAAATCATTTCATATCTTATTTAAATAATATAAGATTATATTTTCATAGAAAATAATTAAGAAAAGCATTTCCAATTAGGAATTAATTAATATAAAAATTATAATTGATAATAATCAATAATTCTAAAAATAAATTTATTTGCAATACTTAATTTAATAAATAAATTTTATTTATCACATGTAAAAATATATTGCATATTACCTTGACACATATCATTCATATAAATAAATTATAATAACTACAATAACCATTCCTTTTATTATTTAAATAATATAATATCATATTTCCTTTGAACAATAAAAAATAAAAATATTTCAACAATAAAATTAATTATTTAAGAAAATATACTTTATAATGATTATAAATTCTAAAATAAAATTATTTGTAAATATTCACGTAATAAATATATTTTTATTTACCACATAAATACATATACACATTATCTTGTACAAATCCTCATCCTTAAAAAAAATTATACTCAAAATTTATGATTTATTTATATAGAAAATATCGGGTTGTCACATTATTAATTGGGAGGATTCTGGCTCCGAGTTAGACTCAACGAGTAAGAATTTTAAAGACGAAAATAAAAAAAATTTGGGAACAAAATATTTTTGGGGAAAAAGACGAAATAGGCACTATTCATCCATTTCTGCTCGGAGATTTATTTTGAAATTTTGAGAAGTTATAGATTACGTAAAATGTTGAGACGTGATGGAATATTTAATAAAATTTCAGTTATGGATAAAGACGAAATATCTAAAAATATTTGGATTCCGAGAATCGCAGTTTTTAAAACTGTAGGACGAAACCCGAAAGACAGAACTACAAAACATAAGGTCTAAGCAAACTTGAGGGCTAAGTTAACTTGGTCCTTAAGTCTTGAATAGTAAGGAGGTGTGAATAGTGTATTTAGGGGCTAAATGACTATTTTACCCCTAACCTTGAAAATCTATAAATAGGAAGCTTAATCTCATTTGAATGGGATTTTGAAAATCCTACACTTTGAGAGAGAAAGAGAGAGAGACTTCGAATGGGAGAGGAAGAGGAAGAGGAAGAGGAAGAGGAAGAGGAAGAGAATGAGGAAAAGCTAGCTTGATTGCACGCTTTGTCCGACGGAAGGAGATTAAAGAAGAACGGTAATCCGAACACTAGTTTCTTCTAAATTTTCTTTAAGTTTTTATGTTCAAAAACATAACTTAATGAAGATAAGAAGTAGATGAAGTTAAAAATGATTTCATATGGTTGAAATCATGAGAAAAGAAGAAATAAGAAATTAGAAATTTAGTTTATAAATTTCTTAACGAAGTATAAGATTCGTAAGGATTTTGAGTGATCCGAATGAATCTTATGAATGGGTAGTTAAATAAGTAAGGAATGGTGTTTTATAACATCAAATTCCAAGAAAAAGTGAAATCGTAATCCAAAATATCGATTAAAAATGAAGAACGAACGAAGAACATGAAGAACGCGAAGAACACGAAGAATGTTGTTGATGGACAAATTTAAAACCATCGTAGTATAAATGTTGTTGATGGAAATGTTTAAAACCATCACGTATAAGTTAGTTGCTTATTGCTTGGTTAGGAATGGTAGAAACGTTCATGATGAACGTATTAAAACTAAGCTATAACGAAGTTATGGCGAAAATTTTGTAAAACAAGAATGAAAATTTGAAAGTTAGTAAATGAACCCGAACGTGTAGGGTTTCATAAGAATGTAAGAGAACGTATAAAACGTGAGCCGTGGACTCAAGAACGAACAAATTCTGAGTTCAGATGACCGAATTACAGACGAACGAACGAACGAAGAACGTTAAAAATGTTAAAATGAACGAAGAGCGAAGATTAAGCCATTGGAATGGCATGTTAATGAATTTAGAATGAATTTCTCTCTGTGGGTAATCGAAGAACGTAAGATAAGGAAGAAAATGGCTTTGGAACGACCTCGTTCCAAGTTATAACGAAGAAGTTATGAGATTTCAAAATCGGCATCTCAAGCTTGTAAAAGACTTAGAAAATTTCCTAGGTTTCATACTCGGCGCCGCAGCGCGAGTTGTGCCTTGGAGGCTAATGCCGCAGCACGTAACAGTGTTCGAGCACACTGCAAGAGTTCACCGCAGCGCGAACCGTAGTACAATTTGTGGCGCCGCTGCGCCATGTACAGCACGAAAATCTTCTGGAGTGTGGCTCCGCAGCGCGGCCCACTAAGTAAGGACTCCCGCCGCAGCGCAAGTCCGGGAAGAGAGGAGAGAGAAGTAGGTCGCGCCGCAGCACGAGAGGAAAGGAAGGGCACGGCGTCGCAGCGCCGGTTTAGAGCAATTCCCAGAAATGAGATTTTTAGTTCTCAGTTACTAGAGGATGTGCAAGAAAGAAGTATGAACATATAGTTCACGTAATGTAACACTTAATCAAGTGTTTTAAAACTTTAATAAAGTTTGAACGATAAGATTAAACTAGATTAAAAGACAAAGAATATAGGTGCGGGTTACGGAACCGATATCCAGGGACCGTAGTCACGATGAACGAACATGAGGGATTACTGTGATTGTGATTCCTTAGACGTTGAGTGACGTAGGTAACTATTAACATTTTGATGTTATGAAGTGGTAATGAGAGATAAGTGTAAAGCGTATAGACTCTATGAACGCAATGTTGTTGCGATGAACGATCGGTCTTAGCATACAACAGACCGTATGGCTTTGACATTAAGAAAGTATAATGAACATGGGGTTCATGGGATGGATAACGATGAATGCAATTGAGACCTTGATTAAAGGTTGAGTGAGAGATTAAGAGACGAGCAACGTGAACGTTGAATACGTAAACGATACTCGTGAATCGTATTCGCATTGGACAAACGTTCTAAGTGTACCCTAGTTGTATGACTTAGACATTGATGAAGGTAGTAAGTGAGATATGAATTATCAAGAAAGCCATAACGAATGGTAATAAAAGTATTGAAAGCAGAATGTTAGTCGGATAAGAATGAGTCCTGAGGTATGGCATTTAGTTGCCAAAAATTCGTAAGGAATAAGAAGTTGACTTAACGAACATTATAGTTTAATGGTTCGTATAAGTTAAGAGAATTTGAGGTATGGTACAAACGTAACTTTGATAGTTGACATATGGGAGCTGGGCTAAACAATTCCTTCAGAGAGCGAAGGTATATTCAAAACTGACAACCGATCTAACTCACTGTGTGGGCAGTGTAGATGAGACGGGAACTTGTTTGTTGGTTGTTTTTGGGAAACCACTCAGAGTACCATATGGACTACTAGTAGAGAAGCGATGTGTGCTGAGTACTATAGAAGTTATAAGAAGAAAATAAGAATGCAAATCATCAAAAGATGATGAACGTATTAAGTAAGACATCTCTGTATGTCATGAAGCCGTAAAGCGGCAAAAAAAGTTGTTCGCATAAACTTAGTTGTAAGAACGTGAACCTTAAGAAGTAAAGTAAAGTAAACCAATGCGTAAGTCACATATATATGACTAATTGGTGTATGTGTTAATTTTCTTATGTGCTACATAGGAATTGGAATGAGTAGTTCAGCGTAAGCTGTAGCTGTGCATAAGGCAAGTTTCCTAACTTTATTCATATTTTAAATGAATGTTAGTTTCTTAAACTTCTCAGATGTTGAACTTGAGAAGTTTTGTCTATGTGCGAATGTGCGATATTTGTACAAGGTGGTAGAATGTATGAGACCTTGTGCCACAATGTGAACACTTCGGTGTTTCTATGAGACGAATTGTTCTATGTTTGAACTGTTCAATAAAAGAATGTTCTGTTTATACATGAATCGTTATTGTTAAGTCTGTGCTATTGATTCTAGCCAAACAGAATGAGTATGAAAGATAGTAGAGAATGAAAGTATTTCAAAGTGAATGTGACTAATGTTTTAAAATGATAGGAATCGAAATTATTCCTATTGTTCAAGCTTCTTCATAACCTTTGTTCGGTTATTGAAGTTTCAAAGGAATGTTAAACTCTTGAAGTTGTTGTTCAACTGTTATGACTTGCTGGGCAATTAAATGCTCACACTTGATTTAAATGAAAAACATTTTCAGTGAACGATGTTAGAAGAACTTAAGGATCCCATATAGATCAAGCTGACGGTATCCAGATATAGTGTCATTTAGAATGTGAATGAGCGAGAAGATCAAGTGAAGACTTGTAATGTAGAAAGATGAAAATTAAATTATATACTAGTTTAATGAACTGTATGTATCCTTGGTGGCGGATAAAAGTCACTCTTGTAAGATGAAAGGAATAATGTAATTATAATTATTTGTAATGAGGAAGGTTATAAGGTTTTAGAACCTGGGAATTCAGAATGTATGCTATTATATTTCTTTATATAATGATGTATGTTGGATGAATGATATACTCGTGATGTACGGAATCCGGGTGTGAAGATAGACCGGATTTCGGGGCGTTACAACCTGTTTATGCGAAGTACTGCATACATGGTGAAATTCTTCTATTATTCCATTATTTATTATTCTGTCGGAATATCCTGTCTGTGCGTTTACGCATGACATGGTTCCATTATTTATTATCCTGTTAGAATAACATGTCTGTGCAGTCTATCGCGTGCATGGTGAATTTTGTTATTTTTCAATTCTTTATTATTCTGTCGGAATATCATGTCTGTGTGTTTACGCATGACCTGGTTCCATTATTTATTATTATGTTGAGAATAACTCGTATGTACGGTCTATTGCATGCATGGTGAATTCTTCTGTTATTCCATTCTTTATTATTCTGTTGGAATAACCTATCTATGTGGATTATCAAATGCATGGTGAATAATCCTTTGTATTCTTCCTTATTAAATTATGGAAATGATCTGTATACGTGGATTATCGCATGGCGGGTGAAAATCCATTTGCAGTTTCATATATTCTATTAGACTCAGTTGGTTAAAGTTTTGGATTCTATACTTCATGAAATTAGTAGAATATCCTGGATATTTGCGCTTCATCTAATATCTTTTAATGGAAATATTCTTCTGAGCATTCTTGAATTTTACTCTACAAAGCAGTATCATGTTGACAATTTAGACGTTATTGAGTTTAGGATAAATTAACTTATTAATCTTTAAAATTTATTCTTGAACTTGTTTTATTGAATTATTATGTCATTGTCATCATCCTCATGCTTATATTGTAATGAAAGTCATCTTTGACTTACTTGCATAGATGGACTTGGTATGATTATGACCAGGGATTATTCGGTATAATCATGACCGTAATGTGACGAATGATGTGGTAAAAGTCCTCATTGGCCAATAGTTCATTGGTGGACAGTTGTTTGTATGATTATGACCAGGGATTATTCGGTATAGTCATGACCATTGATGATTACATGAATATCCTTAGCCGTGGAGTAGGGATGATTTGATTTTATTTATTAAGTTGAGTCTCAGTGATAAAGTTGATGAAAAACTTTTTAAAGCATAGAAGATAGTAGATTTTATATTTTACTTGACTCTTCTAATGGATTTCTTGTTCCACTGCAGTTAAACTTGTTGTCTATTATATTCTATCAGTTTAACATTGTTGAAGGCTAATGATAATTTATTCTGCATTATCTTAGTCATAATATTTCTTACTGGGCTAGTTGAGCTCACCCTTTCTTTCACTATTTTCTTAAGGAAATGAAAACGTAGCTGGGACCAGTCGGGGAACAGAGTGATGGTCCTAGACGGTGTATTATTAGTCCTCACTATTCTATAAAATAGTGTGATAATAAATACAATGAGGACTCTATTGAGTGTGGATATTGTCTAGATGACAATATTTGTATTAAAACTCACAGCCTATGTTTTGTCGTATTTTACACGACTGTTGTATAATTAAGTTGTATTTGTGAGACCCCAGATTTTATGAATAAATATTTAATTTTCTCGAAATATTTTTTTAAAATTATGGTATGGATTTCATATAATGTTATAGTTGTGGGTAATATTTATAAATTTTGCAAAGTAAGCAAGTTGTTATAAAATATTCGTTTGGTCGTGGAATATTCTTTTTTTCGAGGAATATTCGTACGGCGACACAATCATTGGTGGACCCCACAACGGAATTATTGTCGGATTGAGAAAACGACAAAAATACTTTATGAAAATAACGGCGGAGGTGTTACCGTTAAAACTGTTGAACTACTCGGTAGTAAAAGTACAGTAATACGCGTGGTTGCATTGTAGCACACGGTATTGATTATTGATGCTTGCGTGAGAAGTCACTCAGCTATACTCAATTATTGCTACAGTAATTGCTGCATCATATCTCTTATATTATTGATTCAATTATTGTCACAGTATCATCTGTATAATATGTTATATTATTTAAACAATAATTGAGACGACAAGTTATAATGATTAATAATTGTTGAAAGATTAATTATGTGTTGATTAAAAAAATAAAATGATTTCTGGTAATTTTTATTCAATCCTTGATGTATATAAAGAGTCTATTATGAGACGTTGGTGATAAGTTTAATTATTTATGGGGGCCATATGCCGTCATCTAAGAGTCTCTTTCGTAAATAGTAATTACCTTCGTAAATAGTAATTACCTTCGTAAATAGTAATTACTTTTATAAATAGTAATTACCTTCGTAAATAGTAATTACCTTCGTAAATAGTAATTACCTTCATAAATAGTAATTACCTTCGTAAATAGTAATTACTTTTGTAAATAGTAATTACTTTCGTAAATAGTAATTACCTTCGTAAATAGTAATTACTTTCGTAAATAGTAATTACCTTCGTCAATAGTAGTTACCTTCGTCAATAGTAGTTGTTCCCTTCAATATTACCAAGAGTTAACTGCCTTTTCGGTGTTCCAAGGGTTAATTACCCCTTCACAAATAGAAGTTGTCTCTTCAGTATTACCAAGAGTCATTTTGACCCTTCGTTAAGACCAAGAGCCACCCTCAGTTTTTCTATAAATAGAAAGCTCATTCCTTCATTATTTCTTACGAATTCACCAAAACTCTAGAGAGAAAGAAGAAAAGTATTCTGCTACTTCACTTATATCCAGTTCTTCTAAGGTAGGGAATATTATTTGTTGTACCCGTAAGGGGTGTTATTCTTTCTTATTCATGAAGAGAACTGTTGTTATTCCATTTCTTATTATTCTGTTGGAATAACCTGTATACGCGGTCTACCCTATACTTGGTGACATTCTTCTATTATTCTGTCTTTATTATTCTGTCGGAATATCTTGTCTGTGCTATACGCCGGACCTGGTTCCATTTTTATTATTCCGTCTTTATTATTCTGTCGGAATATCCTGTCTGTGCTATACGCCGGACCTGGTTCCATCATTTACTATTCCATCATTTATTATTTCTGTTGGAACATCCTGTCGGTGTGAATTTCACCTGACCTGGTTCCGTTATTATTATTCTGCTGGAATAACCTGTTTGTGCGGTCTCTATCGCATGCATGGTGATATCTTTTATTATTGTATTCAGTATTACTCAGTTGGATAAAACTTTGACTTCTATACTCCATGAAATTAGTGGAATATCCTTGATATTTGCGCTTCATCCAGTATCCTTTCATGGAAATATTCTTCTGATCAGTCTTGAATTTTACACCACAAAACAGTATCATGTTGACAATTTGGACGTTAATAATTCTTGGATAAAATAATTCTTGAACTTGTTTAATTGAAATCTTATATCATTGTCATCATCCTCTTATTTATATTTTTGAAAGTCATCTGTGGCCTGTAGTGCATAGATGGACTTGGTATGATTATGACCAGGGATTATTCGGTGTAATCATGACCGTAATGTTACAAATGATGTGGTAAAAGTCTCATTTGCCGTAGTGCATTGATGGACAGTTGTTGGCATGATCATGACTATTAATGAATACACAAATATTCTTAGCCGTAGTGCATGAATAATTGTGGTCGTGATACTAAAGAATATCCTTGGCCGTAGTGCAGGGGTGATTCGATGATGTGGAATATTTATTAAGCTGAGTCTCAGCTATAACATTTATGAAAAACCTTTTAAATCATAAAAGATAATAGATTTTATTTTTTACTTGACTCTTTTAATGGATTGCTTATTCCGCTGCAGTTAAACTTGATGTCTATTGTATTTTATCAGTTTAACATTGTTGGAGGCTAATGATAATTTATTCTGCATTATCTTAGTCATAATATTTCTTACTGGGCTAGTTGAGCTCACCCTTTCTTTCACTGTTCTCTTCAGGAAATGAGAATATAGCTGGGACGAGTCGGGGAACTGAGTAATGGTCCAGAGGATAGCATTAATAGTTCTCGCTATTCTGTTAAATAGTGTGATAATAATTGTAATGAGAACTCCTTTTGAGTTTGTATAATCTCTAGTAGACAATATTTGTATTCAAACTCACAGTTTATGTTTTGTCTTATTGTACACGACAGTTGTATTAGTAAGTTATATTTGAATTCTGTACCATGTATCTGGCGACCCAAGATGGGTGATGTATACCTAATTTTGGGGGCGTTACAGTTGGTATCAGAGCTTAGGGATATGATCCCTGGCTAAGATGTGAAAATAGTACTAGGAGGGGAGAGATGGGGAATTCCTTCGCTAGTATGACCTACCTAAGTTTATGTGCTATTTTATTGGCCGGTCAGAATATAGGGATAATATGTTATATGTCAAGTAACCTTTTATTTTGTGGCAGTATCTGAAAATGACATCTGAGAATGTTGAGAATAGCAATGGAGCACAGGCGATCGTTGATTCACCACATATCAATAATCAGGATAATGTGCAGCAGGAAGGCGACAATCCTCATGCAAACAACAACACTGACCAAATGATGAATGATCAAATGTTCAGAGGTTTTATGCAATTCATGCAACAGCAAGCGAGAGCGACTCCTGTCCAAAACGTAGATGGAAACACGAGAAACTCTCGGGCGGTCACCGCTAAACAGTTCAAGGAGCTGGGACCACCGGAGTTTAAGGGAGAGCCAAAACCACTTATGGCGGAAACATGGATAAAGCAGATCACCAAGATATTTGATGTCTTGGGATGCTCCGAGGAGCAAAAGGTTCCCTTTGCCGCCTTTATGTTGCGCGGAGAGGCAGATTACTGGTGGAAATCGGTAAAACGTACTCAACCTGCTATACTGAAGATATCTTGGGAGAAGTTCCAGGAGCTGTTCAACGACAAATACTTTCCCGAAAGTATTCGCCACATGAAGGAGGTGGAGTTTATTAAGTTGGAACAAAATAATATGACCGTGTCGCAATACGAGGCAAAATTTGCGGAGTTATCCCGGTTTGCGTCCCACTTGGTGGATAATGAAGAGAGAATGGCACAAATGTTTTTAAGAGGTTTAAAGCCGGAGATACGTCAACATCTTATTTCTCATAAATTGTGTTTATATTCAGATGTTGTAAATAGGGCTTAGTTAGTGGAGCGCGATAACGAGTCAACGCAACTAAAAGAGAGCAGCCGACAAAATGATAATACCAGCGAGAGCACTCATCAAAGCAGTGACAACAAGCGTGGAGGGAATCAACAGGCCAAAAATGGTAACCACTTCGGTGGTAATCAGGGCCAAAACAATACGAATGGACATTTCAAGAAGAGAAGATTCAACAATGATGGAAAGACGTCAGCACCAGCACCTGTCGTTAAGGAAGGAGAACGACCACCTATCATATGTTTCAAATGCGGAGGGGAGGGACACATCAGTCCAAATTGTGCGAAGCCGTCCAAAGTATGCTATAATTGTGGAAGAAAAGGTCACCTAGCCCGATTTTGTCGTTCACCGAAGACAAGTTCAGCTAGGATAGAGGCACCAAAGGATGTCCCAGGTAAGCCAAAGCCGGTAGTTTAAGAGAGAGCGTTTTTTTCCGTGACGAGGAACCTGAATAAAATTATCACGGGTATGTTAGTCATAAACTCTTGCGAAGTCTATACCATGTTAGATACCAGTTCTACTCACTCTTTTATTTCCCCTAGTTGTGTTCAATGTTTGAAGTTAACTCCGAGAAACTTTCGTTACCTCCACTATTTATAAATCTTGTTTGATTCAAATCGACACTTTCACGTTACCTGTCAATCTTATGTCTTTGAAAATACTTGCCTTTGATGCGATTTTAGAAATCGATTGGTTAACTACTCATCATGCTTTTTGTAAGGTTGTTAGCTTTCATATTCCTAACAAACCTGTTATACGAATTCAAGCAACCAAACCACTAAAGTCAATCATTGTCATTTCAAGCCATAAATAAAGAGCCCCAGTCATTTCATTGTTGACTTCCTTATGTGGAATACACTGAAGACAGACTTTTCGTAGGAGACGACGTGAATGACGATGAAAAGTTGATAGGTATCAATGTGAAGTGTTATCCAAGTCTTGGATGAGGGTCACAATTTTGAATGATATTTCCAGTGTTAATAAATTTTCTGACGTATTCTTGAAGACTTCTTAGCCTACCCTGGAGCGTGAAATCGAATTTTGTATTGAACCCAGTACAAAACCCATTTCTTAAACCCTCAAATATTTTCTTCACCTAAAACGAACGTATAACGTGGCAAAGATGTTGGCTCGAGCTGTTGAAGATTACGATCTTACCATGCAATATTATCGTGGGAAAGCGAACATAGTAGCTGACGTGTGAGTAGAAGATCGTATGCGGTTATAAGTGCGAATATACGAACTCACGTAAAGATAACAAATATACAAGTAGAATCGACATTAATCGATAAAGTTAAACCCGCTCAAGCTACATACTCGAAGCTGAAGAATGTGAAGAATTAAGAAGGTTCAAGAGGGCGTTATTCTAGAAGCAAGAATTGACGAATAGAGGAAGTCTAAACGCTTAATTTTATTGGCCCATTTGAAATCCTTGATCAAGTAGGAATTGTGGCTTATAGACTCATTTTACCGCCAAGTATGTTGAGTGTTCAGAACATTTCTTTTTCATATCGATGTTACATAAATATGTGGACGACCCGAACCACATTATTAATTTAAAATCGGACGAGATAGTAGAAGATTTAACGTATGAGGAGATATGTGTTAACATCTTGGATAAGAAGGATCATATTCGACGCTCAAAGGTTATACCTCAAGATTTAGAATTTGAAGTGAAGTCAAGGTATCCTCACATGTTCGGCATACCAGGTACGTACGTAAATTTCGAGGGTGAAATTTCATAAGGAGGGGAGATTGTGAGACCCCCGATTTTATGAATAAATATTTAATTTTCTCGAAATATTTTTTTAAAATTATGGTATGGATTTCATATAATGTTATAGTTGTGGGTAATATTTATAAATTTTGTAAAGTAAGCAAGTTGTTATAAAATATTTGTTTGGTCGGGGAATATTCGTACGACGACACAATCATTGGTGGACCCCACAACGGAATTATTGTCGGATTGAGAAAACGACAAAAATACTTTATGAAAATAACGGCGGAGGTGTTACCGTTAAAACTGTTGAACTACTCGGTAGTAAAAGTACAGTAATACGCGTGGTTGCATAGTAGCACACGGTATTGATTATTAATGCTTACGTGAGAAGTCACTTAGCTATACTCAATTATTGCTACAGTAATTGCTGCATCATATCTCTTATATTATTGATTCAATTATTGTCACAGTATCATCTGTATAATATGTTATATTATTTAAACAATAATTGAGACGACAAGTTATAATGATTAATAATTGTTGAAAGATTAATTATGTGTTGATTAAAAAAATAAAATGATTTCTGGTAATTTTTATTCAATCCTTGATGTATATAAAGAGTCTATTATGAGACGTTGGTGATAAGTTTAATTATTTATGGGGGGCCATATGTCATCATCTAAAAGTCTCTTTCGTAAATAGTAATTACTTTCGTAAATAGTAATTACTTTTATAAATAGTAATTACTTTCGTAAATAGTAAATACCTTCATAAATAGTAATTACCTTCGTAAATAGTAATTACTTTCGTAAATAGTAATTACCTTCGTAAATAGTAATTACTTTCGTAAATAGTAATTACCTTCGTCAATAGTAGTTACCTTCGTCAATAGTAGTTGTCCCTTCAATATTACAAAGAGTTAACTTCCTCTTCGGTGTTCCAAGGGTTAATTACCCCTTCACAAATAGTAGTTGTCTTTTCATTATTACCAAGAGTCATTTTGACCCTTCGTTAAGACAAAGTGCCACCCTCAGTTTTTCTATAAATAGAAAGCTCATTCCTTCATTATTTCTTACGAATTCACTGAAACTCTAGAGAGAAAGAAGAAAAGTATTCTGCTACTTCACTTATATCCAGTTCTTCTAAGGTAGGGAATATTATTTGTTGTACCCTTAAGGGGTGTTATTCTTTCTTATTCATAAAGAGAACTGTTGTTATTCCATTTCTTATTATTCTGTTGGAATAACCTGTATACGCGGTCTACCCTATACTTGGTGACATTCTTCTATTATTCTGTCTTTATTATTCTGTCGGAATATCTTGTCTGTGCTATACGCCAGACCTGGTTCTATTTTTATTATTCCGTCTTTATTATTCTGTCGGAATATCCTGTCTGTGCTATAAGCCGGACCTAGTTTCATCATTTACTATTCCTTCATTTATTATTTCTGTTGGAACATCCTGTCGGTGTGAATTTCACCTGACCTAGTTCCGTTATTATTATTCTGCTGGAATAACCTGTTTGTACGGTCTCTATCGCATGCATGGTGATATCTTTTGTTATTGTATTCGGTATTACTCAGTTGGATAAAACTTTGACTTCTAAACTCAATGAAATTAGTGGAATATCCTTGATATTTGCGCTTTATCCAGTATCCTTTCATGGAAATTGTAGCAACCCCGAATCCGGGTCCCGAATCGCCTCAGATCCGGTTCACTATTTCTATTACTATTTGCGGAAGATATAAACATAAATTGTTTATACATTACATTACACACTATTCCCCAAGGTCGAGTAACCTTAACTTAATACACATTTCTTAAAATATCTATTACACAACAATATTTATTACAATAAGCTATTATAACTAGCTGCACTTTATAACCCTAGCTGAACTTGGCTTTAATCATTTCCTGTATCCGAACGCAATCGCTATATCTTCCATATTTTATCATGATATAGCAAGGGTGAGCATGAAAGTTGCCCAGCAAGTTTATATATAATAACATAACAATATATCATGATTGAAGAGTATGAATAATTGGTTGGCTATAATTCAACAATATGATTGTGAACTAGCAGGAACAAAATTTTTGACTGAACAAGTATTTTACATGAACAAACATTTCTGAACCAACTGGTAATGAAGGTGATCAGCCTTTCATACCTGACTTATACATGCAAGATGTACAGAGTACAATTTTCATGGCAATCAGCAATGATTAACCATAAGCTGGAATAAACTAATCTTATTAGAGTTAAGTATGAGAAAACTTGCCTGAACCGTTGATTACCGCACACAATTTAATAACGCTTAATCCGAAGACCTAATATTAATAATATAGATCTCCAATATTAGAATAATATCATCACAGTATAATACCGTTATAATTATACACACAGAATAACCTAAACACATTACCATATAACCCTATCAGTCTTTACAACACATAAGACTAGGTATCAAGTCAAACTATTGCAGTCTGAGTTGAACCCGACACAATTCTAACATCCCGATGGTCTAGTCAGACTTTTATCGAGTTTAAGTTCAATTAAACTCTGACTTAACACTTAACAATATCACAGATAATTTTCTTATCAGTCAAAACATTTTTCCTAGGCTCGTAATAATTTTTGGATAATTATTACCATTAATCAACATTTTTCAATCCTTAAAACCGTATTTAAATGAATTAAATACCACAAAATTCCTTAATCATTAATATTCATTTATTATAAAATGTTAATGAAAATCATTACATAATATTATAATATACTTATAATATCACAAAGTATTTTTAATACTTTAAAATCATAATTATATGATTTTTAAACACTTAATTACATTATCCGATAATTAATATTAACATTAAAATATAAATATTTTCATGTCAAAATATCAAAAGTTATATTTTATAACTTAAAATATTTTTACAACATTAAAATCATTTTTATATGATTTTTAAATCATTAATACTATTTTTCCATAATTTATTTTATATATTAATTAAATAAATTAATTACCATTAATATTAAAATATTAATGAATTTCATCACAAAATAACAAAAGTTATGGAAAATAACTTAAAATATTTTCTTTTATCATAATATTATTTTTCATGATTTTTCATGAATTAAAAACTATTTTTGAATAATTTATTTAATATTGTAATTAAATAAATAAATACCATTTATATTCCAAAAATACCAAATATTTTTGAAATATACTCAAAATAGTTAAAAACTATTTTTCAGACTTTAAAATAATTTTTCATAATTTATTTTGTATTTTTAATAATTAAAAACCATTTTTTTTCTAATTTTAAATTAATTTTCCAGAAATTATTAAATAAACTGTCGCTAAAGGCCTATAGCGACGCTTTCTGTCGCTATAGGTGTTCTTCACCAGTCCAGAATTTTCCAGCAGAGGCGAGGTTGGGTGGTTTGACCGGACTTAATTCTTTGATCCTTGTGTTTCTGGGTTGGTTCAAACTTTAAGATTGTAGTACTTTTGTAATACTACAACACTAAATCAAGTTCATGGCCAAAAAATACCATATCAACGAGATCTGGGCTCTTAAAAGTGAGGCCAGGCCTGTTCTTCAAGTTCTGGGTTTTCCAGATTTGAAGAACAGCCTTAGGTACCTACTTTGACGCTTAATAATTTGGTGATCGTGCAACCTTTATGCGATCTATAAATTACAGGTTGTAGATAACATGTAGTACTACGACTATAAAGCAAAATAACATAAAAACATCAAAGAATGAACAAGATATGGCCGGTCAAACTAGGACACGGACCACTGTTCTAATTTTCTGGGTTCGGGGTTTTTAGGCAGATCGGTCAACGACGTTTGACCGTGAATATCTTGCAATCTATAATAGATCTAGGTCTGATTCGTTTTGCAACTTAAAGAACACATATCAGGCTACATGTTACAAGTTTTAAACATCAAAAACACATAACACACACGGATCTAGAGGATCTGACATTTGACTGAAAAAAACGAAAATTTCCCATTTCAAGATTTTGAAAAACTTTCAATTCGTGCACTTTGATGTTATGGGTCATGTATTTAACAACCCAGAACATCAATTGACACCCTATTACACCACTTTCAACAATCAATTGCAACATTAAACAACCAATTGAAGGATTTCAAAAATTAAAAAAATTATACCTTTTGAGCTTTGATTTTAATTTCTGACCATTGATTCTGTTATGATCAACGTGGGGCCTGATTTTAGAACTGATCTAGCTTAGATTTTCGGAGGTTTGGTGAGAGAGAGAGTTGGTGAGAGCATACAATGAAATTGGTTAAGTTTTTGCACATTTCTCTCTCTAAATCTATTTATACCAAGCTTGATTCATGCATGATCTGGTTTCCAGCTGCTGATTTGCTGGATTGCTGGCCAATTAAGTCACAGGCTAGGCTATATTTAGCTCTAGGGTTGGTAAACAACCATCTTAGGGCAAGACTTGCAAGCAACAATCAATAATGCACTTAAGGGCATTTTTGCCATTTCCATTTTATTCTAGATTTTGTAATTTCATGAAACCCTTAGGGTTTAGGGTTTGAGCATACTTAGATTTAAGGTTTGGACAAATTTAGGGTTTAGGTTTTAATCCCCAAATTTTTAGCAACTTGAATTTCCAAAAATTTTCTAATTAAAATTTTAAAATAGAAAACTTTGATTTTCTAAAATATAATTAGGGCTTCCTAATTATTTTATAATTTCCTAATCACATAACAATCTTGTTAATTAGGACTTAATTTATCCTAATTAAAATCACTAATTTAGCACTTAGGGTCAATTTTGTACATTAGGTTTAAAAACCACATTTTAGGGTTTTTAATTAGAAAAATAATATTTCAATTTTAGAAATTAAAATTTCCAATTAGATTAGGGTTTCTAATATCTCAACAATTAGGATTTGTATTTCCTAATTAACATTGCTAACTTTATCAATTAAATTCCACCATTGAACAATTAGGGTTTCTGACGGAATAATTAGGGTTCCAAAAATTAGAAATTAGAGCTTATTAATTAAATAACCTTTACCCTAATTAATACTTAATTAATAGCAGTAGAGCATTATAACTCTCCATTAATTTCCCAGATTAGGGCTTCAATTTAACAGAATCTGAAACTAGGGTTTTCATATCTGACATTAGGGTTTCAAATTTTGGAATTAGGGTTCTGTAATCAATGGTTAAGATTAACCCTAATTAATCTTTTAATTATTTACACTTATGCCATTAAGTTCCCGATTTAGGGTTTTCATGCACCGAATTAGGGTTTCGGATTCACGAAACTGAAACTAGGGTTTCCAGAACCAGTTTCTAGGGTTTCTTATTAATCGTTAGGGTTTTCTAACTGAACGTTATCGTTCTTAATATATAATTAGGGTTTATCACAGATATAATTTATCTGGTCAACTCTTGACCCTTAACCACATTCTGAACACATCATTAACCATATACACAGAATTTAATCACATAAATACTTAATCCTGAATAATTCACCTATTTCCTTTACAGAATTTTGAAACCCTCAAAATTCCTTCCCAATAACATCAAACGCATACACTTATTTTCTATCTAGGTCTAATATTTGACCTTAAATCAATCATTTAAGATTTTAATAAATTGCCCAAATTTTCGGGTTGTCACATTCACCCCTCCTTATAAGAATTTCGTCCCCGAAATTCACCTTACACCTTACACCGTGCACCTTACACCTTACACCATTCACACATAAACCATTCACACACATTATTACTTGTTACCCAATACACCTCTCACCAGAGTAAAAGTTTTGAAATTGTACTGAGGCGTTATTTAGACTACTTGTCTGTCATTTTCGCATAGGTTTTATGGAAATTCATCCGCAAACCGTCATTACTTACGGACACAAAGGTTGATCAGCCCGATAGGCGCTGTACTGATCAGGTACTATTGGTCGGAACAATTTATTCCTCTTTTCCGCCTTGGGCGCATAAACTTTTACCTCAGTCTTATTAGATTCCGCACCAAAACAATTTGGTTCGGGAAATTCTTTCAATGAACACTTGGAGTTTTTATAACTTTAGTCTTGTTGAATCAAATAGCATAGACTCGTATCAATAATTCAATTCAATCGAATTATTTAGGTGTAGCCAAACCCCGTTGGCTAATTTAAAATTTTTGAAAACATTTTCGAGAATGACGTCATGATGCCGTACTGTATTAACAGTCCGTTTGAGGATGCCGTCATTGTATGACTTTGTCATAACACATCATACAATAGTGGAACATCGACTTCAGGTCAAGTTCACACTAAGTATTCCTGTATTTACAACTCCATCACATTTTTATCATCTCTGCACCAGGTTACATGGTACATGAGTGATAATTGAAAACAATTTTTGATATTTCAAATCATTTGCGTCTAGCCGAAATGAGTAGCATAGACTGTACTTTAAACCGTTTCAAAAATGGTTACGAGTCTACATTTTTTTAAAAGGCACATAGTGCGTATTTAGCTTGATGTCAAAAATTTCGAAGTTTAGCATAGCTAGGAGTTTAGGAAAACCTAAGTCTCCACTAATGATCATTTGCTTAATAATCTATCTGTTCCTATAATCCTTAACACTCCATTCACACGTAACTATACCCAATTCATAAAACCACACTTATGATTTCATAACCTGGCCACAATTATATGAGTTTACAAACTTACCCTGACCTTTTAGCAACCGTTCGCTGAGGGGCTCATAAACATTTCATATAACTATGCGTCAAGAATGTCACATACGTATGAGTTCTAAGAACTCATACTTAATCCTATATTCTCTACATATGACCTATTTATCTATATATAACAACTAGCGTGACACAACATTTCAACTATTACCAATGCCACCAACTAAGTAGTTTTTACACCAAGTACAATTCCTCTCCCATACAAGGAATCATACAACTCTGTTGCTAGCACGAGTCCTCGTTGAAATCCCCACCTAACCTTAACCCCTTTTTTCAATACGAATTCAATTCGTATTCATAATCCATAACTCATTTATGAGTTTTCATTTTCATAGTACCATTTCATAGTACAATTTTTACACAGCATCTTGCTGTAAACTTTTCAATCATTAGATTGATTCATTTCCCATATCATAACCTTTATCAGATCACGGGGTGATCTTATCGTATATATTACGATTTATTTCTATGCCTATGATCGTTTTGTTTTACGATCTCCTATCCCTGCACTTTCAGTCTTTTAGACTCGATCTATTCACCATTACTGTTCAACTTTATTATCAGAGTTAGGGAACTCTGTGTCTTAACAACTTACCGAGATTCATCTTTGAATCTTACCGACCAACTAACTCTATTTGAGTTAGTCTTATCCTAATCACTGCGGTTATTGGTCTTAGGTATTCCCACCTAAGCTTCATAACCAACAGCTCTGATACCAACTGTAGCAACCCCGAATCCAGGCCCCGAATCGCCTCGAATCCGGTTCACTATTTCTATCACTATTTGCGGAAGATATAAACATAAATTGTTTATACATTACATTACACACTATTCCCCAAGGTCGAGTAACCTTAACTTAATACACATTTCTTAAAATATCTATTAAACAATAATATTTATTACAATAAGCTATTATAACTAGCTGCACTTTATAACCCAAGCTGAACTTGGCTTTAATCATTTCCTGTATCCGAACGCAATCGCTATATCTGCAATATTTTATCATGATATAGCAAGGGTGAGCATGAAAGTTGCCCAACAAGTTTATATATAATAACATAACAATATATCATGATTAAAGAGTATGAATAATTGGTTGACTATAATTCAACAATATGATTGTGAACTAGCAGGAACAAAATTTTTGACTGAACAAGTATTTTACATGAACAAACATTTCTGAACCAACTGGTAATGAAGGTGATCAGCCTTTCATACCTGACTTATACATGCAAGATGTACAGAGTACAATTTTCATGGCAATCAGCAATGATTAACCATAAGCTGGAATAAACTACTATTATTAGAGTTAAGTATGAGAAAACTTGCCTGAACCGTTGATTACCGCACGCAATTTAATAAAGCTTAATCCGAAGACCTAATATTAATAATATAGATCTCCAATATTAGAATAATATCATCACAGTATAATACCGTTATAATTATACACACCGAATAACCTAAACACATTACCACATAACCCTATCAGTCTTTACAACACATAAGACTAGGTATCAAGTCAAACTATTGCAGTCTGAGTTGAACCCGACACAATTCTAACATCCCGATGGTCTAGTCGGACTTTTATCGAGTTTAAGTTCAATTAAACTCTGACTTAACACTTAACAATATCACAGATAATTTTCTTATCAGTCAAAACATTTTTCCTAGGCTCGTAATAATTTTTGGATAATTATTACCATTAATCAACATTTTTCAATCCTTAAAACCGTATTTAAATGAATTAAATACCACAAAATTCCTTAATCATTAATATTCATTTATTATAAAATGTTAATGAAAATCATTACATAATATTATAATATACTTATAATATCACAAAGTATTTTTAATACTTTAAAATCATAATTATATGATTTTTAAACACTTAATTACATTATCCGATAATTAATATTAACATTAAAATATAAATATTTTCATGTCAAAATATCAAAAGTTATATTTTATAACTTAAAATATTTTTACAACATTAAAATCATTTTTATTTGATTTTTAAATCATTAATACTATTTTTCCATAATTTATTTTATATATTAATTAAATAAATTAATTACCATTAATATTAAAATATTAATGAATTTCATCACTAAATAACAAAAGTTATGGAAAATAACTTAAAATATTTTCTTTTATCATAATATTATTTTTCATGATTTTTCATGAATTAAAAACTATTTTTGAATAATTTATTTAATATTGTAATTAAATAAATAAATACCATTTATATTCCAAAAATACCAAATATTTTTGAAATATACTCAAAATTGTAAAAAACTATTTTTCAGACTTTAAAATAATTTTTCATAATTTATTTTGTATTTTTGGTGATCGTGCAACCTTTATGCGATCTATAAATTACAGGTTGTAGATAACATGTAGTACTACGACTATAAAGCAAAATAACATAAAAACATCAAAGCATGAACAAGATATGGCCGGTCAAACTAGGACACGGACCACTGTTCTAATTTTCTGGGTTCGGGGTTTTTAGGCAGATCGGTCAACGACGTTTGACCGTGAATATCTTGCAATCTATAATAGATCTAGGTCTGATTCTTTTTGCAACTTAAAGAACACATATCAGGCTACGTGTTACAAGTTTTAAACATCAAAAACACATAACACACACGGATCTAGAGGATCTGACATTTGACTGAAAAAAACGAAAATTTCCCATTTTCAGATTTTGAAAAACTTTCAATTCGTGCACTTTGATGTTATGGGTCATGGATTTAACAACCCAGAACATCAATTGACACCCTATTACACCACTTTCAACAATCAATTGCAACATTAAACAACCAATTGAAGGATTTCAAAAATTAAAAAAATTATACCTTTTGAGCTTTGATTTTCATTTCTGACCATTGATTCTGTTATGATCAACGTGGGGCTTGATTTTAGAACTGATCTAGCTTAGATTTTCGGAGGTTTGGTGAGAGAGAGAGAGTTGGTGAAAGCATACAATGAAATTGGTTAAGTTTTTGCACATTTCTCTCTCTAAATCTATTTATACCAAGCTTGATTCATGCATGATCTGGTTTCCAGCTGCTGATCTACTGGATTGCTGGCCAATTAAGTCACATGCTAGGCTATATTTAGCTATAGGGTTGGTGAACAACCATCTTAGGGCAAGACTTGCAAGCAACAATTAATAATGCACTTAAGGGCATTTTTGCCATTTCCATTTTATTCTAGATTTTGTAATTTGATGAAACCCTTAGGGTTTAGGGTTTGAGCATACTTAGATTTAAGGTTTGGACAAATTTAGGGTTTAGGTTTTAATCCCCAAATTTTTAGAAACTTGAATTTTCAAAAATTTTCTAATTAAAATTTTAAAATAGAAAACTTTGATTTTCTAAAATATAATTAGGGCTTCCTAATTATTTTGTAATTTCCTAATCACATAACAATCTTGTTAATTAGGACTTAATTTATCCTAATTAAAATCACTAATTTAGCACTTAGGGTCAATTTTGTACATTAGGTTTAAAAACCACATTTTAGGGTTTTTAATTAGAAAAATAACATTTCAATTTTAGAAATTAAAATTTCCAATTAGATTAGGGTTTCTAATATCTCAACAATTAGGATTTGTATTTCCTAATTAAAATTGCTAATTTTATCAATTAAATTCCACCATTGAACAATTAGGGTTTCTGACGGAACAATTAGGGTTCCAAAAATTAGAAATTAGAGCTTGTTAATTAATTAACCTTTACCCTAATTAATACTTAATTAATAGCAGTAGAGCATTATAACTCTCCATTAATTTCCCAGATTAGGGCTTCAATTTAACAGAATCTGAAACTAGGGTTTTCATATCTGACATTAGGGTTTCAAATTTTGGAATTAGGGTTCTGTAATCAATGGTTAAGATTAACCCTAATTAATCTTTTAATTATTTACACTTATGCCATTAAGTTCCCGATTTAGGGTTTTCATGCACCGAATTAGGGTTTCGAATTCACGGAACTGAAACTAGGGTTTCCAGAACCAGTTTCTAGGGTTTCTTATTAATCGTTAGGGTTTTCTGACTGAACGTTATCGTTCTTAATGTATAATTAGGGTTTATCACAGATATAATTTATCTGGTCAACTCTTGACCCTTAACCACATTCTGAACACATCATTAACCATATACACAGAATTTAATCACATAAATACTTAATCCTGAATAATTCACCTATTTCCTTTACAGAATTTTGAAACCCTCAAAATTCCTTCCCAATAACATCAAACGCATACACTTATTTTCTATCTAGGTTTAATATTTGACCTTAAATCAATCATTTAAGATTTTAAGAAATTGCCCAAATTTTCGGGTTGTCACAGAAATATTCTTCTGATCAGTCTTGAATTTTACACCACAAAACAGTATCATGTTGATAATTTGGACATTAATAATTCGTGGATAAAATAATTCTTGAACTTGTTTTATTGAAATCTTATATCATTGTCATCATCCTCTTATTTATATTTTTGAAAGTCATCTGTGGCCTGTAGTGCATAGATGGACTTGGTATGATTATGACCAGGGATTATTCGGTGTAATCATGACCGTAATGTTACAAATGATGTGGTAAAAGTCTCATTTGCCGTAGTGCATTGATGGACAGTTGTTGGCATGATCATGACTATTAATGAATACACAAATATTCTTGGGCGTAGTGCATGAATAATTGTGGTCGTAATACTAAAGAATATCCTTGGCCGTAGTGCAGGGGTGATTCGATGATGTGGAATATTTATTAAGCTGAGTCTCAGCTATAACAGTTATGAAAAACCTTTTAAATCATAAAAGATACTAGATTTAATTTTCTACTTGACTCTTTTAATGGATTGCTTGTTCCGCTGCAGTTAAACTTGATGTCTATTGTATTTTATCAGTTTAACATTGTTGGAGGCTAATGATAATTTATTCTGCATTATCTTAGTCATAATATTTCTTACTAGGCTAGTTGAGCTCACCCTTTCTTTCACTGTTCTCTTCAGGAAATGAGAATATAGCTGGGACGAGTCGGGGAACTGAGTAATGGTCCAGAGGATAGCATTAGTAGTCCTCACTATTCTGTGAAATAGTGTGATAATAATTGTAATGAGAACTCCTTTTGAGTTTGTATAATCTCTAGTAGACAATATTTGTATTCAAACTCACAGTTTATGTTTTGTCGTATTGTACACGACAGTTGTATTAATAAGTTGTATTTGGATTCTGTACCATGTATCTGGCGACCCAAGATGGGTGATGTATACCTAATTTTGGGGGTGTCACACTATTTGTATTCAGTACCTTGTATGTAGCGACCCAAGCTGGGTGATGTATACCTATTTTGGGGGCGTCACAATTGGTATTAAAGCTTAGGGATATGATCCCTAGCTGAGATGTGAGACAAGAAATAGGAGGGAAGAGACGGGAAATTCCTTCGCTAGTATGACCTACCTAAGTTTATTTGGTATTTAATTGGTCGGTCAAAGTATATGGATAATATGTGATATGTTAATTAACCCTTATTTTGTGATAGTGTTTGCGAATGACATCTGAAAAATATTGAGATAAGTAATGCAGCACATGAGACCGTTGAGTCAGCTCAACCAAAAGGTAACGACCAACAACAAGATAATAATCATACTGGTGGCAACGACCATCAGAACAATGATAACCATCGTGGGGGAAATTGTGACAACCCGAATTTTTATAAGTTATTAAAATAAGAATTTAATAATTAAAATTCTTATTATGATATGTATATATTTTGAATTATGTGTTTTGGTGTGAGGAAATTAAATTTATGTGAGTTTTAATAGTTGATTAAACTATTAAAGAAAATGAAGAAAATTAGTTATGAAAAAATAACATGGCGGCAAAAGAAATTAACTAAATAATATTAGTTAATTAAGATGGAAATTATATTATGGAATAATATAATTTAATTGGTATGCCTTGTTGGTAATGAAATTATTATGAATTTAATCTAGTATATAAAGCGAGTAATTTACTTAATTTAAATAATGAATTAATGTAAATATAATTGTTTTAATTAAGTAAGAAGGTAGTATATTACTTGTAAGAGTATTGCATTTATGTAATGGCTTAATATATTATATTTAGCCAATTAAATGTAAATGGAGTATGAGAAGTAGAAGGTTTGTAATGGGTTAAATAAAATTGCAATTATTTTGGTTAAATAGGAATTATAATTAGTAAGGTTTAATTGAGTTTATTACTTAAGTAAGTCATTATTTAAGTGTGACATTAGAAATATGTTATATGTAATAGTAAAGTAATAATAGTATATAATGAAAAGCTAAACCATTGGGTTGCTTAACTAATGATGGAAAAGTGATGTTATGCTACTAAGAGGGCTTAATGTGATATTGGTCATGCATGTAGGTGTTTTGTAACATAAGTTTTATGTTATTATTGGGGGGTTACTATTATATAAATTAATTATATAACTATTACCCAAATGAGGAGTTACACAAGAAGAAATCCTAGAGTTCTTAGAGCAAGAGTCTTGGTGGAAGAGAGAAATAGAGAAAGAGAGAAATTGAGTGAGATATAGAGAAATAGAAGGAATTGAGAGGATCTAGAAGAAGAAGAAAAAGCTAGAAGAAGGTAACTTCTAAACCCTTATTTAATCTTTAACTTTTTTGGGTAGATTTATGTTCTAGGGTAGTAAATCATGCTTAATCTTGTTTGTATTGGTTTAATCTTGGATTATCAAGAATCAAACAAGAGGATTCAAGAAAGAAAATGAAATGGAAATAAAATTTGAA
Source organism: Panax japonicus (assembly GCA_020205505.1). Lineage (NCBI taxonomy): Eukaryota > Viridiplantae > Streptophyta > Magnoliopsida > Apiales > Araliaceae > Panax > Panax japonicus. Next base: position 33,863,473 of record CM035101.1, on the reverse strand, counting down.
GAACAAAATTCGTAGGTTTTGAGTAATTGTGGACAGATCTTGTGAAATTCATACCTCTTTGGGTATAATGAGTTAGAAAGTGTGCCTTATATCAAATCAAAGCTATGGAAGTAAGCTATATTCTGAAAGAGGAATCAAATGAAAACTCCTTGTAGATTTTTTGCAATGTCTATTTTAGTAAGGATGGTCCGAAGGGAAAATAATCTACCCAAAAAATCAAAACTCTTACGGTTTCTAACTTTGAAAAATTCATATAAATTCGTGTGTTTTGAATCTGAAGAAACTTTAAACTGAAAAGTTGTAGATATGGAAGTTTACTCGCTAGACTAGCGAGATTGAGCCATTTTATAGATCAGATCATATCTGAAATAAATTGTTTATTAAGTTTGTCCAGAAAATGAAATTTTCTAGAGTAGTTGATGAATTGCAGAATCTATTTTAGATGGACAAGGGTCTTACTTTAAGGCGTAGATGAGGTTGTAGTACATTGAGTAAGGGTTAATTTTATATAAAAAGGAACAAAAACGAAAATGTAACGAAGGAGTTACGTTAAAAACGTAAACAACGCTTTGTTAAAGAAATTATGAAGATGAGTTTTATAATTCTGTTTGAATTAAGATTTTGGGTGATGGTATATTTTGATGATAAAAAATATGTTTTGACATATGTAATGAGTATAGATATGTGTTATCACATTCTATGCATAATTAACCATTTAAGATCAAGAGTTGAGATAAGTTAATGTACGCACATAACGTGCTCCATAAAATGCCTAAGAATAATAGTGTTTCTAAACTTTGGTATACAAAGTATCTAATTAATGGCTAATATTGGATGTTATATGCATCTGAGTATAAAAAGATGATAATACAAGAATAATAATGGAAAGAAATCAAAAAGGGCGATTTTTGATTTTTGACGAAAAATTAAACACGTAAACAATGTGTTGAATATGCATTTTTGAAACCAAAGTGGTATAATAAAATGGTGTGATATACGCACATTAAACAACAAGTGCGGTAGTCTAGCATGTGTGGTGATAAAAATGAAAATAAAACCGAATGGCATATAAAACATAGTTAGATGTCTATAAAGATATTATAAAGGATAATAAGATAAAGTAAGGTCGTAGAAAATATTTGATCATGAGATAGAGTATTGATTTTGTTTATTATCAACCTCACATACAATGTAGGTTGTGCAAGGACAAGAAGTATTAGCGTGTTGGTAAAACAACAGTAAAGGCAAGTCTTTCAGTTCCTATTTACTATGTGAATTTGTTTGTTTTAAATCTTTATTGCAAAGACCATGATGTGTTATATATATTTTGAATGTATGAAATGTTAAAGTCAACTTATGACTACGTTGATTGAGTAAAGCATGCTGATTGAGTAAGGAACTCAATCTTTATACATCTTTATACTTGTTATATGAAATGTAACATGTATGTTATGTTAGTTCAATGTTTATGAGATATATGTTGAGCATGTTATTATGTGATACGTGATGCATGAAAACTATTAGATTTTGCTGGGCTGTCGAGCTCAACCTTGCAAATAACCTTTTTTGCAGGTTAAGGATTGAAGGTAACACTATGTGCTACTTAAATGACGTGGATCAGAAATAATTCACGAAGATTTACATTTTAGCTAAAGTTGTTAATCCTCAATACCATGATTAAGATTAATGAGATGTACTAAATGTTTTATGATGTATAGTTTTATATTGAGTTGTAAAGCTAATGTTAGAGTTATCTAATATGTAAAGGTTATCGAATTGAAATGTAAAATTTTATATAATAACATTGATAAAGCGAATCATAAGATAAGATTGATTCAAAGACATATAGATGATAAAGGTTTTGATTCAGGAAATTAAAGTAAGATGACATAAAAGTTTTAATTATTCCCTATTTTATTAAGTTTAACATTGAATAATGGTGTAAAATCAGAAATTAGACGTATTATTAACGACCAAAGTCGAGAATTAAATTGTATGAATTTTGTAGTCGTTACAGTTGGTATCAAAGCTGTAGGTTATAAACCTTAGGTAAGAGTTCCATAGGCTATAACTTTAGAGAAGGAAGATAAATATAATGAAAGAATAAGCTCAGGTAGAGTTTGAATAGTAAGAAGTAATTTAAGAAATTTAAAAAGAAAGGATTAAAACATGCGTGATAGGATTCAACGAAGAATCTCTCTGAGTTATAAGGAGTATGAATGTGGGGTTATTCAACTCCAATAATAAGGATGTAAGGTGATAATAAATAGACAATGTCTATAAGAAGAGAATGATAAAGAAGTTAAGAATCAAAAAGTTATATTTAAGAATGTTACAATTGTACTCTTTAATGGTCGATGTATGGTATTTGGGCTAAACGATTCTTTCATAGAGCGGAGGTATATACGAATTAGCAACTCAGAACCTAGTTTGTTAGTTGTTTATGGGAAACCACTAAGCGTACCATATTAAAACTATTAGAGACTCGATGTGTACCAAGTATAGAAAGTGGATACGTATGATGAAAATGTGGAACTCAAATAAAATGTTGAGCAATGTAAATGAAGCTAGAAATTCTTAAAGTAAGAATTGTTATATAAACAAGAAAATTCAAAGAAGAATCTTGAAGAGATATAAAGATAAGAAATGGTAATAGCCAAGATAACGAATAATGTCGTAACTGATGAAAAAGGGAAAGAAAGAGGATCGAAAAACAAAACGATCACGAGTTAAGAAAAGAATTTTAAGGGAGATGATTATAGAATAAGATCACGACATGATTTGTTTAAGTTATAAAGGAAAGATGGTCTGTAATGTTTGAATAATTATGTCTTGATTCTATAAAGATGATGTACTATGAAATAGTACTAGATAACTCATGAGGAGTTATAGATGATGTGATACGAGGAATTGTATCGAGTAAAGATCAAGTTATGAGCAAGATAGGGTTAGGTGAGATTTCAATTGAGGACTCATGTGATGGCTGAGTTGTACAAACCTTTGTATGGGCGAGGGTTTTGTGCTTGCACTCAGTTTATCACATTGATAATCATTAGAATGTTGGTGTCATGCTATCAATGTATATATGGCGAAAAGGTGATGCTTTTCTCATGTGTATATTTGATAGTTAGAAACTATTACGATTAGTCAGATATTATTAGGATTAGGTGCGGTTCTTAAAACTAATGCATATAGAAAGTTCATGACTCACAATAATATGGTATGTTTTGAACCCCTCAGGGAATGGACGCCTATGGTCTGACTAGGATAAGTTCTTAAACTCATATTATTATGGAACGCTCCTGAACTTCCAATGTGCGGTAAGTTTGATGAACTATTTTGGGTAGAAAACGGTTATAGTATAGAGAGCATTGATGAAGCTCAAAATTGATAGAATGGTTAAGTAATGAAGTAATGAAGTAAAGATTAAAGTTCATGGATACCTGGATATTCTATATCTACTAGCTATGCTAGACTTTAGAAATTTATTGACTTTGTGCTGATGTTTGCACTTCTATTTTCTTAAAAAACATTGGAACAAATGATGAAACCAATGAGTTTTAAAAATAATTCCGTTATTCGTATGTCCATGCTAATTGCTTCAGCTAGACAAAAATAATTTGAAATATATCCAAATGTTTTTTATTTTATATCATCGATGCATCATGGAACCTGGTGCAGAGATAATAAAAACAATGGAGTCATCAATGCAATATTACTTAGTGTTGGATATGATCTAAGGATCGTCAGCCCACTATAGTATGATGTAGTATGATAAAATCACCAAATGACGGAATCCTCAAACGGACTGTAAATACAGTGCGGTATCATGACGTCATAAAAAGATTTTAAAGATTTCTTTAAGATATGAGAATATATAGGTATATATATATATTTCGATTGATGTCCGAATTGTTGTAAAAGTCTATGCTATTTTATTCAGCTAGACTAATATTGAAAGATATTCATGAAATTCAAGTGTTTCTTGAAAAGTTATGCCAAACCAAATTATTTTGGTGCAGATTCAGATGTTGAAAAGCTTAGGTGAATAACCCTATAAAAGGGGACATGTTATCGGAGACAATGGTTCTGAAAGTAACGCACATAGTTGTTACGGTGTTAAGATGTAATACGTTGTGCACGACGTAGGGGTATGATAGGTTATTCACATAGAGTACTTGCAGAGAGTGTTTTCAGTCTGTGTGATTGCTAAACATTCTGTTAAAGATGGTTTATGGTGGTGATGCACTATTAAACCTGGAGAAGAGTTCATGGTCCGTACAGTCTTATGACTGTTAAAGGTCCAAGTCGAGATACTTGATAACCTAAGGACGTAGTTCAAGGTCTTATGACCCTTCAGCATGATTTGGAATCTTTAATATTCTTGAGTTATTCATACTGCTTCCCAATTATTGAGCAATTGTGGAAGATTCTTGCTATTCTAAAAGTCGAATGTGGTAAGGATGATATTCCTTAGAAAGAAGTAAGTCATAGAATGCGACACTAAATGATAAATATATTGAGTAATTGAGAAAAGAAATTTTAAAATGAGAAGAAGATGAGTTATCAAAGAATAATGTAAAACTTTTAAAAGAAAAGTTTAATAATTTTAGAAAGATCTTTGTGGAAAGAAGTGGTTATAGAACCCAATGAATGAATAAAGTATTAACATAAAATCTATTTTGATAGATTGAATGAATAAAGATTAATAAATAAAATTTTGAGGACCAAATTTGTAGAAGAAGGGGTGAATGTAATATTCCAAGTGTTTATGAGTTGAGTATATGGTAACGATCCTTAGAAAAGGAAATGAATGGGTTAATGAATATATAACACTCAAAATATAATTGAGTCTAAGTAAAGGTTATGAAATAAAACTTACAAGAATATATTGTGAAGAATGGTTGGAGTGGTAATAAAGAAAACCTATTTTAAGGTAACGTGTTGAAGATATTCAACGATAAATTTTTTAAAAGAGATTTGGTGAAAATCGAGTAAGGGAGGTTTCGTTGATTCCGAGGACGGAATCCTTATAAGGGGGGAAGGATGTGACAACCCAAATATTTATAAGTTATTAAAATAAGAATTTAATAATTAAAATTCTTATTATGATATGTATATATTTTGAATTATGTGTTTTGGTGTGAGGAAATTAAATTTTTGTGAGTTTTAATAGTTGATTAACTATTAAAGAAAGTGAAGAAAATTAGTTATGAAAAAGGAACATGGTGGCAAAAGAAATTAACTAAATAATATTAGTTAATTAAGATGGAAATTATATTATGGAATAATATAATTTAATTGGTAATATGCATTGTTGGTAATGAAATTATTATGAATTTAATCTCGTATATAAAGCGAGTAATTTACTTAATTTAAATAATGAATTAATGTAAATATAATTGTTTTAATTAAGTTAGAAGGTAATATATTACATGTAAGAGTATTGTGTTTATGTAATGGCTTAATATATTATATTTAGCCAATTAAATGTAAATGGAGTATGAGAAGTAGAAGGTTTGTAATGGGTTAAATAAAATTGCAATTATTTTGGTTAAATAGGAATTATAATTAGTAAGGTTTAATTGAGTTTATTACTTAAGTAAGCCATTATTTAAGTGTGACATTAGATATATGTTATATGTCATAGTAAAGTAATAATAGTATATAATGAATCACTAAATCATTGGGTTGCTTAACTAATGATGGAAAAGTGATGTTATGCTACTAAGAGGGCTTAATGTGATATTGGTCATGCATGTAGGAGTTTTGTAGCATAAGTTTTATGTTATTATTGGGTGGTTACTATTATATTAATTAATTATATAACTATTACCCAAATGAGGAGTTACACAAGAAGAAATCCTAGAGTTTTTAGAGCAATAGTCTTGGTGTAAGAGAGAAATATAGAAATAGAGAAATCGAGTGAGATAGAGAGAAATAGAGGAATTGAGAGGAGTTAGAAGAAGAAGAAAAAGCTAGAAGAAGGTAACTTCTAAACCCTTATTTAATCTTTAATTTTTTGGGTAGATTTATATTCTAGGTTAGTAGATCATGCTTAATTTTGTTTGTATCGGTTTAATCTTGGATTATCAAAAATCAAACAAGAGGATTCAAGAAAGAAAATGAAATGGAAAGAAAATTTGAAGAACAAAATTCATAGGTTTTGAGTAATTGTGGACAGATCTTGTGAAATTCATACCTCTTTGGGTATAATGAGTTATAAAGTGCGCCTTATATAAAATCAAAGCTATGGAAGTAAGCTATATTCTGAAAGTGAAATCACATGAAAACTCCTTGTAGATTTCTTGTAGTGTCTATTTTAGTAAGGATGGTCCTAAGGGAAAACAATCTGCCCAGAAAATCAAAACTGTTACGGTTTCTTACTTTGAAAAATTCATATAAATTCGTGTGTTTTTAATCTGAAGAAATTTTAAACTGCAAAGTTATAGATATGAAAGTTTACTTGCTAGACACGTGAGATTGAGCCATTTTATGGACCGGACCATGTTTGAAATAAATTTTTTAGTAAGCTTGTCCAGAAAATGAAATTTTCTAGAGTAGTTGATGAATTACAGAATCTATTTTAGCTTGACAAGGGTTTGCCTTTAAGGCCTAGATGAGGTTGTAGTACATTGAGTAAGGGTTAATTTTATATAAGAAGGAACAAAAACGAAAATGTAACGAAGGAGTTACGTTAAAAACGAAAATAACGTTTTGTTAAAGAAATTATGAAGATGAGTTTTATAATTCTGTTTGAATTAAGATTTTGGGTGATGGTATATTTTGATGATTAACAATATGTTTTGACATATGTAATTAGTATAGATATGTGTTATCACATTCTATGCATAATTAACAATTTAAGATCAAGAGTTGAGATAAGTTAATGTATGCACATAATGTGCTCGATAAAATGCCTAAGAATAATAGTGTTTCTAAACTTTGGTATACAAAGTATCTAATTAATAGCTAATATTGGATGTTATGTGCATTTGACTATGAAAAGATGATAATACAAGAATAATAATGGAAAGAAATCGAAAAGGGCTATTTTTAATTTTTGAAGATAAATTAAACACGTAAACAATGTGTTGAACATGCATTTTTGAAACCAAAGTGGTATAATAAAATGGTGTGATATACGCACATTAAACTAAAAGTGTGATAGTCTAGCATGTGTGGTGATAAAAATGAAAATAAAATTGAGTGGCATATAAAACATAGGTAGATGTCTATAAAGATATTATAAAGGATAAATAAGATAAAGTAAGGTTTTATAATATATTTGATCATGAGATCGAGTATTGATTTTGTTTATTATCAATCTCACATACAGTGTAGGTTGTGCAAGGACGAGAAGTATTAGCGTGTTGGTAAAATGACGGTAAATGCAAGTCTTTCAGTTCCTATTTGCTATGTGAAATTGACGGTTTTAAATCTTTATTGGAAAGACCATGATGTGTTATATATATGTTGAATGTATGAAATATTAAAGTTAACTTATGACTACATTGATTGAGTAAAGCATGCTGATTGAGTAAGGAACTCAATCTTTATACATCTTTATACTTGTTATATGAACTGTAACATGTATGTTATGTTAGTCCAATGTTTATGAGATATATGTTGAGCATGTTATTATGTGCTATGTGATGCATGAAAACTATTAGATTTTGTTGGGCTGTCGAGCTCAACCTTGCAAATAACCATTTTTACAGGTTAAGGATTGAAGGTAACACTATGTGCTACTTGAATGACGTGGATCAGAAATAATTCACGAAGATTTAAATTTTAGCTAAAGTTGTTAATCCTCTATACCATGATTAAGATTCATGAGATGTACTAAATTTTTTATGATGTATAGTTTTATTTTGAGTTGTAAAGCTAATGTTAGAGTTATCTAATATATAAAGATTATCAGATTGAAATGTAAAATTTTATATAATAATAATGATAAAGATAATCATAAGATAAGATTGATTCAAAGACATATAGATGATAAAGGTTTTAATTATTCTGTATTTTATTAAGTTTAACATTTAATAATGTTGTAAAATAAGAAATTAGCCGTATTATTAACGACCGAAGTCGAGAATTAAATTGTATGAATTTTGGGGTCGTTACAGAAATTATCATGTTAAGAATGGTAACCACTTCGGTGGCAATCATGGCCAAGATAATAGAAGTGAAAATTTCAAGAAGAGAATGTCACTTAGCTCGATTTTGTTGTATAGTGAAGTCAAGTCCAGCTGGAACGGTGGCACCAAAGGCGGATACAGACAAAACAAAGTCGGTGGTTTCAAGGAAGAGCATTTTCTGTGACTTCTCAAAAAGTGAGTGACCCGAACAAAGTTATCATGGGTTAGTTAATTATACATTCTTGTGAAGTCTATACCTTGTTAGATGCCCGTTTTACCCATTCTTTTATCTCTCTTGCTTGCGCTCAACGTTTAAATTTGACTTCGGAGAAATTAGACTTTAACTTATTGGTTGAAACTTCGATAGTAGAAACCTTCGTTACCTCCACTATTTATAGATCTTGTTGATTCAAATCGACACTTTCACGTTACCTGTCGATCTTATCTCTAAGAAAATACTTGCCTTTGGTGTGATTTTAGGAATCGAATGGTTAACTACTCATCATGCTTTTCATAAGGTTGTTAGCTTTCATATTCCTAACCAACCTGTTATGCGAATTCAAGCAACCAAACCACTAAAGTCAATCATTGTTATATCAAGTCATAAGTAAAGAGCCTCGAGCCTCGAGCCTTTCGCTGGTGACTTCCTTGTGTGAAATGCACCGAAGCCAGACTTTCTATAGGCGACGTCGTGAATGACGATGACAAGTTGATAGGTATCAATGTGACGTACTATCCAAGTCTTGGATGAGAGTCCCAATTTTGAATGATATTTCTATTGTTAATAAATTTCCTGACGTATTCTTGAATACTTCTTAGCCTACCACTAGAGCGTGAAATTGAATTTTGTATTGACCGAACTACAAAACCCATTTCTAAAACCCTCAAATATCTTCTTCACCCAAAACGAACGTGTAATGTGCCAAAGACATTGGCTCGAGCTGTTGAAGATTACGATCGTACCATTCAATAACATCATGGGAAAATCGAACGTGGTAGCTGACGCGTTGAGTAGAAGATCGTATGCATTTACGAGTGTGATGTTGTTAACACAAAGACCCATTTCTTATAACTTACAAATGATGGAGATAGAGTTAAAGACTCTAGGGACCCACGTGAAGATAATGAATATATGATTAGAATAGACTTTAATCGATAAAGTTAAAGCTGCTCAAGCTACATACTCAGAGCTGATGAATGTGAAGAAGAAGGTTCAAGAGGGCGTTATTCTCGAAGCAAGAATCGATGAAGAGAGAAAATCTCAACCCTCGATTTTATTGGTCTATTTGAAATCCTCAATGGAGTAGGAACTGTGGCCTATAGACTCGTTTTACCGCCAAGTATGTCGCGTGTTCATAACATTTTTCACGTATCGATGTTACGTAAATATGTGGACGACCCGAACCCCGTTATTGAATTAAAACTAGACGAGATAGCAGAAGATTAACGTATGAAGAGATACGTGTTAAAATCTTGGATAAGAGGGATCGTATTCAACATTCAAAGGTTATACCTCAAGAGTTAGAATCTGAAATGTAGTCAATGTGTCTTTTTCTCTTCGGCATACCAGGTACGTAAATTTCTAGGGCGAAATTTCATAATGAGGGGAGATTGTGAGACCCCAAATTTTATGAATAAAGATTTAAATTTCTAAAAATATTTTTTTAATACTATGGTATGGATTTGATATAATGTTATAGTTGTGGGTGATATTTACAAATTTTGCAAAGTATGCAAGTTGTTATAAAATATTTGTTTGGTCGGGGAATATTTTTTTGTCGGAACTATCTGTACGAAGACACAATCATTGGTGAACCCACAACGGAAGTATTATCGTAGTAAGAAAATGACATAATTATCTTTTTATAAAATAACGGCGAAAGTGTTACCGTTAAAACTGTTGAACTACTCGATAGTAAAAGTACAGTAATACGCGTGGTTGCATAGTGGCACACAGTATTGATTATTGATGCTTACGTAAGAAGTCACTCATTTATACTCAATTACTGCAACAGTAATTGTTGCATCATATCTCTCATATTATTGATTCAATTATTGTCACAATATCATCTGCATAATATGTTATATTATTAAATCAATAATTGAGACGACAAATTTATTCATATTATTAAATTGCAATATTTACAATGTCTAGAAGTTCTGTCAAGGAGAGGTTTGGTCACCAAATTGCGCGCCAATAGGGAGAAATCCTTATTGGAAAGCCCCCTATTTCTGGGAACAACCTGGTTGTTAAATATTGTGAGCTATAATATTAATGATGAATAAGTTCATGTTGATTAAAGATGAATTTGATAGTTCCATTGTGTTGGGATTATTAGTGTTAGTGGAAATCGACATTTATTTCGATAATAATTCATGTCTGGAGGTTATATTGACCAATCGAGTATTCGGGGCACTTTTTGTGTCGGAGTACTATTCTTGGGTTAATATTCACCAAGTTACTATTCACTCTAGTATTGTTCACTCGGGTATTTGGGACACTTATTTGTGTCGGGGTACTATTCCCGAAGTACTATTCATGAGGTACTATTCACCCGAAAAATATATTTCTTTTCGGTCCAAATCATTTTTGGGTACAATATTATTCTATGAGGATATGTGATAATATTTTAGACCGTTGGTTGAAGTTATAATAGTAAATCAATATGGATCGTTGGTTGAAGATATAATAGTAAATCAATATGGACCGCTGGTGGATAGTTATAATAGTAAATCAATATGGATCGTTGGTTTAAAGTTTTAATAGTAAATCATTATGGACCGTTTCTTTAAGTTTTAATAGTAAATCAATATGGACCGTCTGTTTAAAAGTAAATCAATCTGGACAGTTCTTGAATTATTTACTATTCTATCCATTCTCCTATAAATAGAAGCTCATTCATTTATTATTTCTTACGAATTCATTGAAACTCTAGAGAGAGAAACTATAGAGAGAAAGAAGAAAAGTATTCTACTACTTCACTACTCCTGTATTCAGTTTTTCTATGGTAAGGGGTATTATTCTTTCATATTCATGAAGAGGACTAATTTTCTTTCAATACTCGTAATGGGTATTATTTCTTTCGTATTCATGAAGAGAGCTTCTTTTATTCCATTCTTTATTATTATGTTGGAATAACCTGTCTATGCGAAGTACTGCATACATGGTGAAATTCTTCTATTATTCCATTATTTATTATTCTGTCGGAATATCCTGTCTGTGCGTTTACGCATGACCTGGTTCCATGATTTATTATTCTATTGGAATAACCTGTATGTGCGGTCTATCGCATACATGGTGAATTTTGTTGTTATTCCATTCTTTATTATTCTGTCAGAATATCCTGTCTGTGCGTTTACGCATGACCTGGTTCCATTATTTTATTATTCTGTTGAGAATAACCTATCTGTTCGGTCTATCGCATGCATGGTGAATTCTTCTGTTATTCCATTCTTTATTATTATGTTGGAATAACCTGTCTATGTGGATTATCACATGCATGGTGAATGATCCTTTGTATTCATTCCTTATTAAATTGTGAAAATGATCTATATACGTGGATTACCTCATGGCGAGTGAAAATTCATTTGCAGTTTAATATATTCTATTATACTCAGTTGGTTAAAGTTTTGGATTGCATACTTCATGAAATTAGTAGAATATCCTGGATATTTGCGCTTCATCTAGTATCTTTTCATGGAAATATTCTTCTGAGCATTCTTGAATTTTACTCCACAAAGAAGTATTATGTTGACAATTTGGACGTTATTGAGTTCATGATAAATTAACTTATTAATCTTTAAAATTTATTCTTGAACTTTTTTTATTGAATTATTATGTCATTGTCATCATCCTCATACTTATATTGTAATGAAAGTCATCTTTGGCTTACGTGCATAGATGGACTTGGTATGATTATGACCATGGATTATTCAGTATAATCATGACCGTAATGTGACGAATGATGTGGTAAAAGTACTCATTAGACTGTAGTTCATTGGTGGACAGTTGTTGGTATGATTATGACCAGGAATTATTCGGTACAGTCATGACCATTGATGATTACATGAATATCCTTGGCCGTGGAGCACGACGATTCAATTTTATTTATTAAGCTGAGTCTCAGCGATAAAGTTGATGAAAAACTTTTTAAAGCATAGAAGATAGTAGATTTTATACTTTACTTGACTCTTCTAATGGATTGCTTGTTCCGCTGCAGTTAAACTTGTTGTCTATTATATTCTATCAGTTTAACATTGTTGAAGGTTAATGATAATTTATTTTGCATTATCTTAGTCATAATATTTCTTACTAGGCTAGTTGAGCTCTCCCTTTCTTTCACTGTTCTATTCAGGAAATGAGAACGTAGATGGTGCATTAGTAGTCCTCACTATTCTGTGAAATAGTGTGATAATAAATGTAATGAGGACTCTATTGAGTGTGGATATTGTCTAGATGACAATATTTGTATTAAAACTCACAGCCTATGTTTTGTCGTATTTTACACGACTGTTATATAATTAAGTTGTATTTTTATTTAGTACCTTGTATCTGGCGTCCCAAGATGGGTGATGTATACCTATTTTGGGGGCGTCACACTTATATCATAATAAGTTATTACTTGTTCTTTGTAAGTTTGTAAATTATGAAAGTATAAACTACTTACATTTTCATTATTCATGACTTATGATAGATCATGACTTCTAAACATTATTCTTGCTTCATCTTATCATACCAATTCCATTAATGTAAACATGTTACAAGTTCTTACAAGTCCTTCTTAGTTGATAACTTATATGAGTATAAATGACTTATTCATGACTTATTTCTGCTTAATTCCATTTATTAATCATTCTTGTTATTCTTTAGCATACATGTTCTACCACTACCCACTTCTCTAACAATGGATGAAAAGAGAATCATGGTTTAAGTTCTTACCCTCGGAGATCACTTGTTTAATCCTTATTCTTGCTTCTTGCTTCTTGCTTCTTGAATTAACAAAGGCTAACTTCTAGCTTTTCTAGCTTTTTCTCTCAAACAAATAAGCTATAAGTTGTTGGTGTTTTGAACAAGGAACAAATGAGCTAGCAAGCTTCCTATTTATAGGAATCACAAAGTGAGGGTAGTTTAGACATTAAACCAATCCCACATCCTTATTATTCATAGCTTAAGCATTAAGTAAACTTGTTCCCCACATTATTTACTTAGCCATTAAGTTATCTTGGTCATTAAGTATACTTGATTACCACACTTACTTAGCCATTAAGTATGCTTGCTCCCTACTTTGGATCATCCATGGTTTGCCCCATGGGTTTAAAACATCCTATAACCCATTGGTTCTTAATTTGGGCCTTTAGCTAAATTAATTTAACTTATACATTGGGCTTGTAATTAAACAAACACTTGTGCTTGTTCATTAATTTAAATTGGACTTAACCATTCTTAAATTTGGGCCTTATCACACTTCCCATTGAACAACACAATTTCCTACACAATTCAACAAATCCATTACATTTGTCTTAAGCCTTATAACGTATTCTATACGTATTATTCTTGTATTCTAACTCATATACTACTTCATGATATACGATATACTATCTCTCATACATACTCGTATAATACCTCATAGCATACTCGTATTCATTACCTCACACAATACCTATGTATCATACCCTCATTACCCTAACTTCTTAACGCTTGATTTTCATAACGTTCTCAAATTAAGTCCACAGGCAAAATATTACGTTTTCCATAACTGAAATATTATTGGATATTCCATCTCACCTTGATATTCTATCGTTACGTATTTCTCGGAAGTTCAAAAATAATTCCCGAGCAGAAATACGTGAATAGTATTTTTTGGAAAATTTCTCAGAAAGCTTTTATTTTCGTCTTGGAAATTCAAACACTTTAATTCTACCACGTAGCCAAAATTCTACGACATTCCGATATGTTTAGGTCATACAACGACCTTCAAATAGCTTACTCCCAGAAATAATCAATTAAATTCATTTAATCCACATAATCAAATAAAAATTTTAATTCTCAAAAATCCATTTTTTTCTGGGGCGTTACACTCTTCCCCTCTTATAAGGACTCTGTCCCCAGAATCTCGCTACAATTACCTAACTAAATGAGGAAAAAATTTCTTTTATTTTAATCTCGAGTTCTCACAATGCTTCTTCGACATTGGGGTTCTTTAATTTCACCTTCAACAAAGGTATTATCTTATTTCCCATTACTTATTACTTCCTATCAATAGTTTGAGTTGGAAGTTAAACACTTACTAACATATTACACTATTTCCTTTTTTTAGTCCTTCTTTTAACTTGGAATTATATGAAACTCAAATTCCCCCTTCAAAACAAGACTATACTTAGTCTTCTATTTATCATTCGTCCTCTTCTTCATTCGCTTGAATTCTTCGTTACCTAGTAGTACATACTTAACTCATTTCATTTCGTGGATTGAGTCTACATTATGAATAACATTTCTACATCTTCATTTCGTAATTTAACCTCTAACTCTGATCTTTCCATTTCTGTTATTAACTCATTCTGAGTCGTTAACATTGATAACGTTTTCCTACCCTTCCTACTTAACGCGTCGGCTTCTACGTTTACCTTCTCTGTATGATATAAGATATCACAGTACCTCTCTATACCGCTATTGATCGATTTTGCAATCAATGAATACGTGCAAGTATACACGGTCAACAAGTAATAAAGTGAAAGTAGAGTATCGTTCCCACGAGGAATTATTTAATAAAAATCACCAAGTAATAACTCTTAACCAAATCAATTTTATTTAAACAATTACAAAGTGTGATTTTTCTAATTAATAAAACTAAATTAATAAATTAAAACTAGGTTACTTTATAAATGAATTCAAATAAATAAAGGCTAAGACTCCAATATCCCCAATTATGAACTATAAACCAATTATCCAATTATCCCAATTATTATGGCTACTAAATTGTTTACAGGAATTCTCAAATGCCAAAAGCCCTCTCTCGAGTGATCAATTGCCTTCTATTTAATCCAGATTAATTTTGCTATATCTCTATGCAAAATAATTGAATTAAACTCGTTACAATCCCAATTCCTTATGTGTTACATGCGGCAAATAGATATTCTCATTCTATTCACAAACCTAATTATTCACTGTGCAAATAACTAAGTCACATGTCACCATGCCCAGTTCTAACCCTAGAATTCCTTTCTCAATTCCTTCTAGAGTAACACGGTAATTAATGATCAGATAATTAATCAATAAGCACAAAACAAGATGAACAATTCACTTCAAGATAAATAATTAGAATAAATATAATAATCAATTCATAATCATAAAAAGTTCAATTGAAATCTTAATGAAAGAGTTAGTTCATAATTAATGAATTAAAACTAAGAATTCACAACTAAATAGACATTAAAAGATAAAAGTAATAGAAGAGAAGAGAATATAATCGGTTGTCAGCAAATTTGATGCTCTCCTCTTGCTCTTGCTCTTGATCTTCAATGATCTCCAAGTTGCTTCAATCTCCAAAACTAATAAGAACTAGGGTTATTTTCTAATCTAAAGGAGTGTTTAATCTAGTTTAATCTATGTAATCTTTCTTTATTTTATGCCTTACATCATGTATTTATAGGTTACAAGTCCAATTTTTAGTTTAGGAACAAACCCAATCCAATTTGGAGTCAAAAAGGTGTCAAAATTCGCCCAAAACGCGTCCAGGTCGCACCCAACCTCTTCCCCAGCACCCCAGTACTGTTCACGACACTGAGAATCTGCCTTATAGCGCCCCGGCGCTGCAAATAGGCTTAAAATTAGCGCCCCGACGCTGTTACAAGTTCTGACATTTTCTGCTCCGACGTCCTTTTGTAAAATGGCCATAACTACTTTGTCCGAATTCCGATTTCGATGATTCAAGATGTTCCTGAAAGAGGAAAAGTAGATCTAAAACTTTCATTCTTTAAGAGTTTCGAAATAATGTCCAGAGCTATAGTCAAATTGGCTCTGAAGTGACTGTTGTGTAAATGGCAGGCCAAAAACGCGAATCTAGCCTCCCCAAACGTCGATCCAAGTAACTTTTGTCCCAATTCCTACAAAACAATATAAAACATGCATGAATAGACTCAAACACATAAAAACATCCTAAAAGACTTGAGAACAACAATAAATTAAGCCCGAATGTATCCAATTCATGTGTATAAAACTCACTCATCAAATACCCCCAAACTTAAACCTTTGCTTGTCCTCAAGCAAAAACACAAAAATGATATGCAATGCAATGTAATGAAACTAATCTATATGCCTACGACTCCAACAGTAATGACAGAAACAAGTCTATTCAACCGGCCTTAGAGAAATCAAGTAAACATGATAATACATCATATTAAAACAAATCAGTAATTTCCCAATCAATCATTAAATCTTAGATTGTTATCACTGATATAGTGCGTGTGTGCTCCACAATAATGTTAACTGATATAAAATAAAATTTAACACATAATAGGTCTCTTTAAAGGCATCATACAGTGAAAACTCACAAAATTCACGAACAAGCTAGATCCAACTAAAGTCAAACATTCACCAAGTTCAAGAGTCCAATCCGGGATACTTATGCTTTACTTTTCATTACGGGGGCTTTTTTCTCTTTTCCTTTTTGATTGTTTTTTTTACTTTTTTTTTTAACCATGACTGTGCAATGTCTCATTCCATTAGGCTAACATTGTCACCCCTTAGTGAGCTTTCGACCAACGACACCCAGACCATATAAGACCTTAGGGCGCTAGGTTTTAAGATACCCCTTCGGGCGTACTTACTCAAGTAACAAAGGCCCCGAAACAAAACTAGTCACGGTAAATTTTTTTTTCGTTTTCTTTTTTTTTTCTCTTTTTTTTAGCGAAGCTTATATATCCAAAAATTTCCCCCCAAACTTAAGTTTTTATCAAAATTTAGCCATCTCCGCCTATTCATGTCTTTCATTCCTTCACACTAGTATTATCCTTAAGAAATCCATTATGTACCAATTTAAACTTAATCAGTCAACATAGCTGTTATTAACGTGCTAACCTTAATTATACCAGTTTCAAACAGGAAAAGATTCAATTCATAACAAGAAATCACATCAAAGTCTGAATATTCAATATTATACTTATCTACTTAACTCCAGTCTCATCATTGGCCAAAATAGACTTTTACTATCTAACAGTTGGAATCATGAAAATATAAACTAACCGCAACAAACATAGTAAACTAACTACTATTTTTACGTTTTTAAAAAAAAAAATTAAACAAAAAACTGAATGCAAAAACTAAATGTAAATAACCCGAAAACATAACGAACTATAATGTAAATAACTAACTATATGCAATACGACACTAAAATGCCCCCAAACTTAATCTAGACATTGTCCTCAATGACTAAAATAGAAAAAATTAAAGCAGATGACTTCCCTGAAAATATAGCAATCTTCCTCTTTGCCCGCTAAGTTTGGAGAATAGGCTAAGCACAAGGAACAAATTGGGCACCACACTTGAATTTGACTTGAATAACCTGTAAAACCATGATAGAAGCAATTTTATAAATCCTAAATAAATGCAAATTCAAAACTACTAATATAAAACTTAATAAAAACTAAAAATAAAAATAAAACTTGGGTTGCCTCCCAAGAAGAGCTTGTTTTATAGTCTCAGCCTAACTTTGTCTGGTCAATGCTATCCAATTCCTCTTCGAAAGTTGAGGAACCCTCCATCCATCAGAAATAATATAGCTTTTGGTATGTTCCCATTTACTATAGCCATTGTATTAAAGTCATCTAGCATGCTTTCTTTAGATAAGATCACATTCAAGAACGTCCAACATCTAGGTGTTTTTTCCATTGTGTCTGCGAATAGATTCTGGCATTGAGGCCTGTCAGACACAACAATCTCTTCTTCTATCTTCTCGAACTCATTGAACCATGGCTTCGAAGTTGTACTCGCTTTTACGTAACAAGGAGTATTACCGATGACATGACAACCTAGCGGACAAGGTTTTACAAATCTAACCGGACTCTTGAACTGTGGAGGAGAAGGCACTTGAGGCATAAATAACATTGGCTCATCATCATTGGTTCTCACAATTAGTTCTGCACCGACCTTGTTGTCATTATCCCCACTTGTCTCATCTTTTTTATCTCGTGGCTCATCCAGTTGTAGATTTGGCTCGGGCTCACTATCGGGCTCATCATCAATCTCATTATCCATGTCATAGAGCCAAGTGTTTTGAGGACGGTTGTTCAACGCATGTGCTATATATCTGCCCCAATTGATTTTCCAGATTCTTTATTGACTCACCTTGGCTTTGTATATTCATCTCTATTTGATTAAATCTTTTTTCTTGTTCCTCGTACTCTTTTTTAAAAGCTGTAAAAATATTTTCCATAGCTTCCTCCCAATTTGAATGTTCTTCCTGTTGTAGTGGAGGTGGACATGAAAAATCCGGTGGGTATGTTGGACTTGGAGCATAAAATTGATCTTGATTGTTACTCCATGAAAAATTCGAGTGATACCCCCAATTCTGATGAAAGTTGTTGGGATAAACATAACTGTTGGGATAATCCCCCCTATACTGTACCGGCTCGAAACTGATGGCGCATTGATGACTCATATGATTTCCAACACAATAATCACAAGTAACCGCCACACTTTGACGACGTTGAGCTACAAAAGCGTTGACCATCTTCGAAAGTGTATCCATCTGTGCTGACAATGCATAAAGTTTTTCAAGTCCGTCAATCTCCGCTTCCCTTGGTTGAGTCATGTTCGTGTATGGCCATTGATACACAAAGTCAACCATGGTTCCTAAAAAAATAGAAATATAGGAAGAGAATTAAAAATAAAAAAAATTAAAATATTTAAATTAAGACTAATTTGATTGAAATAAATGTTGGAAACTAATTATTAAATTAACTCCCCGGCAACGGCGCCAAAAACATGTTGATCGATTTCGCAATCAATGAATACGTGCAAGTATACACTGTCAACAAGTAATAAAGTGAAAGTAGAGTATCGCTCCCACGAGGAATTATTTAATAAAAATCACCAAGTACTAACTCTTATCCAAATCAATTTTATTTAAACAATTGCAAAGTGTGATTTTTCTAATTAATAAAACTAAACTAATCAATTAAAACTATGTTACTTTATAAATGAATTCAAATAAATAAAGGCTAAGACTCCAATATCCCCAATTATGAACTATAAACCAATTATCCAATTATCCCAATTATTATGGCTACTGAATTGTTAACAGGAATTCTCAAATGCCAAAAGGCCTCTCTCGAGTGATCAATTGCCATTTATTTAACCTAGATTAATTTTGCCATATCTCTATGCAAAACAATTGAATTAAACTCGTTACAATCCCAATTCCTTATGTGTTACATGCGACAAATAGATATTCTTATTCTATTTACAAACCTAATTATTCACTGTACAAATAACTAAGTCACATGTCACCATGCCAAGTTCTAACCCTAGAATTCCTTTCTCAATTCCTTCTAGAGTAACACGATAATTACTGATCAGATAATTAATCAATAAGCACAAAGCAAGATGAACAATTCACTTCAACATAAATAATTAGAATAAATCAAATAATCAATTCATAATCATAAAAAGTTCAATTGAAATCTTAATAAAAGAGTTAGTTCATAATTAATGAATTAAAACCAAGAATTCACAAGTGAATAGATATTAGAAGATAAAAGTATGAGAAGAGAAGAGAATATAATCGGTTGTTAGCAAATCTGATGCTCCCCTCTTGCTCTTGCTCTTGATCTTCAATGGTCTCCAAGTTGCTTCAATCTCCAAACTAATAAGAACTAGAGTTATGTTCTAATCTAAAGGAGTCTTTAATCTAGTCTAATCTATGTAATCTCTTTATTTTATGCCTTACATCATGTATTTATAGGTTACAAGTTCAATTTTTAGTTTAGGAACAAACCCAATCCAATTTGGAGTCAAAAAGGTGTCAAAATTCTCCCAAAACGCGTCCAGGCCGCACCCAACCTCTTCCCCCAGCGCCCCAGCACTGTTCACGACGCTGAGAATCTGCCTTATAGTACCCCGGCACTGCAAATAGGCTTAAAATTAGCGCCCCGGCGCTGATACAAGTTTTGACATTTTCTACTCCGACGTCTTTTGGGAAAATGGCCATAACTTCTTCGTCCGAACTCCGATTTTGATGATTCAAGATGTTCCAGATAGCAGAAAATTAGATCTACAACTTTCATTCTTTAAGAGTTTCGAAATAGGGTCCAGATCTATAGTCAAATTGGCTTTGAAGTGACTGCTATGTAAATTACAGGCCGAAAACGCGAATCTAGCCACCCCTAACGTCGATCCAAGTAACTTTTGTCCCAATTCCTACAAAACAATATAAAACATGCATGAATATACACAAACACATAAAAACATCCTAAAAGACTTTAGAACAACAATAAATTAAGCCCGAATGTATCCAATTCATGTGTATAAAACTCACTCATCAACCGCATTTTCAACTCCTTCTGTGTGGAGATATATTTCAGACTCTTAGAGTCCGTGTATATATCACACTTCTCCCTGTATAAATACTATCTTCAGATTTTTAATTTAAAAACTACAACTGCTAATTCTAGATCATAAGTAGGATAGATCTTCTCATAATCCTTTAACTATCGTGATGCATACAAAATGACATTGCCATGCTATAAGAGCATGCAATCATGTCATCTATGTAAAACATCGAGATACACTACAAAATTCCTCGTATTATTTGATAAGGATAATACAGGTGCCTCACTTAACCTTCCTTTTTAGTTACTGAAAACTATGTTTATTACTTCTCATTCCAAAATATACTTATCAATAACATATATGTATATCTTTTAAGCTAACATTCACACGTAGTGAATTCCGTATCCAACTTCTCCATCCATAGTGTTTCTCACACTATCATCAAATGTTCAGCGTGATCTTCTGACGTCTTGAATTAGACTAGAATATCACCAATGATCATTACAACACCCTCATCCAAATATTATTTAGACACTCTATGACGCTAATGGTACCCTCAACCATAGCAACTCACAAGAGTACATATCATCTTACCACCGTCTTGCTTTGTGTACCTTACAGAAAGTCTATCTTCCACATATTATTCAACCCAAATGACATAACCAAAAACTTGTTATAAATATAACGAGTTCTGAACGTCATCTCAGGTACCTCCTCCTTCTTCCTTACTTTAAACAGACTATACCCCGTACATAAATCTATCTTAAAAAAATTCTTTGCACCTTTTTAATTGATCAAATAGATCATCGATCCTGGGCCATGGGTATTTACTCTTTATCCGTAACTTACTCCTATTACTATAGTCGATACGCAGCCGTAACGACTCATCCTTTTCCTTAACATCCTCCTAACTTGTGTCATGGTTAGACAACAATAATGTTCCGATGATTTATTACGGTAAATTACTACTTTGGATTTTTTTAAAAACTGAAGATTCACACTTTTCTTATAACTATTTATTATAGCTCTATGGTTAATCAACCCCTTCATACCGAGAATTTCTTCAATTCTCTTAACATAACAGTACTTATCTACCCATACTTACTTACCTTTATCATTCATGAAATAATTTTCATGAATATAATAATCGAAAGTTATTTACTCCTCCTCTATCTTAATGTTTAAAGGTACTTATACTCCCTTTCAGACAGCCTCCTAGATAACTATTTCCACATGTCTTACACGCTCCGATCCTACGCTTAGGATCCCCTTGTCCCACTCCAGTATCCCCGGAGTTAAAAAATCTTTATTTTTGGCATACTGCCCTTGGCATTCTCTACCTTGGTTTTCCCTCTCCCTAGCTCTCATTCTTTCCCTCTTTGTGGTATTGAGTCAACGCCTCACTACCACCTTCTGCTATAATCACCTTCTCCAGAATGGTCTCATAGGAAACCCTCTGGAACACTGCAATCCTACTATAGAGCCAGGGTTTCAGGCCATGCTCAACCCTACGAGCCTTCATCTCCTCAGTGTCCATTGGATGTGGAGCAAACCTTACTAATTCATTGAATTCGGCCACGTACTGGGGAACCGTCATGTCCCCTAGTTTAAGTTCTAAGAACTTAATCTCCATCCTCCCTTGCATACTTGTAGGGAATTAATCCTCGAAGAAATCCTTCTTGAATTGTTCCCATGTTACCACATCTGTTCTAGCCCCACCCTGGTGAGCCTCCCACCTAAAGTTGGCTTCCCCTTTTGTCATGTAAGTCGCAAAAGAAGTCTTTTTCGCCTCACCTATGCTTGTAATAATAAACGCCTTCTCTATTTCTTTTACCCATGTATGGGCTTCTATTGGGTTCATCATTCCTTTGAACCCCGACGTACCTACGCTTTTAAACTCTTTAAAGGTATTCATTCTGGCTACCCTAGATCCCGCGGGGAATCTACCCCTGGTTTAATTAAATGCAGTCATTAATAAATTAACGAACACTTGCATAGGGTTGTTCTGACCCCCTTGGTTAACATTACATGATTCTGCTTCCTGATTACGTTGTCTTCTTCTTGGCGGCATTTTCTGATAAAATTTTATTATTACCTACTTACTTACTTAGTTATCATTTTTTTTCAAACAAGAACTCGTAAACAACAAAGCATGTTAACTAAAAACTTCAATATATTTATATACTTCTTCGTAGTTTGAAACTATTTACAATTTGCTTTCATAGCCAAAAGCTATTAAATTTTCTATCCCGCAATTGAACTTCCCAAAGGTTGGGATTTACAAAAAGACTACCCTTTTATACAAAAGAGGGTTTTACGTCACTACACACATATATATAACTCTAGACTTTTACTAATGCATAACAGCGTCCTCGTGTTTCTCATTCGCAATCATCGCTACCGTATCGCGACTAATCATATGACGGTTTTGTCCTGACTCAATGAAATAACAAGTAACTTTCAGCTTGAAATCCTTATGAGCACTCTCATGGATGTAAGACATTCGTGCTATCTTCTGGTCCTTCTCCCCAGTTCCCTACGAAGCTCATCGGCCTCTTCCTTATAGTCTCTAGCATGCTCTGTCATAAGCACCTTCTTATTGTGCTCTAACTCAAAATCTGCTTCTACAAACACCTTAGCTTCATGGAAATAATTAATCTCTTCACTCTGATTCTTCACAACTGTGCTCAGTTGCACATTCATGTCAAGCACTTCCAGATACATTGCTCTCATTGCATCTGGAGGTGATGACTCTGGTGTAGGTACCACCGTAGTAACTGATGTTACCTCTCTTTCTTCCTCCACATCGCTCATCATACTAATGTATGACGATATATCCATATCTCCCTCGGAGTAGTCTTCCTCAGAAAAGTACTCCTCTGTCTCCGATTCCACTAAAAGCACTAATGGTACCTCCGCCACTAGCATGGGTATAGGCTATATTCTGTTCACAGTTCCTTCGTTCACCTCGTGTATATCTCTATACATCAAGCTATCAATCGAAATCCTACAATAACACAACATGTTGATTAGTACATAACACACAGTAGTATAAGCACAAATCACATTTAATTTTTTGGGTTACTTTCCATCTTTTAAATTTTTTGGTCCTGAGTTTCCTCAATACCTTATTAACTCATTTGACTCAATTAAATTTCGAGTTTACCTCATTCGAACTTCTCCTCCTTAACGAGTTTATTAGCCTAAGGTTCTTCCCCATTAAGTTTTATAACCTAATGCTTTGATACCAACTTGTGACACCCCCAAATCCGGCTATCTTCCAACTCGACAAATCGTGTTACATGATACTCATAACTATACATTCATTCTAATGAAATGACATCAAAATGTGTGTTCCAACGTCATTCTTATTACATTAATAATAATAAATCTCGTTCCCAGGTTCTTAAACCATTACATTCTTTGTTAATCATAATATAATACATATATTTACTAGTCTATTACAAGATAAACTAATCATTCATCTTCGCTTTGCCTTTATATCTATTGGAAACCTCGGCTCACTCGTCTTTAGCTGCATTCATATGGTTCAAGTAAGAGTGAGCATAACAAGCCTAACAAGTACAACAATTTCTTTTAAAAAGCATTATTGAAACATAGGAATCGTATATCTTTAATAACTGGGTAATAGTTATGAAGTACTATCAATAATTCAAAATAACATTTCTTTTCCTTCAAAATGTTTTACACTGACAATATTCAGTAAAACATCAATTCTGGTCCAAGATCATGAGCGTTTCATAATTTCTTTGAAAAGGACAACCCGACACTAAGTCCGTAAGTCTGGCATATCTTTAGAGCACTTCTAGGTGATCAGCCTATAGTACTCTATGTTGATCAACACTACATCCATTAAGTGTGTGCACGTTTACGTTATGGAAACCTCGCATACCCATCGAATACTCGATGAAAATACATTTGGTTATTCATATTCAGGCTTACCTTAAATCCGTACCAAACAATTGGCGTAGGATAGCGTTATCAGTTATATATTGAAAGACTTGTAAATAAATCAATTAATCTATCAAGATTAGTTTAGCCGAGTCAAAACTGGCATCGACTGTTTCTTTAAAACCATATATGCATCTCGTAACTTGAATCATTTGAAAGCCTGGCTAACACGAAGGTTAGACAATCATTTAGAAAAACTTGCCTTCAGCGTCAACTACAGAATAATTACTTTTCCTTTGAGTCTTTACGATTTCTACAACACATAACCACATAACATACCACATTAGGTCATGAATGAACATACATTGCTCCTAAAGAATCTTACTGTTCTTCTCAATCTAATCATGCATCAGATTTGTTATTATTGGTTCCGACTTACCATCGTTCTTTTACATCGTTCTTATCAACTTCTTTCCTTTCTATAACTTAATTGAAATTATTCCATTATTACAACTCGATTTGAGTTAATTATCTTTCATCGCGGCTTACTAACTTTATTATTAATCAAAACTCGATCATCATTGGTTTAGTACACTATTTGCACACCATTCACGTTCACATTCAATTGGCTTACCTCCTACCTTTAGTGTAATACTTAAGGTTTATAATATCCTTAATGAGGTTACATTACATTAATTAAGAATTTAATTCACCCTTTATACGCTTCTCCTTCACTTTACATTCAAAACTTTTCTTCTCTATCTACTTCCTAGTACTGGCGCTGCGGCGCCAAATTTTACTCTACACCTCGCACTGCGGCATGGCCTTTTGGTTCCTAAAATTTGGTCACGGCGTAGCGGCGCCATGCCTAGTATATTTGACCGTGCTGCGACGATAATTAACAGGGGCTATGGTCCGGTCTCGCGTTGCGGCGCCGGCCATTCCTGCCTTGAGTCGCGCCGCAGTGCGGACTCTGTGCATCAGACAATCTTGATAGATTTTCTTTTATATGAGATTCCCGAGCTCCTAACTTCTTCGTTATAAGTCCGAATTGGCTCGTTCAAGAGCCTAAGGTTCACAAATTATATACTCTATGTGTTCGTCCAAGAATTTTATCTATTCGACTTTGGTTGTTAAAAATTCACCTATTAGTCCATTTTTAACGAAAATGATAAATGTTCGTGAACGTTGAACGCTCGTTTCTTCGTTCTAAGTCGAAATCCGGCCATTTTCGAGTCCACAACTCTATAATACCAATTGAAACTTGTCTCCATCGAAAACCAACGTCTTCGAGTTCAATATCAAAATTCGACTTCCATTTCGAGAATTTCTCGAATTTGACGATTATCGTCTAATCATGTAAACTCCGAAAAAACTTCGTTACATGAGATTTTTAAACCATTTCAAATGGATTCATTTCATCCCACTAACTTCTTAATATACATACTTCATTAACTTATATCTTAATAAGTTATTACTTGTTCTTTGTGAGTTTATAATTTATGAAAGTATAAACTACTTACATTTTCATTTTTCATGACTTATGATAGATCATAACTTCTAACCATTATTCTTGCTTCATCTTATCATACCAATTCCATTAATGTAAACAAGTTACAAGTTCTTACAAGTTCCTCTTAGTTCATAACTTATATAAGTATAAATGACTTATTCATGACTTATTACGGCTTAATTCCATTTATTAATCATTCTTGTTATTCTTTAGCATACATGTTCTACCACTACCCACTTCTCTAACAATGGAAGAAAAGAGAATCATGGTTGAAGTTTACCCTTAGAGAGCACTTGTTTAATCCTTGTTCTTCCTTCTTGCTTCTTGAATTAACAAAGGCTAACTTCTAGCTTTTCTAGCTTTCTCTCTCAAGCAAATAAGTTACAAGTTGTTGGTGTTTTGAACAAGGAACAAATGAGCTAGCAAGCTTCCTATTTATAGGAATCACAAAGTGAGGGTAGTTTAGACATTAAACCAATCCCACCTCCTTACTATTCCTAGCTTAAGCATTAAGTAAACTTGTTCCCCACATTATTTACTTAGCCATTAAGTTATCTTGGTCATTAAGTATACTTGATTACCACATTTACTTAGCTATTAAGTATGCTTGCTCCCTACTTTGGATCATCCATGGTTTGCCACATGGGTTTAAACCATCCTATAACCCATTGGTTCTTAATTTGGGCCTTTAGCTAAATTAATTTAACTTATACATTGGACTTGCAATTAAACAAACACTTGGGCTTGTTCATTAATTTAAATTGGACTTAACCATTTTTAAATTTGGGCCTTATCACACTTCCCATTGAACAACACAATTTCCTACACAATTCAACAAATCCATTACATTTGGCTTAAAGCCTTATAACGTATTCTATAAGTATTATTCTCGTATTCTAACTCATATACTACTTCATGATATTCGATATATTATCTCTCATACATACTCGTATAATACCTCGTATCATACTCGTATTCATTACCTCGCACAATACCTTCGTATCATACCCTCATTACCCTAACTTCTTAACGCTTGATTTTCATAACGTTCTCAAATTAAGTCCACAGGCGAAATATTACGTTTTCTATAACTGAAATATTATTGGATATTCCATCGTTACGTATTTCTCGGAAGTTCAAAAATAATTCCCGAGCAGAAATACGTGAATAGTGTTTTTAAAAAAATTTCTCTGAAAGCTTTTATTTTCGTCTTGGAAATTCAAACACTTTAATTCTACCACATAGCCAAAATCCTACGACATTGCGATATGTTTAGGTCATAGAACAACCTTCAAATATCTTACTCCCATAAATAATCAATTAAATTCATTTAATCCACCTAATCAAATAAAAATTTTAATTTTAAAAAATTCGATTTTTTTTGGGGTGTTACACTGTCACTTAGGGCTGGTTTGCTAATAATTTAAGTCACACAGTCAAGATACTTGGTCACCAACTAAAGTTTTTGCAATTTTTTACAAGTTACAAATTAAAGAAAATGAAAAGGGCATTTTTGTCATTTGAAAAATAATCTTAATGACATACATGACATTTGTCCAACCCTTAGGGTTTAACCCTAAGATACTAACCCTAAGGTTTTACAAACTCCAATTCTAGAATTTTTTAATTAGGGTTTTAAAACAAAAAATTATGAATTTCAAAAATAAAATTTGAGTTTTAAATGGAAATTAATATTTCTAAAGTATAATCAGGGTTTCCTAATTATATTAACGTTATTAATCACTTTAGGCTTGCTAATTAGGATTAGGGTTTCCTAATTAGGGTTAGGATTCTTGGATTTAAAATTAGGGTTTCCCAATAAACGATTAGGGTTTCTAACTGCGCGTTAGGGTTTCTATTCTTGCAATTAGGGTTTCTAATCCCTTATCAGGGTTTACTAATATTATAACCTACCCGATCAATCGTTGATCAATAATTCCATACAGTACAAATGCGTACTAACAAATATAATTATTTTAAGTATATTTTTTATCGAATCCCTATATGTTACTATGGTTAGGGTTTTAAAATTTGTTAAGCACAACTCTACTCTTATTTCTCAATCAATACACAAATTGACTAAGTCTCACTGCTCGTATCACAGATACACAACACAATAATGATAATTAATAATAATATTAATTAAAAAAATTATTCATAAAATTCGGATTATTCGAAATCCCGGGTTATCACAAATGATCTGTTTGTTAATATTGTGAGTTATAATATTAATGATGAAAAAATGTTATTAAAAATGTGTTTAGTGAAGCCAAGTGAATTGAGATAAATAGAGGGGTTTGTTATAAAGTATTTGCTATAAATTTGACTTATTATATGGACCTCTCTTTCCCATTTTTCAAAATCTTCGGTAGAAAGTTATCTCAGTTTTGTTTTATTACTTATATATATATATATATATTCTTTTACTTTTACTTTTATATTTACTAAAGTATAAGACTTTTTCTTTACGGAAAACAAAAGCTGAGATGATGGTTGGGCCATCACCTGTAGGAGACTGAAGATGCCTTTGGCCTCTTCTTCATTGACTGGTCCGTCTCTGCTCCGGTAGGTGCAGTCGTTGGATGGCGCTGTTGATCATCTTCTCAGATGAGTCATCACCTCCATACATTTCCACCTCTTCTTTTGGGGCGGAAGGAGAAGGTAAAAAGAGAAGAACAAGAGAGCGCATACAAACACAATTGTATTACTAAATAAAAATAGTTTTATTGATAAACTTAAACTATTTACAAGTGCAAAAATTAAAATGACTTACAAATTTACTTGACTAAGAACATTAGAAGAAGAGGGGAAGAGAAAGGCTAACAGCTGTAGAGACTAAAGATTCAACTGAGAAGGAACTCAGCGTCTTTTTAAGTATGCCTTATCAAATGAGTTCGGTTTCCTTTTATAGATCAAGAAAAGGAACTGTTACATGGTTACTATTACATTAACTAAGGTAAAAGTACAAAGTAAGAAACATATTACATTTACTAAAGTAAAGTGAAAGTAAAAGAATCTGCTTTCGGTGGAAAAGTAGGTGTAATCTTTTGACTAATGGGGCCGTGGGGCCCTGACGCATGTGACTGAGATGACTGGCAATTTGCTGAATGATTGCTGCCGGAGAAAGTGCAAAATAATGGCTGCCGGAGCAGGTGATGGCTGCCGGAGCAGGTGCTAGAAGTTGGCTACCATCATCACATCCACTTTGATTGATTGATGAATGAGGCTAGCAACTTGATGACTGTTGGTGACTGATCAGGCGAAGGGATCCTGAGCATCCTGAAGACAAATGGTGCCATATGGGACACAATTATCTTCATCATCTTCTTCATTTTGACTAGATTCAGCTTCTCTGGACTGTGAAGAAGCATTTTCTGAAGCTTCAATTTCTTCGTCTAACTGATTAAATCTCATATGAATAGCATCGACAAAGAGCCTAAGCTGAGCTTTAGAATAACTATTAATATTAGAAATATCCATTGAATCGGGGGTGGCTACTGATTTACTTTTCTGTTTATCAGATGACTTTTTAGACGATTTAATGGAGGACTCAATGGCGGGAGTTATGGTAACTGGAGGGATCAAAATAGGAGAAGGGGAAATTCTTTCTGAACTTGGCCAACTATCCTATCGACACCAAATTTATCCGACCATTTGATGTTAAAACAGTGAGACACATGGGCAATGGGTGATAGAGAAGTTTGAGCTGTCCTTATGCCGATGGACGACAGAGACTGAAATATGGTGACTTTTTGAGGGGACAAAATCTCGTATTGCCATTTAAGGATCCATGGGATTTTATATTTACTGCAGAAAAGAAGGAAAACTGGAACTCCTTCATAAATTGGATTATACTTAGCATGATTAGTAAAATGATGAACTTGTGTTTTGAGAGGATCGGGAAGAATCTCATAACACAGACCAAGTCTAGTCCACCAAACGGTGAACCACATGGGGATTTTACTCTTGAACTTGTGGTCGAACTGTAGAAACCACGAATGACTATTATCTTCATTTTGGTGAAGAAAAATTTTATTCCAAGCCTCAATATAATCGAAATAGTAATAAGAGCTAGTTTGATTAGAGCAAGATCTGAGAACTTAAGGATGATTTCCCTAATCAGAAAAACTAAGGATTTGTTTAATATAAAGTGAATGATAAAGATGTTTGGACTTATTATCATTAGCGTAAATGGGTTTAAGAAATACTGACTCGGTTTCAAGAAGGATGTCCTTATAATACGCAAGAAATTTATAAGGAGCCCATGGGAGGAAATGCCAGCCAGTTGGAAAATACTGGGATGTAAGTTTAATGGGGTCGGTTTCATATGTAACTCAAGGTGAAATAGGTGCTGATCATATTTAGCATGATATTCAGAGGCTGGATAACTAGATTTGGATGAGGTTGCCCTCGTTTAATTAGTATATGGGTCAATTGGTTGTGGTTGACTAGCAAGAGCTGATGAATAGGGCTTGGGGATTGTCCCAAAAATCTGAAGTTTAGTAATTTGACTGGGCTGAGCTACTAGATTGACTGGGTGAGGAACAACTGTTCCTTTTAACTGATTGACTGGGCCAGAAGAGCGACCATGACCACGAGAAGAAGAACCTCCTCGTATACTCATGTTGTAGAAATAGTACATGTGTTAATGAATTCACGTGTGAGAAAATCAGGAACTGAATTGTTACTACCTTTAATATATTCAATATCAAAATCAAAAATACTGAGGAGAGATTGTCATCTAGCAAACGAATGCTTAGAGGCGACGTTTTCAACGTCTTTTTCAAGAATAAATTTTGCTGATTTGCAATCTATTCTAACTAGAAATTTTTGATTGAGTAGATCACGTTGAAATTTATTAATACATAAAACAAGTGATAAAATCTCTTTTTTAATAGTACTATAATTTAATTGTGTAGGATTCCATGCGCTGGAATGAAATTGGACAATTTGTTCAGAGGAAGTGGGAGTTAACTTTTGTTTGAGAATGCCACCGAATCCAATGTCAGAGGCATCAATTTCAACTATTTTGAATGCTGAATCATTTGAAATGCCAAGGCAAGGCAAGACCTTAACATATTTTTTGACTTATTCGACGACAGAAGTATGAACGTCAGTCCATGGAGGTGGATTACTTTGTAAGCGCTGAAAAAGAGGCTTGCAAATCTTCCTGAGATTTTGGTAAAACTTGCCAATGTAATTGAGCGAGCCCAAGAATCTCTATAGATGTGTTTTGTCGGTAATCTAATCTGAGAACCGGTCGGCGAATTGAATAGCTCTGTCAATTGGCCGTGTGAGTCCATGATAGAGGATTAGATCGAGAAACCTGACTTTAGTCAGAAACAGACTACACTTGGAAGGTGAAAGAACAAGACCATTGATTTTAACCGTTTTGAAGAATGAATTCAAATGCTTAATATGCTCTTCAATAGTCTTGGAGAATACAAGGATATGGTTAATATAAACAATGATAAAATGACTGAAAGGATTCAAAATATTATTTAGAATATTCTAAAATTCACTATGTGCATTTTTTAGTCCAAATGACTGAACATTTCATTCGTAATGACCGTACGAAATGGTGAATGTTGTTTTTTATTTGTCCCTGGGGTGAATAGCAACTTGCCAGAATCTTGACTTAAGGTCAAATTTAATGAAGATAGTGGAGGAGCTTAACCTACTAAGGAGATCTTCCTTATTGGGAAAAGGGTACCTAATCCACTCTAAGACCTTGTTTAATGGTTTATAATTGATAACTAAGCGAGGAACCCCTCTTTCTTTCCCTGATTCATTGTTAACATAGAAAACAGGACAAGACCATGGTGATTTACTATGTCTAATTAAACCATTACTAAGGAGATCATTGATTTCCTTTTTGCACAACTCCATTTGTTCATGACTCATTTGAATTGGTCTAGATTTAGTGGGAATTAAATGTTCTTTAGATTCTTTAGCATAACATAGCCTAACTACATGCTTCTTCCTATGCCAGAAGGCATTGGGAGAATCAGAACACAAATTCTCTTGTTAATAATTTTTTAAATTCACAATTTTTTCTTGAACTCTTTTACTCTTAAGTTGTTCTTCAACTTGTTTGTATTTAATTTCTTCCTTTATAAAACTTAATTGGGTAACTTTGCAATTTAATAGATTTACTGATTTGGAAATTGATTCTTCTAGAATAAATTTTAAATCTCTTTTATTTGGTTTAATAAGAAATTTAAATGTTATCTTCTTTCCTAAATGCTCGCAACTTAATCCATTATTATTGGTAGTGAATGGATATAATAAGTATATAAGTGGAAACCCTAAAATGATTTTATCTGTAAGATTACGGATTAAAACAAATGAGGTTTTAAAGCACATATTATCTTGACTGATATGAACTTTATGTATTTTATATTTTATTTCCATTTGAATACCATTAGCTGAATTGAGCTTTTCATTAGTCTCTTTATAATACTAAGTGGGAATAAGACCTTCTTGAATACAATTCAGATCTACACCAGTATCAACCAAGGCAGGAAGTTGTATCGAGAAAGTTTTATCAATAACTAAATTAATAGAGATATATCATTTTTGGATGGTGATATCTTTAATTCTTTTAAGAGAAAGACCTTGAACAAAAAGATCAGTCTCATCTTTAATACCTGAAGATTCATGTATGTCATGATCTTCTTCACTGGAAGAGGAGTCATGAACCTGAAGGTCAGATTTTTTATCTTCAATTTCTTTTCTTAAATTAGCAACGTCTAATTTTAAATTAGAAATTTCTTTTTTGAGTTTACTAACTTCTTGATTTAATTCAAGGAGAGTGACTTCTCTAATTGGGGACTTAAATCTTTCAAGCGCTTTATTAAGACTAAAAATAGGTTTCTCTTTGGCTTTACGAACCTTGTCAGTAATTTTCTTATCTTTTGTTAATAAATCTTTTAATTATTTTGTGTACTGAATTTTTAAACCTGGATCAGTAATCTTGCGAATTAAGTCAATTATCAAAGAACTTTCTTCATCTTCTTTGGTAATTACATTTAATCTTTTGCAACAGTTGTTACTTTCAATCCTCAGCACAAACTGTAACTTCGTTATCACTATCTGATTCATCGTTACAAGTGCTGTTACTCGAAGATTCTGGGATATTAGAAGCTTCTTCTGTAGCAGCCCCGAATCCGGGCCCCAAATTGTCGCGAATTTGGTATACTATTTATATCACTAATTGCGGAAGATATAAACATAAATTGTTTATACATTACATTACACACTATTTTCTCCAAGGTCGAGTAACCTTAACTTATACACAAATCATAAACTATTTATCACACAACCATATTTATCAAAGTACACTATTACAAAATAGCCGCACATTTTATCACACACTGAACTTGGCCTTAACCTTTTCATGTATCCGAACGCATTCGCCTTATCTGCAATGTTTTATCATGATATAGAAAGGGTGAGCATAAAAGTTGCCCAGCAAGTTTAAATACCACAATATAACGATATATCATAATTTAAGAGTATGAATAATAAGTTGGCTATAATTCATCAATATAGTTGAGAATTAGCATGAACAAACTTTTGACTGAACAAGTTTTAAGTTTTAAACATGAACAAACATTTCTGAACCAACTGATAATGAAGGTGATCAGCCTTTCATACCTGACTTATACATGCAAAATGAACAGAGTATAATTTTTCATGGCAATCAGCAATGATTAACCATAAGCTTGAATAAAATACTCTTATTAGAGTTAAGTACAAAGAAACTTGCCTGAACCGTTGATTACCGCAACACAATTTATAACGCTTTATCCGAAGACCTAATATTAATATATAGATCTCCAATAATTAGAATAATATCATCACAGTATAATAATGTTATATTTATATCCATAAAATAACCTAAACACATAGCACATAAGCCTATCAGTATATACAGCACATAAGACTAGGTATCAAGTCAAACTATTGCAGTCTGAGTTGAACCCGACATAATTCTAAGATCCTGACGGTCTAGTCGGACTTTTATCGAGTTTAAGTTCAATTAAACTCTGACTAACCACTTAACCATCATCACAGATAATTTCTTATCAGACAAAACATTTTTCCTAGGCTCGTAATAATTTTCGGATAATTATTACCATTTATCAACATTTTTCAATCCTTAAAATCGTATTTAAATAAATTAAATACCACATAATTCCTTA
Organism: Panax japonicus; assembly: GCA_020205505.1. Classification (NCBI taxonomy): domain Eukaryota; kingdom Viridiplantae; phylum Streptophyta; class Magnoliopsida; order Apiales; family Araliaceae; genus Panax; species Panax japonicus. The sequence continues at coordinate 33,829,153 of CM035101.1, read as the reverse complement.
ATCATTAATATTCATTTAATATAAAATATTAATAAAAATCATTACATAATATTATAATATAATTATAATATTTCAAAATATTTTTAATACCTTAAAATCATAATTATATGATTTTTAAACACTTAAATCCATTATCCGATAATTAATATTAATATTAAAATATTAATATTTTCATGCCAAAATATCAAAAGTTATATTTTATAACTTAAAATATTTTTATAACACTTAAATCATTTTTATATGATTTTTAAAACATTAATTCTATTTTTCCATAATTTATTTAATATATCTATTAAATAAACTAATTATCATTAATATTGATTAATTAATGAATTTCATCTCAAAATATCAAAAGTTATCAAAAATAACTTAAAATATTTTCTTTTATCATAAAAATAATTTTTCATGATTTTTCATGAATTAAAACAATTTTTAAATAATTTATTTAATATTATAATTAAATAAATAAATATCATTTACATTCCAAAAATAATAAATATTTTCAAAATATACATAAAATAATTAAAAACTATTTTTCAAACTTTAAAATAATTTTTCATAATTTATTATGTATTTTTAATAATTAAAAACTAATTTTTTCTAATTTTTAATTAATTTTCTGCATTTTTCGAAAATAAGCGTCGCTAAAGGGGCCCTATAGTGACATAATTGTCGCTATAGGTGTTCTTGGTGTTCTTGGTGTTCTTCAAACTTTCATATCAGACACCGAGTATGCTAGTTTGACCACAATTTAATCCATGCTACACTTGATTTCTGGGCTTGTAATTACTTTGATGTTGTAGTACTAATGTAGTACTACAAGTATATACCAATTCCATAACTAAACAACAACAGATCTGTTAGATCTAATTGACAGAAAACCATGTCAGACGTGTTCTTCAATTTCTGGGTTTTCCAGAAATTGAAGAACAGTCGAGGTACTATATCTGAGCCCCTAAATCGTTGATTTACATGCTTTGTTTATGTGATATAAAGGTTCAAATCTATAGCAGAGATGTCAGTGTACACGTTTGTAACAACCGATCATCATAACAACAATTAATTCACAAGATTCAAACTGGTCAAAGTGGTATTCAAGAACCGGATCTTGAACTTTCTGGGTTTTCCAGAAAGTTCATATGGCTGATCGGTCAACACTTTTTGACCAACAATATAATCGATTCTGATCATGATCTGGTGGGTATGAGGACTTAGATCTGTAGATCACATGGCAGGATACAAGTACAAACCAACAAATGGACCAAAACATTAACAAAAAGCAAGATCAGGGACGTTGAAAATCTTGTCAGACTTTCTGGGTAAAAATCTGGGCTGCCCAGAAACAGAAATCGTGTTCGGTCAACTTACTTTGACCGCTTGTAACTTTTATTCTACAATTGATCTAGACTTGATTCAAGTTGGAGATCAAAGACCACATAACATACTACACGTTCCAACATTTAAAACACAAAACAATTAACAGATATGAATCTATGGGCTCTGACATTCGACTGTCAGGTGCCAAGTTTCTATTTTTCCAGATTTTTGAAAAATGCTATTTCGTGCACTTTGATGTTATGGATCTGGGATTTAACAACCCAGATCACTAAATGACACCTTAATACACTATATTAACCAACCAACAACAACATTTAACATCAAATTCAAAGATTTTGAAATTTAGGGTTCTTATACCTTTTGAGCTTTAATCTTGAATCTGATCATCAAGATCTGTTCTTGATGTTATAAGTGCTTGAATATACACTGGTTTACTTAAGCATTTCGGATTGCTAAGAGAGAGAGAGAGAGTTGTTGAGAGAAAGATAGCAAATGAACAAATTTTATAGACTTTCTCTCTCTTTAATCTCTTATATTCTACAAATACAATGTATGTTGCTGATTTTGCTGAGATTGCTGGTCATATAAGTCACATGCTATGCTAGGTTTAGACTAGGGTTGTTCACCAACCCAAAGTATGGCAAGATATGCACTCCACCAATTAAAGAATGTGACATAAGGGTACTTTGGACATTTCCCTTTTATTTCTAGATTTTCCATGAGTTGCAAACCCTTAGGGTTAGGGTTTGGATCATTGAGAGTTTAGGGTTTGACCTTTTAAAAAAAAATTAGCAACTTGAACTTTAGAAAAATTTTCTAATTAGAATTTAAAAATAGAAAATTTTGATTTCAAATTTAAAATTAGGGCTTTTTAATTATATCATAATTTCCTAATCATACTTTAAATCTTACTAATTAGGATTAGTATTTCCTAATTAAAATTGCTAATTTAGCAATTAGGGTCAAAATGGTCATTAGAGTTTATAAACCACTAATTAAGGTTTTTAATAGAAAAATAAATTTTCTAAATTAGAACTTAGATTTCCTAATTAGATTAGGGTTTCTAATAACTTGACATTTAGGATTTATATTTCCTAATTAACATTGCTAATTTTAGCAATTAAATCCACAATTGAGCATTAGGGTTTCTGACGGAACAATTATGGTTCCAAAAATTGGAAATTAGGGTTTGTTAATTAATTAACCTTTACCCTAATTAATACTTAATTATTAGTACTAAAGCATTAAAATTCTCCGTTATATTCCCAGTTTAGGGTTTCACTTTATCAGAATCTGAAATTAGGGTTTCCAGATCTGGTATTAGGGTTTTCTAATAACCAACTAAAATTTCCAGTAATTCATTAGGGTTTTCCCTAATTAATTAAAATTATTGGCGTTTAACTTTGTACATACATTGCATTCCCAATCTAGGGTTTTCAATATCCGAATTAGGATTTCATACTCCCGGAACTGAAACTAAGGTTTCCAGAACCGATTTCTAGGGTTTCTTATTAGACGTTAGGGTTTTCTAACTGAACATTGACGTTCTTAATATACAATTAGGGTTTAACACATATATTCTTTATCTGGTCAACCCTTGACCCTTATCCACATTCAGAACATATACATATCCCTATTCACAAAATTTAATCACATAAATCCTTAATCCTGAATAATTCACCTATATCCTTCACAGAATTTTGAAATACTCAAAATTCCATCCCAATAATATCAAACGCATATACTTATTTTCTGTCTAGGTCTATTATTTGACCTTAAAACAATCATTTAAGATTTTAATAAATTGTTCAAATTCTCGGGTTGTCACATCTTCGTTGCTAATGTTGTTTTCAATTCTTATTAACTCTAATAATTGTTCGGTATCTTCATTAGAGATATTCAGCTGAGCTAACTTTTGCTTAACTCTGCACTCACTCTTGTAGTGCCCTTTCTGCCCATAATTATGACCGAAAATTTTATTTTTATCAAATTTCTTTGATTTTTTAGTTGATTTTTTGTGTTTTGACTTGGGTTTCTTGTAATAAGAATCTCGATTACTATTTTTATTATTCTTGTCTTGATTATATCTCTTTTTACGACGTTTATGACTCTTATGCTGAGACTCAATATGTTTATGCTTATGCCTGTGCTTTCTTCTAGAGGGAGCCACAGGGGGTAAACCATATTGTTCACAGAAGGTGCATAACTCGTATTTAGCTTTATTTTTATCTTTGCTAGCTTGCTTTGCTAATTTAAAGTCAATACACATTTTTAATCCAATTTTTTGAATATAACTTATAATATCACCGTAGGTTAAATTATCATAATCAATAAATCCTAAATTTTTACTCAATTCTTCTCTAACTTTATGTGCAAACAAAGAAGGTAAACCATTAACAAATTTTTCTTTCCAAAATGGTTTATTACTATCAGTGCGCATCATAACTCGTGAAGTAAATACATCTTTATACCACCTAAAATCACTTAGGATGGGACAAGTGAGGTTACTAAGCTGAACATGAATTCTTTCAGTGATGTTACTAGGAGTTCCAACAAAATGTTAAATAATGGTGAAAATTAAAGTATTAACTCCGTCAGGCGGACCAATACTAACATCTTCATCAAAGATGGGATTGTTGTCATCATCCATATGGATAGCATGAATAATTGATATTCTAGATTCCTCTGTGAGATGTTTTTCCCACCAAGACCTAAGAATACCAGTAAATCCACTAGCTATTAATTCAACTATGTCCGGTTGAGACAATTGGTTGAATTTAGTAATATAGCTATTAGCTACCATAGACATATGATTTAGTTTATTAAGAATTTCTTGTTCACTAAATCCATCAATATTCCATTCATATATTTTATAAGATGAAATAGAGAATTGTTTATCTAAATTTCTCTCTTCGAACTGTAGATCCGGAGGAGTTGGTCAAGAGTACCAATTTCTGGTAATAGATGTGTTATTAACAGTTAATTTGTTAAGCTAATCATTAAAGTCTGAAACAGTATTTGACTGTTTAGAAGAACTACTGCTTTCATTGTCATATTTTACTTGATCAATAAGAGCTATAGTGTCACTTGAACTAGGTTCATTTTTGAGTTTTTAAAATAATTTATCAATTGCATGGGTGAGTTCATTTTCTTGATTAGGTAAACCTAACTTATATCTATTTTCTGGTAAATTTAGTAAGGGTTGTTCAATTTTTGAATTAGGCCTTTTAATAGCGGTTTCTTCAAATTTTTCTTCAATTCTATCAAGCTATCTACCAACAGTTGCTAGGTATTGATTAATGAAATTTAATTGTTCAATGATTTTTTTATCATCTTTGAAAATATCAAAAATTTTAAAAGGACTGGCTTTGACTAAAGTATTTTTTACCGGAATAACAATAGATTCTAATGGAGGATGACTATAAGTAGTTTTGGATTTATCTTCTTTAACCCACTGAGTTTTAGTAATAACATTACATTTACTTTGATATTGTTCATACCAATCATAAAAAGTAATGTTTATTTCTTCATTTTTAATAAATCTTTTCCATCTATTGACTATCTTATCTCTTTCCTTTTCGGTAGGGTGATTAGATCTAAATAGATGTCTTTTTTCTTTATTAGATTTAGAGTTAAAATCTTTGACTAAATTATCTCAATCTAATACAAAATCTTTTTTAATAACTCTTAATTTGTTATGTATGGGGGCATTAAAATCAGATTGAGTGGGAAACTCGGAAGATATCGGAGAAGAAGAGCCTTCTTCCTCAACGGGATCATTCTGGGTGTAACAGGGGTGACTAGCTTGACCTTGATTAAGTATTCCTTTAAGTTTGATTTCTTTAATAGAAGGGTTACTAAGAATTTCAGTGTCTCTTCTAGTATGAATAACTGAAGGTGCTGATGAACTTGAAATATCTTCTATTATGACTGGGTTTCTTGTACGTTCAAAACTAATTTTAACAGTTTCGTCTGAAAACTGCCTAATATTTTCTATGTGTAATAAATTATTAACTACTGGCTTCTGTGGTAACTGATTAGGTAACTTCCATTGACTAGGTAAAGTAATATCCTTCAAGAGAATTGTTCTCGGGATCTGGACATTAGCATCACTAGTAGAGCTTTGAATTAAAAATGTTTGATCTTTAGGGCTTTTATTAAGAACATGAACATTCAAGTTTGACTTCATAGTCTTATAATAAATCCTGTAAATCAAAGCAATAGGCTGAGATCCTTCAATCATTTGAGTAATCTCACCAGAAGTTTTAATATTTAATGTTAAAGCCTTTAATAAATTCTGATCACTGAGGCTAAGGGTGAAATCAGGAAAGCAATTAAAATAGATAGGACCATTATGCAGACTTGATTCCATAGCTCCAATAATTCTTGGGTAATAATTCAAAAATCTAGCGTCTCTATGACAAAGGTAGATACATGAATTATTTCCTTTAATTTTAAGTGGTTTAACTGCAACTTGAACAAGACCTATATGAATAAAATTATAACCCTTTTTCTATGTTTTTTAATAACATCTGGAGATAAAAGACTACAATTTTCATATTCTTTGTTAATATCATAAACCTTTTCAACTGTCTTAACATTATAATCAGTTTTAAAGTTATCTAAAAAGGTTGACTGATAAATTTCTCTAGGAGAAACTCTGGGTATGTTCCAATCATGGAGTATTTGACTTATGTTTTCATAACTATGTTCTTCTTGGTTAACTATGTTTGGAACAGGAGGCAAAGCTGACCGTTACTAACTGAAGAGCTAGATCTGAATAATCTACTCATCTTTAAATAATTTTAAAAATAATTCTTAAGCATTATTCTTCCATTCATACCTTGGCTATCATTAAGACTCATGCCTATGTTCTTAAACCCGACACTGCTCACACCTGGAGACTTAAAAATGGTTTGCGACGAACTAAGTGGACTACATACAGTTTGGGTGACTTCAGAATAATGAGAAGAAGAATGTTTTGAAATCAAACAAGAAAAGTTGACTAAATAGATCTTATTTTGTTACCTAGAAACAAACAACAACTTAGCTTTGATACCATTTGGGGAAGAAAGAGAAGGTAAGAAGAGAAGAACAAGAGAGCGCATCTAATATATTATTGTGTGTGTGCCGTGTGTGGGTGTGTGTGTGAATATATATATATATAATATTATATTTTATCGTTTGCATAGTACTGCATAGTGTTTGCTTAGTACTACATAGTGCAATATAGTAAAATCAAATTTTTTTTAAAGTTTCAGCTGAACGCCCGTGAAGAAATTTCAGTTCACACGTGATTTTCTAAATTCAAATAGTGTCATGCCATTCTCCTATAAATAGGATGCTTAGTTTAGAAATGAAAATCACACAAGAATTAGATAATTCTTCTTCTATAATATTGAGCATGTTTCTTTTGAGTTTAAGAAAGTTTTGAGTGTAGAAAATAGTATAAGTTTTTTTCAAGAATATCCCCGCTATATCATTCAGATTTACTCTCCTTTTGAGGCAAGGGATATTCTTTTTGTTAAATATTCATAAGAAATAATATTTTCTTCCGTACTATATAGTATGTAAGTAATATTATTTTGTTTCATATTCCTAATTCTACACTCATTTTTGTTAAGTATTGCTTCTATACTCATTGAAATTAGTAAAATATCCATGAAATTTTATATTTTCACAGAAATATTTTTTCGAACATTCTTGTTAAATTTTAATCTTTTCATGCATGGTACTATTCATGGGATACTATTCACTCGGGTACTATTCACCTGGGGTACTATTTATGACAAAAAATAATTTCTTTTATGTCCAAATTATTTTTGAGACATGAATATTATTCTTGAATTTTACTCCACAAAGCAGTTATCATGTTGACAATTTGGACATTCTTGAACTCTGGATAAATTGAATTATAAATCTTTAAAAATTTTCCTTGCTTCACTTAATTGAATTCTTATATCATTGTCATCATACTCATGTTTATATTGTGAGGAAATTTATCTTCTCATCGTAGTGCATAGATGGACTGTTGATTGGTATGATTATGACAAGGAATTAAGTATCGGTATAATCATGACTTGTAGTGTTACAAATGATGTGGTAAAAGTCCTCATTGGTCCGTAGTGCATTGATAGACAGTTGTTGGCATGATCATGACCATTGGTGAAAATAACGAATATCATTGGCCCGTAGTGCATGGATAATTCGTGGATGTGATACTAACGAATATTCTTGGCACGTAGTGCATGGATAATTCGATGATGTGGATTATATATTAAGCTATGTTACAACAATAAAATATTTATGATACACTTTTAAATCATAGAAGATAGTAGTTATCATGCTATACTTAACTTTTCTAACGGATTGCTTGTTTCGGTGTAGTATAAACTTGTTATTTATTGTATTCTATCAGTTTTACACTATTGAAGGCTAACGATAATTTATTCTGCATTATCGTAGTCATAATATTCTTTACTGGGCTAGTTGAGCTCACCCGTTGCTTTCATTGTTCTCTTCAGGAAATGAGAAAATAGTCGGGACTAGTCGAGGAATGGAATGACGGTCCGAGATGGTAGTTGTAGTAGTCCTCACTATTTTATAAAATAGTGTGATAATAATTGTAATGAGGACTCCATTTAAGTTTGAATATTGTCTATGAGACAATATTCGTATTAAAACTCACCGCTTATGTTTTGTCGTATTTTACACGACAGTTGTATAATTAAGTTTGTATTTGAATTTTGTACCATATATTTGGCGACTAAGAATGGGTTGTGTATACCTATTTAAGGGGCATCACAAGTCTTATTAATATTATTAATATTATTATAATTTTAATTTCAAAGTAGTTTAGGAATTAATTTTAATATAAGTACTCTCATTTATTCCTAATAGAATTAGGAGGCAAATTAATTAAAGGAGTTTAATTAATTATCACTAATAAGATTAGGGAGCCTAATTAATTAAAGGAGTTTAATTAATTAAATAATACCCTATTTTAATTATATTTAAAAAGGTTAACTAATATCTATATAAGAGGAGTCTTATATCAAATATAAAGATACGTGAGTCCAATTGTTGGAGTGTACGCCCCCTTTTTCTATAGAGATAGGAAAAACTAGGGTTTGAGTTAAAAACCCCTTCTTCTTGAATATTCTTCTTCCTTGGTGGATCATCTCTAGAGGCCATACACTTGTGTGGCTAACATTGATCAAAGGAAAAGAATCTAACCCAGAGATTCAAGGAGATCATGACGAAGTAGGAGTTGAACTCGTATTTGTGGAAGCTAATATCTACAAGGGTATGATTCCATAACTTCTTGTTCTTCGTTTTAATTAATAATATGCATAAAGGATGATCCGGGTAATTGGTTTGTAAAAATATTTAAAATCTAATTTTATGTTGCTTCCGCTAAGTTTGCAATTTGATTGCGTCTTTGATCTTCACAAAACCTAACAACTTGGTTTTGTGAAACTAGTGCTCAGACAAAGCCCTGAGATACCCCAGGGATAACGACGGGGGGGAGGGGATAGAAAAGAAATTCTCGAAGGCCCATGCATTAACAATCTCTTGGTACTCTAGATTGAGAGTCTGGTATAGAGAATGTATGCTAAACCAGTTCCCTCTAGGCTGCATAAAGACGGGAACCTGCATTAAATTGCAAATCAAAATCCGAACCATGGCCCCCATAAATTGGAAAAGGAAGATTAACACGGTTATTACCTCGTTCGTATGAAGATAGATCGAAGGGTGACGACTTAAATCATCTAGAAGATATGAAATCGTCTCATTTATAACTGGAAGCTCCCTATGGGGAATTGAAGAAGAAGGAGAAGGATCCGCAATGAGTACGCCATCCTCCTCCTCCTCCTCCTCCTCCTCCTCCTTGACATCCGGTCTCTCAACCTGGATAGGACGAATCACTGACTCAGTCAACCGACGAGACAGTCGGGCTGGGCGAGGTCGAGGAACATCTCAAACTCTCTTCCTTACACCAGAAGAGGTCCTATGGGAGATACTCAGTTGGTCTAGATCCATATATCTAGACAAAATTCTCCAAATCACCTCAGAAAGGGTGTGGTAAATTCTAACCTGGACCTCATTAAATTCAGTTCATAGCTATATGCATGCACGCATTACTTTAAAATACATATGTAGTAGAGTTAAAAATGCATGTTCATTCAATGTTTAGACTCGTGAAAAATTTCGCCAGAGTCTCCTTTATAAAAATGACTATCCAGATGCACGTTGGCATGACTAGGTGGCCATTTAGTAGCACAACAACTCAAAGTCATGAACATCTTATATGAATGAAAAAACATTAAAGTCATATCCATCAGGGTAGCCTAATTACCAGGATTGCTTTGCTTCAAAACCTTTTGCTCATTTGTCCTCAAATAGGATAAAAAATAGCAAAAAAGGGTGCCAATTAACTGTTTTAAAAGTCAAAATTTTTACATCTGTCGACGCCGGGATTTTTATTTGTCCCTTTTCTGTTCTTGTCTTTTGGTGTTCTCATGTTAGGTGAGATTTTTTTGAAAAAACAAGTTGTGAAAAGGTCTGACATGTATATGTCGACGATTGGACTGTAAGAGTCGCCAATTCGTATTTTTAAATGGTTGCACCAACTCAACTGGAAAAGGTTTGTACATTGACCTAGTGATAAGACACTATTTAATTGGTCTGTGAAACCGAGATTCGTTAAGGTCCGGGGGCTTGATTATGCAGAGGGAAGGTGTTAGGCACCCCCTGACATCTGTGTTACCACGGTGACCACTACTTTTCAATTTAAACCATTATCTAAATGCGTGTGTGTAGATCAATGTGCAATTATCTGGAAGTAGTGCTATGCCTTGTTTACACCTATATACAAAGGGTTTGAATTTTGTATAAAATTTCAGTTTTAACAAGATATAGCAATGATGTTTTGTAAAAGAGGTTTTTCAAATCCTTGTGCTTAATAGTAATTGAGGACTTTGATACTTCCATTTTATTTTGTGTTTGACTTAATTGCTTTTATTTTTGAGAGGCGAAGTATCTTCGAGAAAATAAGATACATAGCAGTGTCGAATTCCTTGTGGGCATGATAACCATCTAAGGAAATTCAAACACCATGAATAATTTATAAGCCATGTACAACTGAAAATGTCCATCACGTGAATCGGATCTAGATTCAGAAAATTGAATATGTGATCACATGATTCCTAGGCTCACATGATGTAGCAGTTTGTATGAAAGCTGTAAACAGTTATATATATATATATATATATATATAAGGTGTAAATATATATATATATATATATATATATATATATGAACAATCAACCGCCTCAAAGTAAACTCGAGGATGGGCAGAATGTAAATGAAAGCAATAAATAGCCACGAAGTGAACTCAAGGCCAGTCTGCAATATATATATATATATATATATATATATATATATATATATATATATATATATACAAAACTGATCAGGTCCGGACTCCCGTACAGGAGTAAAATCTGGACCTTTTTTTTTTTTTTAAACAACTAAAAAAAAGTTTAATATTTTATGGAACTAGAATTTTTTTCATTATACAGTGTTTTTGGTATGATTTGAATACATATAACAAAATATGTATGTATAGTCTATACAGACTTGTTTTGTTATATGTACTCAAATCACACCCAAAACACTTTATTATGAAAAAAATTCCAGTTCCATAGAATATTAAACTTTTTTTTTAGTTGTTTTAAAAAAAATCAAAAAAAAAAGGTCCCGATTTTACTCTTGTACGGTAGTCCAGACCTGATCCTTACCCTATATATATATATATATATATATATATATACATATAGAAATTCAATAAAAGCCACAGACCGACAGTCCGGGCATACACACGCATGCGACTCTCAACGTGAATAAAAGTGTGGAAGAAGTGGAGAAAAGACTTTAATTAATATAAGAAGGCTTACAATGGATTGCCAAAAGAATACTTCAATAGCTTTAAATGGATGAACACTCAGTTCCCACCGGTAAAAATTAGCCAAATATTGTAACGCCCCCATATCTATACTCCCACGGTATCTGATATGCTGATTACTTCAAGACAATATAACGCATTTAAATCTATATACCCATGGTATCTGATTATATGCTTATATCTAATTGAGGGACTATAAAATTTATAACCAGACATAATTCCCATAAATCCAAGATTCACAATATCCCATAACATATGACAATTCTCAAGAGAACTATTACTGTGTTTGGATACCCTTACTTAGATATATAAACTGTATCTATAAATAATATCTATCTATCTAAAATTCAGAGTATTAGTAATAACATGAACAGTCCATATTATCAATACCCTTACTCCGATGTATAGTCTATGTTATGCAATTTACACTAACGTATAGATAATATGTATCTATCCAAAATTTAGAGTGTCAACAACAACATGAACAGTCCATGTTATTAATACCCTCACTCAGATAAATAGTTCCCAAGGATCTTAAACTAGATTGAAGATCCTAAATTACATCTATATATGTAAGAAAATACGATTGCGAAAGTAAAAGATGTTACATATATATATATATATATATCATAAATATTAAGGTTCAATTACATGATTCTCATAAGAATTTCTTATTACAATGTATACAACTAGACATGAATATAAGCCAATCTAAGCAGAGACGCTTCCCTTTATCTACTCCAGATGTAACATTGTTACCATCTAATACTACAAAGGGAATAATTTGCAAGGGAGAGCTATGACATGCTCATCAGGTTTTATATTTATAGCAATATATGATTTGAAGAATTATAACAATTTAAAATTTAACTGGTAGTTGCTACCATTTCTGGAATTTCTTTTTCAACCATTTCTAGACTTTTTATCTATGTCAGTCACACAAACTTAGATACTTTGTTTTAGATATGAGATAGGGGATCAGCCTACTCAATATCCTAGGAGTATGCTTCTCATCCTATCAGTGCTCAAATGCAACTAAATTAATGTCAATTTATTATTAACCAAACCTCGATCCCTTACGGGATACACAACTTCAATATAGGATGTCTTCCCAAAGCAATTTGGTTTGACACTATAATTTATGCTCAATAACAATATCATATGAATAAACAATTCAATTCTTAGTTATGCTGAAGCTATAGCAATAACAATACAATAAGCGGTAATTCAAGTTTAGGTTTGGTATATTATATCCAAAGCAATTCAAGATAGAAATATGTATTTAGTACTTGGGTTTAGTAAATTAGCAAAAGTAATTAGGATATAGGAAACTTTCCTGAATGTAGATCAGTCATGCAATGTTATTCGATTCGTTAATTAACACCTAAGATGTTCATTCATTTAAATCTAACACATTAGTATTGATAACAATACTCAAATACAAAATTTACATATGTTCGGGTTAAGTTTGATATGCTTTCGGTGTTCAAAGACTTTATCGAATATTAAATAAGTTGATAAATCGACTAAATTTTATTTATAAGCATTATTATATTTTTTAGATAATTTAAATATCCTTTATAATAATTTCTAGAAGCTTATAATAATTTTTAAGTATTTATTTATCCTTTAAATGATTTTTAATTCAGTTATTTTCTTTTCTAAATAATTAATAATTACACAGAATATTATAATAATTTTTTTATAATTTTTAAATAATTTATAATAATTTATTATGATTTTTAAATCATTAATATTATTTTTCAATAATTATTTATTGTTTATAAGTAATTATTCAAATTACTTTATTGTTAACTTAATTATTAATAATATCCAAATAAAATAAAATATTTATTGACTTTATATAAAAATATCAAAAGTTAATTATGATAACTTAATATAATTTTTAGAACTATTTTTATATTTATTTATTAATTATTTTCAAAAAAACATTTTATGTCTGTCGCTAAAGCCCTATAGTGACATGAATTGTCGCTATAGGTGTTCTTGAGTTTCTGGGTTTCAGTCAGTCATGGTCGAGGGACCACTTTGACCAAGATCTATCTTGTTACTACTAATGATTCTGGGTTTGGACAAGTATGGACGTTATAGTACTCATACAGTAGTACAACATCAGACAAATTTCGTGTTATATTTTACATATAACAAGAATTTATAGAGGCTCAAAGTCTCTGTCAGAACTGTTCTTGAGTTTCTGGGTAACCTAGAACAGTGGTCATAGTCGGTCAACGGTTTTGTAGCTTCTATATCTTTAAATCAGTGTGATAGATTTATGTTGTGTTTGTTGTAATAGGTAGTTTATATGTCAAGGTACATATATCTAACACTGGTTTAGACAAACTATAATTCTAAGGTCTCGATTTAAGTTGGTCAAAGTACAACCAACAATTGTTCTTCATGTTGATCAGTTTTCTGGGTAACCCAGAAAACTTGGTCAAGCTCGGTCAACGACTTTTGACCATTAATTCGAGTAATCCTATGAACTGTTTAAGCAATTTAAGGTCATAAATATGTAGTATGTATATCAAGGTACTAATTCATTACAAAAAGTTATTATAACAACAAACAGAAAGTGATGAAAAGGCTGGTCAAAGTAGCCGGCACAACCTGTTCTTGAGTTTTCTGGGTAACCCAGAAAATAGAACTTTGTGATAGGTCAACCATGCACCTTTGACCACCTATAACTTGCAATATACAGTTCCAATGGACCTGATTTCTTTTCCAGATTAAAGGCCTCATGTCATATTACAAATAACACACAATTACCAAACCTAACTATTAACAAATATGGATCTATATGCTCTGGCATTCGACTGTCAGAACTATTTTTCTAAAATTTCTAAATTGCTTAAAACGCTTATTTAAGGCATCTAGATGTTATGAAAACATGTTATATCAACCAAACATACTTTCTAACATGCTAACTCATAAATCAAAACATCTAAATAATAATTTGAACAAAGTATCAAAGATCTAGCTATGAATTAGGGTTTGCACCTTTCTTGCTTGATTTTGGATTTCTTGCTGCTGAATCTGGTGTTGCTATCACCAAGGCTTATAAAGGTATGATATATGAGTGTTTAGGCTTAGAAATTTTGTTGGTTTAAAATAAAATTGGGTTGTTATTTATAGAATTTCAAGGTTAGGGTTTTTATGTCATTTTCACCTTCTTGCCTCCACAAATATATGATCCCATGACTCTTCTGGTGCTTGGGAGTTACAAGCATGTCATGTGCAGCCTAGGGACTTGCATTGGTGACTCCTAACCTACTTGTAAGCTAGTTAGGTTAGATTAGTAGCTTAATTATGCCATAATCTTCACTAATCTTGATTAGGGTTTTGTTTTTAATGATTAGGGTTGTTTAATGATGTTTATTATTACCTAATTGAAGTTTAGTAATCATGATTAGGTGTTAGAATAATCAAATTAGGGTTTAGTCTAGCTAATTAGGGTTATAGTTTACAAATTTGAATTAGGGTTAGGATTTATAATCTAGGGTTACTAACCATAATTTTACACAAATCCTAACAAGCACGACAAAACGTTTTGTCAGTTTAAGCACGACAAAACAGCTTGTTAAAACAAATATACTGAAAAGTACATTTTCGTAAGAAAAATTTTTAAGCACTAGATGTCAAGCACGTCAATTTTCGAATAAAAATTTATTTGCCCTAATTTGTTAAACATGGTATATCTTAACACATAACACTTTCAGAACGGAGAGATTTGATTAATATAACTGAATTTACATATCTGAGTCTTATTAGGGTTTTGGGTTTTTACAAATATAAGTTCACAATTGTTTGAAATGTGAAAGCACTCAATTTTTAGTGTGTACAGAACAAATTGGATAGGGCTTCCTCGCCTTTTTCTCTTTCAAAATGGCCACCACAAGCCCTATATTTATAGTGGGGGGGAGCCGCATGTGTACCTGCGGCAGCCGCAGATGTACCTAAGGCTGCCCGAGGTGCCCCGGACTCCGTGGGCCTCGCCGTCTCGAAGTACGTGTACTCGTGCAACGTGTTGTTCGTTCGAACCTTCATAACTTCAATCCGGGCATCTAATCGAGCTGTATAATACCTTTTATGGCATGAAGTTGTCGAGAGCTACACAATGACATGGGATAGGAGGTTGTACAAAGTCGGGAAGATGGGTCCATGCCCAGGTCTTCAGGTCTTCAAATTCCATCTAGTGTGTTGTCTTGTGTAGTAGTCACTCGGGATTGGAGCTATGGTTCTTGTATGACACTTCTGTGTAGCATGTAGGTTGAAATGCTGAGACAAAGTGATTATGGGATCGAGGTGGCAAAATGATGATTTTGCTCCTCACCGGGGTTATCTCCGGCTTTGGGCTGATTTAGCAGTCGTTGCTCAAGGTTATCTCTGAGATTGGGCTGTTGTAAGAGCTGAATGTCCTCTGGTTTGTCTCTAAGGTATGTTTGTCCTCCCGGTGTTATCTCTAGGTTTGGGAACTGAGTGTCTCGGGGCTATCACCGAGGTTGAAGCTGATTGTTGGGGTTCAAAACAATCATTTTCGGGGTTATCTCTGGAACTGCAACTGCATGCCTCGCGGTTGTCTCTAAGGATTGAACTGTATCTCCCGAGGTTATCTCCCGGATTGGAATTGAAGATCTTAGGGTTATCTCCGAGATGGAACTGAGAATTCTGTGGTTGTCTCCGGAACTGGAACTGCATTCCTCGGGGTTGTTGTGACGCCCCCAAAAAAGGTATACATCATCGATCTTGAGTCGCCAAATACATGGTACAAAATTCAAATACAACTTAATTATACAACAGTCCAATAAGAAATATTATGACTAAGATAATGCAGAATAAATTATCATTAGCCTTCAACAGTGTTAAACTGATAAAATATAACAAACATCAAGTTTAACTGCAGCGGAACAAGCAATCCATTAGAAGAGTCAAGTAGAGAATAAAATCAACTATCTTCTAGGATTTAAAATGTTTTTCATTACTTTTATCGCTGAGACTCAGCTTAATAAATAATTCACATCATCCCTGCACTACGGCCAAGGGTATTCATTAGTATCACGACCACAAATTATCCATGCATTACGGGCCAAGGATATTCGTGTATTCATCAATGGTCATGATCATGCCAACAACTATCCATCAATGCACTACGGGCCAATGAGTACTTTTACCACATCATTTGTATCATTACGGCCATGTTTACACCGAATAATCCCTGGTCATAATCATACCAAGTCCATCTATGCACTACAGGCCACCGATGACTTTCAACAAAATATAAACATGAGGATGAAGACAATGATATAAGATTTCAATAAAACAAGTTCAAGAATTAATTTATCCAAAAACTAATAACGTCCAAATTGTCAACATGATACTTCTTTGTAGAGTTAAATTCAAGAATGCTCAGAAGAATATTTCCATGAAAAGATACTGGATGAAGCACAAATATCAAGGATATTCCACTAATTTCATGGAGTATAGAAGTCAAAATTTTAACCAACTGAGTATAATAAAGACTAGAATAACAAAAGAAATCACCAGGCATGCGATAGACTGCACATGCAAGTTATTCCAACCAAATAATAAATAACGGAACCAATTCTAGCGTAAAATGCACAGACGTGATATTTCAACATAATAATAAATAACAGAACTAGGTCAGGCATAAAATGCACAGACAGGATATTCCAACAGAATAATAAAGAATGGAATCAGGTCCGGCGTAAAACGCACAGACAGGATATTCCAACAGAATAATAAAGAATGGAATAACACAAGAATTTCACAAGTATAGGGTAGCCCGCGTATACATGTTATTCCAACAGAATATTAAATAATGGAATAACAGAATTTCTCTTCATGAATACAAAAGAAATAATACCCCTTACAAGTACAACAAATAATATCCCTTACCGTAAAAGAATAGTATTCCGACTGGTAGGTCGATGATATTCTTGAAGAAAACTTATACTACGCTCAAAGCTTCTTAAAACTCTAAAGAAATACGCTCAAGATTATAGAAGAAGAACTCTCTCTAGAGTTTTAGTGAATTCTTAAGAAATAATGAAGGAATGAGCTTCTATTTATAGAAGAATGAACTGCATAGTAACTAATTCATGAACGGTCCAGATTGATTTACTTTTAATCTGACAGTCTATATGTAAAGCAAAATCTTTTAAATAAAATATAAAATATTCTATTTATAATCTAATAAAACGAATAACTTTATAAAAGTATTCTATTTTATATAAAAAAAATTTACTATGCAAAATACTATGCATGCACTATGCAACACTCTGCATAATAAACTATAATATATTCTAATTATTGTCTAATAAAACAAATAACTTTATAAAAGTATTCTATTTTATACAAAAAGATTTTACTATACAAAACACTATGCAGGCACTATGCAACACTATGCATAATAAAATATAATATATTCTAATTATTCTCTAAAAAATGAATAACTTTATAAAAGTATTATGTTTTATATAAAAAGATTTTTTTATTTTATTACAATAATAATACTAATAAAACAAAACTCATTATCATTATTATAATTCATAATATTAATCGACCAGGTCGTTCCCAGGAAACAGGGGGCTTTCCAATAAGGATTTCTCCCCATTGGCGCGCAATTAGGTGACCAAACCTCTCCTTGATAGAATTTCCAGACATCGTTAATATTGCAAATAATAATATTAATAACTTTATCATCTCAATTATTGATTATAAAATATTGACAATAATTGAATTAAATAACGTGAGATACTATGCAGTAATTATTGTAACAATAATTGAACAAAACAGAGTGACTTCTCGCGTAAGCATCAATAATCAATACCGTGTGCTACTGTGCAACTACACTTATTTTTGTACTTTTAACACCGGGTGTTTCAACAGTTAACGGTAAAACTTCCGCCTTTATTTTCATAAAGTATTTTTGTCGTTTTCTCAATCCGACAGTAATTCCGTTGTGGGGTCCACCAATGATTATGGGGTTGTACGAATATTCCCTGTTAAAACGAATATTCCCCGACCAATCGAATATTATATAACAACTTATGTACTTTGCAAAATTTATAAATATTACCCACAACTACAACATTATATAAAATTAATTCCATAATATTCAAAAATGATATTTATAAAAAAATTCATCTTTATTCTTAAAAGTTGGGGTCTTACAACATCCCCATCTTATGAAATTTCACCCTTGAAATTAGGGTACGTACCTGGTATGTCGAAGAGGTAAGGATACTTTGATTTCATTTCATATTCTAATTCTTAGGTCATTTCCTCAACATCGTGGTTTCTCCACAAAACTTTAACTTGAGGTATAACCTAGGAGTGTAGAATATGTTCCTTCTTATCCAAGATTTGAACAGGAACCTCTTCATATGTCAAATCTTTCGCTATTTCGTCTGGTTCTAACTCAATAATGTGGTTCGGGTCTTTCACAAATTTACGTAACATGGATATATGAAAAACGTTATGAACACGAGACATACTTGGCGGTTAAGCTAGTCTATAAGCCACAGTTTCTACTCGACCGAGGATTAAAAATGGGCCGATGAATCGAGGATTGAGCTTTCCTCTCTTTCCAAATCTCGTAACTCCTTTCTATGGAGCAACACGTAACAACACATGATCTCCTATATCGAATTACACGTCCTTCCGATGAAGATCAGCATAACTCTTTTGTCGATCTTGTGAGGTTTTAATACGTTATCAGATCGTTTGAATCTTTTCTGTAGTCATACATACCAACTCCGGTCCCAACAACGTTGCTTCAACCACCTCATCCCAGCATATTGGAGAATGACACTTTCTTCCATACAACGCCTCAAATGGAGCCATGCTAATACTTACTTGATAACTGTTATTGTAGGAAAACTCCACCAATGGTGATAACTTATCCTAAATTCCCTTGAAATCAAGGACACAGAGTCTTAATAGATCTTCAAGAGTTTGAATGGTCCTCTCTGACTGTCCATCCTTCTGAGGATGATATGCCGAGGTAAATCGTAAATCCGTGCCCATAGCTTTTTGCAAACTAACCTAAAATCATGAAGTGAATATTGGGTCTCGATCAGACACTATGGATACTGGCATACCATGCAATCTTACAACCTCGTTTATGTATATACGAGCAACATGTTCAATTGTATAAGTTTCTCGTATATATAAGAAATGAGTAGACTTGGTCAATCTATCAACAATGACCCAAATTGCATCTATGCCTTGAGAAACTATGGGAAGACCGGTAACGAAATCTATGGTAATGTGCTCCCACTTTCATTCTAGAATTTCAAGTGGTTGCAATGGACCTTTTGGTACTTGATTCTCCGCTTTAACTCATTGACAATTTAGACACCTTGAGATAAACAACACTATCTCTCTCTTTATATTGCTCCACCAAAATGTTTGACGAAGATCATGATACATTTTGGTACTCCCAGGATGGATTGCAAATGGTGTGTTGTGCGCCTCCATCATGATTTTATACTTTAAATTAGAGTCGTTAGGAACACAAAGTCTGGAGTTGACTATAAGTATTCCTTCTTCATCGATTCTTGCTTCCGGCATAGCACCTTCTTGCACTTTCTTCGTCATACGTATCAGCTCCGGGTCTGTAGCTTGAGCAACTTTAACTTTATCGATTAAAGTCGTTTCTAATCGTATATTTGCCATCATCACATGGGTCCCTAGAGTCTTTAACTTTATCTTCATCCTTTGCAAGTCACACAAAATGGGCCTTTAAGTTGACAATATCACACTCGTACTTGCATATGATCTTCTACTAAATGCGTCAGCTACCACGTTCGCTTTTCCAGGATGGTATTGGATGGTATGATCATAATCTTTCAACAGTTCAAGCCAATGTCGTTGTCGCATATTGAGTTCATTTTGAGTGAAGAAATATTTGAGGCTTTTATGATCCGTAAAGATCTCCACTTTCTCCCCCATACAAGTAATGCCTCCAAATTTTAAGTGCAAAGACAACAGCTGCCAACACTAGATCATGAGTAGGATAATTCCTCTCATATTCTTTGAGTTGTCACGAGGCATAGACTATGACTTTCCCATGTTGCATGACAACACATCCCCACCATTTGCCCGAAGCATCACTGTAGATGACAAATCCCTCCCAGCCAGATGGTATTGTCAGAACAGGTGCTGAAATGAGTCTCCTCTTGAGTTCTTGAAAACTCTTCTCATATTCTTTGCTCTAACTGAACTTTGTATCTTTCCGAGTCAGCTGAGTTAATGGATTAGCGATTCGAGAAAATCCTTCCACGAATCTCCGATAATAACCAGCTAAACCGAGAAAGCTACGTACTTCGGTCACTGATTTAGGTTGTTCCCAGCTTTGAATTGCTTTAATTTTTGCCGGGTCAACAGATATTCCATGACTTGATACTATGTGCCCAAGGAATGCTACTTCCTCAAGCCAGAACTCACATTTCTTTAACTTGGCATAAAGCTTGTATTCACGAAGCTTTTGGAGTACCAGCCTCAAGTGTTGCTCATGATCTTCACGGCTTTTGGAATAAATAAGGATGTCATCAATAAAGACGACCACAAAGTGATCCAAATATTCCTAGAATACTCGGTTCATCATATCCATGAAGGTAGCAGGAGCATTAGTCAATCCAAAGGACATGACTAGGAATTCATAATGCCCGTACCGAGTTCTGAAAGTCGTCTTTGGAATGTAATCTGTTTTAATCTTCAATTGGTAATATCAGGAACGAAGATCAATCTTTGAAAAGAATTTGGCTCCTTGCAACTGGTCAAACGTGTCATCAATACGTGGCAATGGATACCTATTTTTGATGGTGACATGATTGAACTCCCGATAATCAATAAAAAGTTGTATACTCCCATCTTTCTTCTTCACAAATAGAACAAGAGCACCCCAAGGAGAAGTACTAGGACGAATAAAGCCAATGTCTAACAATTCCTGTAGTTGGGTCTTTAACTCCTGAAGTTCAATAGGAGCCATTCAATATGGGGCTTTGGAAATGGGTTTTGTACCAGGTTCAAGGTCGATACAAAATTCAATTTCACGCTCTAGGGGTAGGCCAGGAAGTTCTTCACGGAATACGTTAAGGAATTTATTAACAATAGAAATATCATTCAAAACTGACGTATTTTTGTTTAGATCCGTGACATGAGCTAAGAAAGCTTGACATCCGTTTTTCAATAAATGAATAGCTTTATGGCTTGAGATGACCGTGACTGATTTTAATGGTTTGGTCGCTTGAATTCGCATAATAGGTTGATTAGGAATATGAAAGCTAACAACCTTACAAAAATAATCAATCCCTAGAATCACATCAAATGCAAGTATTTTCAATGAAATAAGATCGACAGGTAATGTGAGGGTACCGATTTGAACCAAACAAGACTTATAAACAGTGGATGTAATAAAGGTTTCTCCCAACGGAGTTTCCACAGATAAGTCAAAGTCTAATTTCTCTGGAGTCAAATTTAATCGTTGAGAACAAGTAGGAGAAATAAAAGAATGGGTAGAACCGAAATCGAATAAGGTATAGACTTCGCTAGAGTTTATTATAAGCTTACCCATGATAACCTCGTTCAGGTTCCTTACTTTCTGGGAGTTCACAACAAAAGCTCTCCCTTGCACTACCGGCTTTGACTTTTCTGGGACAGCCTTTGGTGCCTCCATCCTAGCTGAACTTGTCTTCGGTGAACGACAAAATCGGGCTAAGTGACCTTCTCTTCCACAATTATAACATGTTTTGGACGGCATCGCACAGTTTGGACTGATGTGTCCCTCCCCTCCGCATTTGAAGCATATGATAAGTGGTCGTTCTCCTTCCTTAACAATGGGTGGTGGTGCTGTCGTCCTTCCATCATTGTTGAATCTCCTGTTCTTGAAATGTCCATTCTTATTGTTTTGGCCCTGATTACCACCGAAGTGGTTACCATTTCTGGCTTATTGATTCCTTCCACGCTTGTTGTCACCGCTTCGATGACTTCTCTCACTAGTATTATCATTTTGTTGGCTGCTCTCTTTTGGTTGCGTTGACTAGTTATCGCGCTCCACTAACTGAGCCCTATTTTCAACATCTGAATACAAACACAGTTTATGAGAAATACGATATTGACGTATCTCCAACTTCAAACCTCTTAAAAACATCTACGTCATTCTCTCTTCATTATCAACCAAGTGGGACGCAAACTGGGACAACTCGGCAAACTTAGCTTCGTACTGCGACATGGTTATATTATTCTGCTCCAACTTGATGAACTCTATCTCCTTCATTTGATGAATACTTTCGAAAAAGTACTTGTCATTGAATAGTTCTTGGAACTTCTCCCAAGACATCTTCAGTGCGGCAGGTTGAGTACGCTTTACCGATTCCCACCAGTAATCTGCCTCTCCTCGCAACAAAAAGGTGGCAAAGGTAACCTTTTGCTCCTCGGTGCATCCCAAGACATCAAATATCTTGGTGATCTGCTTTATCCATGTTTCCGCCTTAAGTGGTTTTGGCTCTCCAATAAACTTTGATGGTCCCAGCTCCTTGAACTCCGAGAGTTTCCAATGTTTCCACCTACATTTTGGACAGGAGCCACTCTCGCCTGATGTTACATAAATTGCATAAACCCTTTGAACATTCCATCATTCATCATTTGGTCAGTGTTTGGATGAGGATTGTCGCCTTCCTGATGCATATTATCTTGATTATTGATATGTGGTGAATCAACGGTCTCCTGTGCTCCATTCCTATTCTCAACATTCTCCGATGTCATTTTCAAATATTGCCACAAAACAAAGGTTAATTGACATGTAACATATTATCCCTATATTACGACCGACCAATTAAATACCAAATTAACTTAAGTAGGTCATACTAGTGAAGGAATTTCCCATCTCTCCTCTCCTAGTTCTATTCTGACATCTTAGCCAATGATCATATCCCTAAGCTTTGATACCAACTGTGATGCCCCCAAAATAGGCATACATCACCCATCTTGAGTCGCCAAATACATGATACAAAATTCAAATACAACTTAATTATACAACAGTCGTGTAAAATACGACTAAACATATGTTGTGAGTTTTAATACAAATTTTGTCATCTAGACAATATACAAACTCAATGAGGTCCTCATTACATTTATTATCACACTATTTCATATAATAGTGAGGACTACTAATGCTATTATCTGAACCGTCACTTCGTTCCCCGACTAGTCCCTACTACCTTCTCATTTCCTGAAGAGAACAATGAAAGAAAAAGGATGAGCTCAACTAGCCCAATAAGAAATATTATGACTAAGATAATGCATAATAAATTTTCATTAACCTTCAACAGTGTTAAACTGATAAAATATAACAAACATCAAGTTTAACTACAGCGAAACAAGCAATCCATTAAAAGAGTCAAGAAGAGAATAAAATCTACTATCTTCTATGATTTAAAAGGTTTTTCATTACTTTTATCGCTGAGACTCTGCTTAATAAATAATCCACATCATCCCTGCACTACGGCCAAGAGTATTCATTAGTATCACGACCATAAATTATCCATGCACTACGGGCCAAGGATATTCGTGTATTCATCAATGGTCATGATCATGCCAACAACTGTCCATCAATGCACTACATGCCAATAAGGACTTTTTCCACATCATTTATAACATTACGGTCATGATTACACCGAATAATCCCTGGTTATAATCATACCAAGTCCATCTATGCACTACAGGCCACCAATGACTTTTAACAAAATATAAACATGAGGATGATGACAATGATATATGAATTTAATAAAACAAGTTCAAGAATTAATTTATCCAAGAAATAATAACGTCAAAATTGTCAACATGATACTTCTTTGTAGAGTAAAATTCAAGAATGCTCAGAAGAATATTTCCATGAAAAGATACTGGATGAAGCACAAATATCTAGGGTATTCCACTAATTTCATGGAGTATAGAAGTCAAAATTTTAACCAACTGAGTATAATAAAGAATGGAATAACAAAACAAATCACCAGACATGCGATAGACCGCACAGGCAAGTTATTCCAATAGAATAATAAATAACGGAACCAGGTCCAATGTAAAACGCACAGACATGATATTCTAACATAATAATAAATAACGGAACCAGGTCCGGCGTAAAATGCACAGACAGGATATTCCAACAGAATAATAAAGAATGGAACCAGGTCTTGCGTAAAACGCACAGACAGGATATTCCAACAGAATAATAAAGAATGGAATAACAAAAGAATATCACCAAGTATAGGGTAGCCAGGTTATTCCAACAGAATAATAAATAATGGAATAGCAGAAGTTCTCTTCATTAATACAAAAGAAATAATACCCCTTACGAGTAAACCAAATAATATCCCTTACAGTAAAAGAATAGTATTCCGACTGGTAGGGCGATGATATTCTTGAAGAAAACTTATACTACGCTCAAAGCTTCTTAAAACTTTAAAGAAATACTCTCAAGATTATAGAAGAAGAACTCTCACTATAGTTTCTCTCTCTAGAGTTTCAATGAATTCGTAAGAAATAATGAAGGAATGAGCTTCTATTTATAGAAGAATGGACTACATAGTAACTAATTCATAAACGGTCCAGATTGATTTACGTTTAATCGAATGGTGTATATTTAAAGCAAAATCTTTTAAATACAATATAATATATTCTATTTATAATCTAATAAAACGAATAACTTTATAAAAGTATTTTTTTTATAAAATGATTTTACAATGCAAAACACTATGTAGGCACTATGCAACACTATGCATAATAAAATATAATATATTCTAATTATTATCTAATAAAATAAATAACTTTATAAAAGTATTCTATTTTATACAAAAAGATTTTACTGTAAAAAAACACTATGCAAGCACTATGCAATACTGTGCATAATAAATTATAATATATTCTAACTATTGTCTAATAAAGCGAATAACTTTATAAAAGTATTTTGTTTTATATAAAAAGATTTTCTATTTTATTACATTAATAATACTAATAAAACAAAACTCATCATCATTATTATAATTCACAATATTAATCGACCAGGTCGTTCCCATGAAAGAGGGAGCTTTCTATAAGGATTTCTCCCCATTGGCGCGCAATTAGGTGATCAGACCTCTCCTTGACAGAACTTCTAGACATCGTTAATATTACAAATAATAATATTAATAACTTTATCATCTCAATTATTGATTATAAAATATTGACAATAATTGAATCAAATAACGTGAGATACTATGCAGCAATTACTGTAACAATAACTGGAAAAAATAGAGTGACTTCTCACGTAAGCATCAATAATCAATACCGTGTGCTATTGTGCAACTACACGTATTACTGTACTTTTAACACCGGGTGTTTCAACAGTTAACGGTAAAACTTCCGCCATTATTTTCATGAAGTATTTTTTTCATTTTCTCAATCCGACAATAATATCATTGTGGGGTCCACCAATTATTGTGGGGTTGTATGAATATTCCCTGTGAAAATGAATATTTCCCGACCAATCTAATATTATATAACAACTTGCGTACTTTGCAAAATTTATAAATATTACCCACAACTATAACATTATATCAAATTAATTCCATAATATTCAAAAATGATATTTATAAAAAATTAATCTTTATTCTTAAAAGTTGGGGTCTTACAGTTGTCTTCGAGGTTAAAATTGAAACTCCCAGGGTTGTCTCCAGGACTGGATTGAATATCTTGTGGTTATCTCCGAGATTGAACTGACTGAGTATCCCGGGGTTATCTCTGCGATTGTGCTGAGTTTTCTGTTAGCCATTCAGGCTTTTCGACTGAGTATTCTGCATGGATGGAGATAGAGACTGCATCGGCTATGGTAGTATCCACAGTGTCGGGGATTGATTTAGATGGTGGAGAGCCTATGGAGGACACCGATTTTACCACCGAGGATGAGCTATACGCTGGGTTGCCAATAGCTCTTGTAGATTCTCCCAGCATGACCGCCATCGTGATTCAACATTCAGTAGTGTATTTCGAGCAGAGACTTTATTTGATGACCTTCGAGAGAGATCATGTTAGGGCCTTGATGTTGACAGCTCTTGTTGGGAGAGATGTTGCTCTATTAGAGAGAGACGAGGCATTGGCCCATAGAGATATCTTTGTTGCTGAGCGGGATGAGGCCAGATCATCTAGAGATGCAGTACTTGTTGAGCGGGATAGCTCTATATCTGCCCGAGATATCGTTGTTACAGATAGTACGGTAGTGAGGTCCCTTACTTCTAACATCATTGTAGAGATGAACACGTATATTGGTGAACATAGTGCCACCATGTAGTTGGTTGTAGATCTGTTGACTCGTGTAGAGACCCTTGGGCAGGAGATCATATCGTTACCTCTTTCTCCTGAGAGGGATGCCATGTTGGACTTGATAGCCTGCATACACACTAACTTGTATATGGGCTTGTATTTTCCTACACAGACTAGCTTAGCCATTTTGTCATTTATAATACACATTATATATATCAAACATAATTAGATATTGCAGGGAAACATATTTGGATCACTTCCCTTTTAGTTGTGCCTTGTTGCTTGCTTGATATATGCTTATTTATCAAGGGCTTGTGATCTTAATGTATTCTGAACTCCTCCTTGATGGATGGACATTGAGATGTCTCAGGATCTTTCAAAATGGATCGTTGATCTGTGTGTATTCCCTACCATTTTTGGTGTCTTGGGACTAGTGTATGGAGATGTGGAGAGGAGTGTGGCTTTCCTCTCTGAGGTTGACGACACCACAGATGGTCCCCGGTACTCCTTTGTATGGGGGAGCTCAGTTAGTTCCATCTCTTATGGATTGGTGTTTCTCTTTGAGGACTGTTGATCGATTTCACAATCAATATATGCATGCAAATATACACGATCAACAAGTAATAAAGTGATAAGAAAAGTATCATTCCCATGAGGAATTATTTAATAAAAATCACCAAGTATTAGTTCTTAACCAAACTAATTTTATTTAAACAATCGATTTAATGTTGTGAATTAAAATATATAATTAAACTATTACTGCTACCACTAGTTAATAATCATGTTATGGAGATTTAAGATCATAACTTCACTTATTGTTTCACTTATATTAAAATACTTCTTATTAATTCTGCCCCCTATTCTAAATTGTTAATCAGGGACTTCTTAGTATTTATAACCACTTTCCGATGCATCACAAACATATTAATCCAAATCTACAGTTGACAGAATTGAATCAAACACCTTAATTAACTAATTCACTATATTCCTATTTGAATTACAATTAAAAAGGATTTAAAGCACATATTCCCTATCAAAATATATGCGGTGTAAATGCATATCCCTATCCTAAACACAAATTATGATTTCCAACACCATGCAGAAAACACAATCACATGCTATTATGATCAGATCTAAATGGATACTTCATCTCCCAAATCCATATAGATTATCATGGTAATTGTTAGCTAGACAATTTAACAATTATGCACAAATCATAGTAGACAATCCCTAGAATAGATCACAATAACTAATAAAGAAACATACTAAAATAAGCTAGGAAATAAGATTTGTTGCAATCTTAAACAAGAATTTAGCTCATAATCATTGAATTAAAATCTAGAATCCACAACTGAATAAACATTAAAAGACAAGAATCGAAATAGAGTAAAGAATAAAATCTGTTGTCATTAGTCTTGAGACTCCTCTTCCGCTCCTACTTTGAATCTTCAATGATCCCCAAGTTTCTTCAATCTCCAACAATCTAATATAAAATAGGGTTTATGTTCTAATTTAATAGAGTATTTTAATCTAATCTAAACTATATAATCTCCCTTTATTTTATGCCTTACTTCATGTATTTATAGGTTACAAGTCCAATTTTTAGCTTAGGAACAAACCTAATCCAATTTGGAGTAAAAAAAGTGTCAAAATTTGCCCCAAAACGCGTCCAAGCTTGATCAGGCCCTTCCCCAGCGCTAGCCTCTTTTATGGAAATTTTCTACTCCAATATATTTTGGACAAATGTCCATAACCTCTTCGTCCGAACTCCGATTTCAATTATTCAAGATGTTCCGGAAAGAGGAGACGTAGATCTACAATTTCATTCTTTGAGTTTTTCAAAATAAGGTCTGTAGCATTACTGAAATTGGCCCTGAAGTGGCTGTTGTGTAAATGGCAAGCTAAAAATACGAATCTTGCAACCTCGAACGTCGATCCAAGTAACTTTTGTCTGAATTCCTACAAAATAACATAAAAAATGCATGAATAGACACAAACACTTAAAAACTACTAAAAGATTAAGCTCAAACGCATTCAATTCATGGGTATAAAACTCACTCATCAAATACCCTCAAACTTAAACATTTGCTTGTCCTCAAACAAAAACACAAAATAACTAAAAATAAACAACTTAACTCAACTACATGAATGCATATGCATGACCTACTTTCTAATATACTTACGAACCCAGTAATAAATCAGTATGATATATAGCAACCAGCCTCAAAGATACCAATGATACTCAAACAATTTATCCAATCAAATCAAAGTCCATAACTCTAATTAGTTAGTCAATTCAAACCCGGCATCACCCATGTTGTGCGTGTGTGCTTGTTAACCATTTTAACCAACCACAGTTCAAGATAATCACATAACAAACTTATTAGAAGGAAAATTTCAGGTCCAATTCAATTACTTTTGTGAACATGATAACTCCGATTAAAACTAAGCAATTACCAAGTCTAAGGGTAAATACATGATTTATTTATACTTTTATTTAACCGCGAGGGCCTTTTTGCTCTTTCTTATGTTTTATTCATTTTTTATTTTATACTCATGGCTGTGCAATGTCTTATTCGCTTAGGCTTTTCAATGCTACCTTAACGAGCTTTCGACCAATGACTCCCAAACCATTAAGACCTTAGGGCGCCAGGTGTAAAGACAATCCACTCGGGCTTTGTAATAACCCGATATTTTCAATATAATTAAATCAGACATTTTGCCTATAATTTTTTTTAAATGAGAATGCGTGCAAGATATTGTGTATGTATTTATGTGATGAATATAAATATATTTATTACATGAATAATTCTAAATAATTTTATTTTAGAATTATTGATCATTATAAATTATATTCTTATAATAATTAATTTTATAATATAAATGTTTTTATTAATTATTTCCATAAAAATGTGATTATTATATTATTTAAATAATACATGAAATGATTTTTAGAATAATTATAATAATTATTTTATTATATAAATTTTAGTACATATTATTAAGTTGATTATTTTAACTTAATTAATAAGGTTAAGTATGGAAGATAAATCAGATATGGAATACAATCCCTAATTTTTGATTTTGATCAAGGAATGAGAATACTAAAATAATATTAATTATATTTTAATTTTTTCAGTGTTATAAATATGTACTCTATGTACGTATTGATAATGGTTGGTCAATTACGGTATATCAGTAGAAAACCTAGTAGTACTGTTATTTGAACTCATACCGGAGTTTAAGATCGGTCAAAAATTGTGTTAATATGATTATAATAAGTGTTAAAATTATACTCCAAGTTAGTAAACCCTAGTTTTTTAAACTAGTAACCGAAACCTCGAAAATGTAAACCATAACCGTTAGTTTGGCACTCTTAACGATAATTAATAAATTTTTTAAACCTAATAAGTAAGTTTAATTAATTAGGAAAAACCCTAATTATTGTTAAAAACCCTAATCATGAAATTAGAAACCCTAATTTCTAAATTTAGTAACCCTAATTAGTAATTATAAAACATAATTACTAATTATAAACTCTAATTGCTAAATTAGCAAGGTTAACTATAATTATTAAATATTTAATACCGTAATGTTCATGTATAATGTAATTAGAAACCTAATCTAATTAAGAAAACCATAATTACAAATTTTTAAAACTAAAATTTTACATTTTCAAACCCTAATTGCTAAATCCTACAAATTCTATGTACTAAACCTTAGGGTCAAACCCTAAGGGTTTGCCAAGATTACAAAAGAGCCATTAAAATTGCTAGAAAAATGACTAAACTACCCTTTTGGACATTCTTTAATGAGATAACTTGTAGCTCGATCTTACCAATATAAGGAGTTGGTGATCTAATAGATCAACAATGTGCTACAAGTCTAGCAAAATTAGTAATTATATCAGTAACATACATTGTATAGAAGCACTATATACATATTGGAGAGAGAAAATAATTCATTTGCTAGCTCATTTTGCCCAACTCTCATCCTTGACTCTCTCAAGCCCAACTCTCTGAAATTTCTTAGCATATAAGTCCCAAATCAAAGCCCCACTAACACCACTATCAAATCAGAAGCCTTTAATTAGAATTGGATCATAGAAGGTATAAACCCTAACCAAGAAATTTGAGTTTTGATTCCATGTTAGATCTTAGATTTTAATGTTTAAACATGTTATATGTAGTCTATTTTAGTGATCTGGGGTGGCACATGTTATATGGAATTTTTTTATTGTGTTGTCTAACAACGAATGTCAGGCCTTATATCTCTATGATCTTTAATGATTTTTTGTGTTTTGAAAGTTTGTAGTTATAGTCAATTATGTGCTCATTGATCTGGATCAAGAATCAGGCTTATATCGAGTCCATATTACAAGATAATCGTGGTCAAAAGCCGTTGACCGGCCATGAGTGGGCGTTTCTGGGTAACCCAGAAACTGCCCCGAACCGGCCTGACAACGTTTTAAATCGACTTGATATTTTAGTGTATTGATGTGTTGGTTCTGTTGTTGTGTCTAGATTGTAGTCTAGTATATGGACTCCACGTTTATGCTTTAAAAGCTCCTAAACATCAAATACATTTAATATAGTGGATGGTCAAAGTAGGCCATCCGGTCATACTTTATGTTTCTGGGAATTTCCAAAAACTGGTAGAACCTTATTTCTGACAGGGGTTGACCGGCTTAGATCTCTCTTATATGTTGATAAAATGTTATAAAAGTGTTTGATAATTGTAGTTTGACGTCAATACTTCATGTGTAAGCCATTAGAATAAACATAGCAAGCCTAGAATATGTGATACAAAGCTTGGAAATTGGTGTCTCGACTGTTCTTCATTTCTGGAAAAACCCAGAAAAAGAAGAACACTCCTGACAACCTTTTTGGAGCTCTAGATCTTTCTGTTAAGTTATGGAATAGGAATTAAACCAGTTGCTTATTGTAGTATTACATTAATACTACAATCCTAGCAAACTTTCTAGCTCAGAATCATTATGGTCTAAAAATTATGATTGATCAAACTAGTTGACTCGGTAATTAGTGATGAAGGTCTGGGCAGCTCAAGACCACCCATAGCGACAGTTTCGTCGCTATAGGGCCCTTTAGCGATAAATATTTTCAGAAATTAATTATTTTAATTAAATAAATAGAAAAAAATAGTTTTAAATTATTAAAAATACATAATAAATTAATAAAAATTATTTTAAAGGCTAACAATTAGTTATTAATTATTTTAAGTATATTTTATAAATATTTAATATTTTTGAAATATTAATGGTATTTAATTTATTTAATTAAAATATTAAATAAATTAGTTTAAAATTATTTTAATACTTTAAAAATCATTTAAAATTATATTATGATATAAGAAAATAATTAAAGTTATTTTTAATGACTAATAATATTTTGTGATGAAATTAATTAATAAATTAATATTAATGATAATTAATTTATTTACTAAAATAATTAAATAAATTAATTAAAAATGATTTTATTATATTAAAAATCATTTTAAATAATAATAAAACATTTAAAAGTATTTTAAGTTATAAAATATAACTTTCAATATTTAAAGGTAAATTTTATTAATTAATTATTATTAATGATATTAAGGTTTTTTAATAATTATATTAAATAAATTAGTTTAAAATGATTTTATTATTATAAAAATCATTTTAAATAAAAATAAAGTGTTTAAAGATGTTTTAAGTTATAAAATATAACTTTTAATATAAAAAGGATAATTTCATTAATAATTTAATATTAATGATTATAAATGATATTAAATTTATTTAATAATTATATAAAATAAATAGTTTTAAAATTGTTTTATTAATTTAAAAAATCATTTAAAAAAGATAAAAATGAATTAAAAATATTTTAAGTTATACTTAATGACTTTTAATATTTTGATAAATGGTACATTAATATTTAAATATTAATGATAATTATTTTAAAATGATTTTTAATATTTTAAAAATTATTTAGGGGTAATATTAATACTTTAAAAGTATTTTGAGTTATTATAAATAACTTTAGTATTTTGGCAATGGTTTCATTAATAGTTTAATATTAATTAAATATTAATAATAATATAATTGTTTAATATTTAAATCATTTAATAATGATTCCGATGTTTAAAAATTCATGATAAATTATAATAAATTTAAAAAATATTATAAGTCATTTAAAAATAATATGACTGATACTTACAG
This sequence comes from Panax japonicus, assembly GCA_020205505.1. NCBI lineage: Eukaryota > Viridiplantae > Streptophyta > Magnoliopsida > Apiales > Araliaceae > Panax > Panax japonicus. Next base: position 33,796,292 of record CM035101.1, on the reverse strand, counting down.
ATATTGAGCTACAGAATAGAGTCTTAGACTCGATAATTACCTGATAAAGCTGTCGGTACACCGACATGTTTCAGAAATTGATCTGGACTTAGATATTTTGATTGTATTAATGTTTGTTGGTGATTCAATGACTGTTGAATATTTGTGACAAAGTGATTAGGTTATGTGCTGACTACAATAAACAGTGCTATGTGTTATAGTATGTTATTCTATTCGATCAAATGATCTTATTAATAATAGGTTTCGGTATAAAAAATAAAACTAAGTTGCGTATTATAAGCAGAAGATCAGGCAAGTATCCTACCTTTATATATTCTTTATACAATGGACATGGGTAAGAAAGTTTCAGAATTGTATTATTATTATTATGCTAGATTACTAACCCTATTGTTATATATAATATATCCGATAATTATTTATCAACATCATATTATATTATATAATTCAGATATATATTATGTTCGTTAATTTCTAAATATGGTTATACAAGTGTCCCCACTTGGTTAATCATTTTATTTAATCACATGTTTATATATATATATATATACATATATATATATATATAGAGAGAGAGAGAGTCTAGTTCCAGTCCGGACTCCCGAATTTTAGTCCCGTCCGGACATTCTATTTTTTTTTGCTTTTTTTTAAAACAACTAAAAAAATAATTAATATTTTATGGAATTTAAATTTTTTCATAATATAATGTTTTGGGCGTGATTTGGGTACGTATAACAAAATATGTTTGTACAGTCTGTTACATATATTTTTTGGTATATGTATCCAAATCACGCCAAAAACATTGTATTATTAAAAAATTTCATTTCCATAAAATATTAAACTTTTTTTAGTTGTTTTTAAAAAAAAGAAAAAAAATGTGGGGTCCGTATTTTACTCCAGTCCGGACGTCCGGACTGGATCCCCTTTGTGTGTGTGTGTATATATACCTATTGATCCCACATATGTATACATTAAGTGAAAGCCGTCTAAGCTATTTGACCAGCTAGACACAAATTTAGAAATATTGTTGAATATGATAAAACCTTGTTGTATCCAATCAAATTATTTTGGTTCGGATTCCCGACTAAGTATGAACATCCCGAACAAGGAAAAACTTTTATTCGCCCAAGACGGACAGATTGAATGATAGTATCGTTCTTGTATGAAGTATTGATCAATACATGGCACATTTGGATGATCACCCTTGTGCCCTTAAGTTATGACGGTTTACGGATAAAGTTCTGCTAAGCCTTCTCAAAAATTTAAAATAATGTTCATAGTATGTCACCTTAACCCTATTTATAGTCAATACGTAGTTTCAAAAATTTGATATAGAGTTGTTATGTTATTATTATCGGATCAGTTTACATCACAACTATTGAATCGTTGTAGAAGTGATGTATAAAGAAAATATTTAATTCTTTCAGCTAATTATATTTATAATTGTTATTACTTGTTTGGCACCCAAATGCTCATTCTTGCTTTAAATTTAAATATTTTCAGCTAGACATGATCAACCAGATGGTTTAGACAAGAACAAGTGAAAAGGAAAGAAATCAGAATATGTTTAATGGTATCTTTTGTAATAGTTAAATTGTATTAAGACTATGATATTTATTATATATCATGTAAGGAATTATGGTAAATGTTGCGTACTTGGGATTAGACTCTAATATATGCAAATTAAGTTTGATATTATATTATTGTTATTATTATTAGTATTATTCCGCTCATAGAAATGGTATCGTGAAGCACCGAGTTCGGGTTTCAAGTACCTTAGTTTGGGGGCTTTACAAGCTTACTTACTCAAGTAACAAAGGCCACAAAACTAGACAAGCATGCCACAATGTTTATTCATTTGTGTTCTTTTTCTTCTTTTTCTATTTTTTTCATTTTGTATATATATACCCCATAAATTCCTACAAATTAAAGATTTTACGGCATTCTAACCTTAACCACCAGTTCACTAATTTCCTTAAATTTTAACCAAGATTTTCCCTCATAAACAAATTATGAAACCCTTGAACCAAGTGGATTAAAACAGTTAAACTTTAAGTGCTAATCGGTTACATAAGTTTTAGACAGACTCAGATTATCATCATGATTAAAATTAGAACTCATCATAATTATCAACAATGTTCAAGTTAACATGTAAAACCAATCTTATCATAGGTCGTGCTAAGACCACACCAACCGATCGCACAAATTCATGCAAAAAAATGCAATTCAATGCTAACACATAAAAAAATGAACTACCATGCAGATAACTAACTATATGCAACACTAGACTAAAATACCCCTAAACTTAAACTAGACATTGTCCTCAATGGATGAAATAGAAAAAAGTAAAGTAGAGGACTTCCCTGAAAATATATCAATCTTCCCCCTTGTCGCTAAGTTTGGAGAATAGGCTAGGCACATGGAACAAATTGGACACCACACTTGAATCTGACATGAATAACCTGTAAACCATGATAGAAACAATTTTATTAAATCCTAAATAAATATAAATTCAATGCTACTAATATAATACCTAATAAAAACTAAAAATAAAAATTAAACTTGGGTTGCCTCCCAATAAGCGCTTGTTTTATAGTCTCAGCCTGACTTCTTCAATTCTTTATCCAATTCCCCTACGAAATTTGAGGAACCCTCCATCCATCAGTAGCAATGTCTCTTTTGGGAGGTTCCTATTTGTAATGGCTATTAAATTTAAGTCACCTAGCATGATCTTTTTAGATAGGATCCCCATTAAGTATGGCAAACCACTAGGTGATTTCTCTATTCTGTCTGTGATTAAATTATGACATGGATGTTTATCAAACAAGATAGGTTCCTCTTCTATCTTCCCTTTCTCATCCCACCATGGCTTTAAGTTTTTGTTAGCTCTCATGTCACAAAGAGCTTTGCCGACGACATGACTGCCAATTGGGCATAGTTTTGCAAAACTACCCATATTCTTGAACTTTGGTGGATAAGGCACATGGGATACTAATGAAATTGACTCATCTTCGTTGAAGCTTACAGTTAAATCTTCGTCGATATCCTTTTCTTGGTCCCTAATTATTTCCTCTCTTTCGACATCTTGTGGCTCATCCAGTTGCAGATTTTGTTTGAGCTCTCCATCAGTCTCAAAATTCATGTCATAGGGCTAAGTGTATTGAGGACAAATGTTTGAGGCATTGAATAGTTGTTCCGTAAAGTTTTGACTCGATATCTCTTGAATAATCCTCCTCTCCTCACTTGAAGCTATGAACTTGGATAAAATTTCCTCCAAATTTAGATCTTCTTCTTGTTGTAGTGGAGGTGGACACGAGAACTCTGCTGAGTATGTTGGATTTGGAACAAAAATTTGATCTTGATATGTGTGCTCCATGAAAAATCCAGATGATACTTCCAATCTTGATAATAGTTATTGGGATAAGTATAATTGCTGGGGTAATCACCACCATACTGTACCGGCTCGAAATTGATTGCGCATTGATGACTCAGATAATTTCCAGCACAATAATCACAAGTAACCGCCACACTTTGATGAAGTTGAGCTGCAAAAGCATCTAACATCCTCGACAGTGTCTCAATTTGTGCCGATAATACTGAAAGTGTCGCGAGTCTATCAATCTCTGCTCCCCTTGGCTGAGTCATTCTTATATACAGCCATTGATAATGAAATTCCGCCATGGTACCTGAAAAGAAAAAAAATAGAAATAGAATCAAGTGAGATAAAAATAAATAAAAAATGTTTAAATTCAAACTAATTTGATAAAAATTAATATTAGCAAATATTATTAAATTAATTCCCCGGCAACGGCGCCAAAAAACTTGTTGATTGATTTCAAAATCAATATATGTGTGCAGGTACACATGGTCAACAAGTAATAAAGTGATAAGAAAAGTATTGTTCCCAGGAGGAATTATTTAATAAAAATCACCAAGTATTAGTTCTTAACCAAACTAATTTTATTTAAACAATCGATTTAATGTTGTGAATTAAAATATATAATTAAACTACAACTACTACCACTAGTTAAAAATCAGGTTATGGAGATATAAGATCACAACTTCACTTATTGTTTCACTTATAATAAAATACATCGTATTCATTCTTCCTACAATTTTATATTGTTAAACAGGGACTTATTAGTATTTATAACCACCTTCTGATGCATCACAAACATATTAATCCAAATCTACAGTTCATAGAATTGAATCAAACACCCTAATTAACTAATTCACTATATTCCTATTTGAATTATAATTAAAAAGGATTTAAAGCACATGTTCCCTATCAGATTGCATGCGGCGTAAAGGCATATCTCTATCCTAAACACAAATCATGGTTTCCAACACCATGCAGAAAACACAATCACATGCTATTATGATCAGATCTAAATCCATACTTCATCTCCCAAATCCATATAGATTATGATAGTAATTATTAGCTAGATAATTTAACAATTATGCACAAATCATAGTAGACAATCCCTAGAATAGATCACAATAATTAATAAAGAAACATACTAAAATAAGCTATGCAATAAGATCCGTTGCAATCTTAAATAAGAATATACCTCATAATCATTGAATTAAAATCTAGAATCCTCAACTGAATAAACATTAAAAGACAAGAATAGAAGTAGAGTAGAGAATAAAATCTGTTGTCAGTAGTCTTGAGACTCCTCTTTCACTCCTGCTTTGAATCTTCAATGATACCCAAGTTGCTTCAATCTCCAACAATCCAATATAAACTAGGGTTTGTGTTCTAATCTAATGGAGTATTTTAAACTAATTTTGTAAAGCCCCCTGTTATCGCCAAGTTTCGTCTGCGCGTCCAATCACAGAATCCACGCGTTGAAACATGCACAATAATAGATCACATAGAAGTTTGACGGCCGTGCCACCGGGGAATAGCTTCGGTGTGAGAATAAGTACAGGCCATTCACAAGGTTTAACAATGGAGGCTTAAGTGTTTAGTGCTCAAAGTAGGTATTACCTTTTAATTGAAACCTTGGCCTTGTATTTATAGTACTCCCATCACCTTAGAATCCTTCTTCGAGTCGAAATAGGACTCCTAAATATGGTAATTACCTATATTTAGGTCCAACACAATCTCCTCAAAAGGTGCAAGTAGAATCCCTTTCCAATACTACCTTTGGAGTTGCCTTATCAACACATGATTAGGGTTAAGACCCTTAACCATATAATCCCCTTATTACTCCCAATCCTGCATGTGGGCTATCCGACTGCACAAGCCCAACCCATCATGCATCATAAGCACCGGTTTGGGCCTTGGTCCAAAGGACGCGAAGACCCGACCCTGACCTCTATGATCACTATCGAATCCCAGCCTGTTAGGCTAGGGTATCCGAACCTGAACGTTCTCGACCTCCCGTATGTCTTCAGCCCTATCGGCCCAACCTCCTCGATTCCAGCCCAGGCTTACAGCCAACATGAGGATCGATAAAACACTCCCGAACATTGCCCCCCAGTCTCTTGTCATAAGATATTTATGACATGAGACTTGAAAGGACACGAATTTGAATAGTCACGCCCGGTAATGATGAGCTGTCTTGGGAACCCAAACGGTCTCTCTTCGATTCATGAGCCGGTACACATTTTTCCAAGACTGGGTTCCACCTGCAATAAATAATCGCCCTTGGAAACCAGGCCAGACACCCTATATAAGCCCCCATCAGTCCTTTACTGTCACTTTTTCGAGCCTTCAACATTTAAAATCTCTCTAAAACTTTTCCGGCAAGGGCGATTTCCGGCGAGTATCCCATTTTCACCAATTCTTTGATTTTCATCATCCTTCCAGTGTTCTAGCTTCATCCTTGCCCATTTTCTTCCAAAACACCTCAAATGGCTGATTCTAGCACTCCAACCCCGGCCAGTGAATCAAATCCTCCCTCTATCACCGCCGGCGACCTGGTTCTTATCGACTTACCAGTGGCTCCCACTGATAACCCTTCTTCCTCGACACTCCCTACCCCTATCAGTGCCGAGGCCAAGATCCGCAACTTTTACCACTCTGAAATAGAGTTTCCCCATGTCAATACCCCATCCTCCATTACGCCTACCCAAATCTCCGATATCTGAACCCTCTTCAACATTCCCCAAGAATACAAGCTTTGGGCTCCAAATCCCGATGAGAAAATGTTTTGGAGGCCCGAAGCCGAATGGGTGGCCTTTCCCCTATATCTTCTGAAATATGGGGTTCGGTTTCCACTTCACGAGTTCATCTCTTCCTTCCTCTATTTTGCGGGCATCGGGTTCACACAGCTCGTGCCCAATTCGTATATCCACCTTGTTGCCTTCATCGCTGTATGCCAGGAGCTCGGGATCACGCTTGGCCTCGACTTCTGCTTCACCCTTTTTACCTTCACCACTTCGAAAGAGACAGGCTTGAAGCAATTAATTAAAAAACCCACCCGAACCGCTCTTGTTAAGACCCCTTCAAGTAACAAGGGTTGGCATGACAAGTGGTTCTACGCCAGAGGAACCGACCTCCAGCTTCTCCCTCGATGGGCCCAACTTGCAGATATCATAGCCAAGGTGTCCAAGTTCCCGAAGGATCGGGCTAGCGCATTCAAAGTCTTTTACAAGAAATGGAATAAGATCGAATGGTCACTGCCAGTTTTGTCCAACGAAACTTGGTTGTATACGCATGGATGTAAGTATCTTTTTCCTAACCCCTTTATATTTCTTCCAACTGCCGAAACCCTGGCCATGTCTCCTTACCTTTCCCACTCATTGTTGTTTGTAAAGTGACAATTTTCAAGCCCGACGGTGCCGCTGAATTGTTGACTCCTTTTCCTATTGCAGTCGAGCCGATCCGAATGCCCATCACCGATGAGACTCCCGAAGAGGATGCCATTCTCCTGGCCGAACTCTCCGTCGGTTCCTCTTCGGGTCCTACTAACCCAGCTTCTGGGGCTAAGGCTCCTGTTAAGTCGGCACTAAAGATGAACAAGGCCGATAAGATGGCTCTGCTAAAGAAGGCAAAGAAGCCATCTGCCAAGGCCTCATCCAAGATCGTCCTGTCAGCTCAGCCGAAGTCGACTCCCCCACCCCCTGCAATAATTACAGTGGTCGAGGATTCGGAAGACATAGAGGATCGACCCCTCGAACCTCCCCTTAAGAAGCCTCGACTATTCTAAGGTCTTGCCCCAGTTGATGTTGTCGTGGTGCCGATCCCTAAATCCACTCCTACCTCCAAGGCCAGTTCTTCCCAAGGGTCGTCAACTACCTGTTGGCCGAAGAGTCCCGCGAACATATTCCCCTTCAACTTGTTCGACCACATCAAGCTTCCTGACGACGATGAGCAGTTTAAGAGCTACTCGTCAGAAGAGTATCTGGTTACCTATATTAGAGCTCAAACCCAGGTATCCTTGATCAGTCTTAAATATTTTTCCTTTATCGCTATTTCGTACTTTGCACATCTGATGTTTCCTTTGTGTTTAGACCAACGTCATCCTTGCTCGGGCTATCCCCTCTCTCGCCCGATTCACTAAGAAAGAAAATCAGTTGAAACACGATGTGTTACTTCTCGAAGTCGAGTTGCGAGGTCGTGATTTAGAACTAAAGAGGGTGAGGGATCTGCACGCCGATACCCAAAAAAAAGTGACTAAGGCTGATCGTTGGATCGCCGAACTCAAAGAGCAATATTCTTTACTTCAACAAGAGTTCGTCGGTCTCGACGGTCATGCCAAGAAGCTTGTGCAGGATAAGGAGCTTCTGGCCGAGGAGAACAAGGTCTTGGTGGGGAATCTTCACACTATCAAAGACCAATTCAATACAATGCACGATAATATGAGAACGTTAATCCGGTCAAATAACGCACTGTTAGAGGAGCAGGTCATCATCAAACAATCGGCCATCAAGGAATATGAAGAGTCGTCTGCCTTGACCGATAAGATTATGTCCCAGTTTACTGAGGGGTTCGAAGCTTATCGAGAGATGGCTCGGACGAAGCTGGTCGAGGCAGAATTGGATGTCTGAATCCTTGACTCTTCTGATGAGGAATCCGAGGCCGAAGCTGGTGATGATTTGCCTTTGTGTATGTTTCCGTATTTGTAATTTTTTCTTTTTTAGTTTTGTAATTCGCTCGATCTGTTAGGCTGATGGTATATGTATCTGAAGCCTGTCTGATCGGGAATTATAAAACAAATTTGATATAAAAGAAATAGTATAAGTTTTTTAGTTGTTATCTCAATTAGTTTTGCTTTTGACTTTCTTCGAACAGTTAGGTCATTTATGCCTGTCTGGTCAATTTATGTCCGAAGCTTACAGGATTGGATTTATAACTTTATCAATCAGTTATACTTGTGGCGTTTACCGATCAGTTAAGTTCTTTCGGACTGTCTGATCGTTTTACGCTCGAAGCTTATCTGATCGGATGAGTAACTTTGTCAATCAGTTATACTTGTCACCTTTTCTGATCAGTTAGGTCCTTCTAGACTGTCTGATCAGTTTATGTGCGAAGCATGTCTGATTGGTAAAATAGATTTAAATGAAGTATAATTATTTTCTCAAAGAGAATTTTTTATTTCATTGATAAATTACATGGATTACATAAATAAAGGGAAGAATAGACATGCATTTACTGGTAATATTTTCTAAGTCTTCCAGCATTCCATGTATTCTTTACCTCAGATTCATCCATAGCTCGAAGCCGGTAAGTCCCTGGCTTCGGCACATCCACTACCTCGAAGGGCCCCTCCCAGTTAGGTATTAACTTGCCTGTGTTCTGGGGGGTTGATGCCTCTGACTCCCGAAGAACCAAATCTCATACCTCAAACCTCCTCAGCTTCACTTTCTGATTGTAGTGTCGGGCAATTCTCTATTGATAAATAGCCATCCTCAATATGGTAGAGTCTCGGGCTTCATCCAGTAGATCCAAATTTGTTTTCAGGCCTTCATCATTGTATAGTTCATTGTACTGACTGACTCAAAGGGTGGGGGATCCAATCTCGACTGGTATGAGTGCATCGGTTCCGTAAGCCAGTCGGAAAGGAGAGTCTCCAGTGGCCGTCCTCAGAGTTATCCGATATGCCCATAAAATACTGAGTAGTTCTTTAGGCCATCGACCCTTCAACTCATCCAATCTTCTTTTTATTCCGTTGAGTAAGGTTCGTTTGGTCACTTCTACTTGACCGTTTGATTGAGGGTGGGCAACTGAAGTCTTCTGGTGTTGAATTCCCAATTCTTTCAGAAATCTTTCGAATTTCGATCCCACGAACTGTCTGCCATTATCCGAGACTACTTCCATCGGAATGCGGAACCGATACACTACTACTTCTTTCAGAAATTTCAGGCATTCTTGTTCTAGCGCCAATGTTATAGCCAAGTTCTGTCTGCGCGTCCAATCACAGAATCCACGCACTGAAACCTGCATAATAACAAATTACACAGAAGCTTGACGGTCGTGCCGCCGGGGGATAGCTCTGGTGTGAGAATAAGTAAATGCCGTTCACAAGGTTTAACACTGGAGGCTTAAGTGTTTAGTGCTCAAGGTAGGTATTACCTGTTAATTGCAACTTTGGCCTTGTATTTATAGTACTCCCATCACCTTAGAATCCTTCTCCTAGTCAGAATAGGACTTCTAAATATGGTAATTACCTATATTTGGGTCCAACACAATCTCCTCAATAGGTGCAAGTAGAATCCCTTTCCAATACTACCTTTGGAGTTGCCTTATCCACACATGATTAGGGTTAAGACCCTTAACCATGTAATCCCCTTATTACGCCCAATCCTGCATGTGGGCAATCCGATTGCACAAGCCTAACCCATCAGGCATCATAAGCACCGGTCTGGGCCTTGGTTCAAAGGACGCGAAGACCCGACCCCGACCTCTATGATCACTGCCGGATCCCGACCTATTGGGCTCAGGTATCCGAACATTCTCGATCTCCCGTATGTCTTCGGCCCTATCGGCCCAACCTCCTCAATTCCAGCCCAGGCTTACAGCTAACATGAGGATCGGTAAAACACTCCCGAACACCCCCAAATTCAGGTAATTAAAACCCAAAGTCGGTGCTTCACTATACAATTTTTATGAGCGGAATAATACTAATAATAATAACAATAATATAAATGTCATACTTAATTTACATAATTATCAGAGTCTAGCTCCCAAGTACGTAACCAGTAAACATTCATTACATTATATGATAATTAATATATATCATCATTATCCTAATAAAGTCTAGTTATTACAAAAGATAGCATTATTATTCATTCAGGGACCTTCCCTTTCCCTTTGTTCCTGGAAAAGCCTTTAGGTGTCCACACTTAGCTGAAAACATTTAAATTAAGCAAGGATGAGAATTAGAGTGCCCAACAAGTAATAGCAATTATATATATAAGCTGAAAGAATTTAAATGTTTTCTTTATACTACCCTTCTACAACAAATCAACGGTTGTAAAGTAATCTAAACCGATAATAATAACATAAAAACTCTTTTTCAAATTTTTGAAACTACGTATTGACTATAACTAAGGCTAAGGTGACATACTATGAACATTATTTTCATTTTCGAAAAGGTTAAAAAGAACTTCATCTGTAAACGGTCATAACTTACGGGCACGGGGGTGATCAGCTAGTTATGCCCTGTATTGATCAACACTACATGCAAGAACGAGGGTATCGTTCACTTTGTCCACCTTGGGTGCATAAAAAAGTTTTCCCGTGTAAGGGATGTTCATACTTGTCTGGGTTCCAAACCAAAGCAATTCAGTTGGATAATTGTAAGGTTTTATCTTATTCAACAATAATCTATAATTCAATATATATATATATATATATATATATATATATATATATATACGGGTAATTAACAAGGGTGTATAAACATGTGATTAAATACAATGATTATCCAAGTAGGGACACTTGTATAACGATTTATAGAAATTAACGAACAGAATATATATCTGAATTACCATATACTAACATGTTGATAATCAATGAGCGTATATAATATAGGGTTAATAATATGTACAATAATAATATAATTCAGAAACATTCTTACTTATGTCTATTGCATAAAGCAAATGCAAAGGCAGGATTCTTGTTTGATACACTGCTTACAATACGCAACTTAGTTTTTATCTTTCATATAACCACCTATCAGTAATAAGATCATTTTATTGATTAGAATAACATATCTCGACATATAATATTTCTTATTACAGTTAGCAAATAACTTAATCACATTGCCATTTAGGTTTAACAACCATTGAATCACAAATAAACACTTATCTAATCAAATTATCTAAGTCCAGATCAATTTCTGAAACACGTCGGTGTACCGACGACTTTATTGGGAAAATTATCGAGTCTAAGATTTTATCCTTTAGCTCAACATCGGTAATTATCAATCATATTATTTTTAAATGACTTATAATAATTTTTAAACATTTATTATAATTTATCATTAATTTTCAAAAATCGGAATTATTCTTAAATGATTTAAATATCAAACAATTCTATTATCATTAATATTTAATTACTATTAAACTATTAATGAAACCATTGCCAAAATATTAAAGTTATTTATAATAACTTTGAATATTTTTAAATTATTAATATTTACAATTAAAATTATTTTTAAATAATTACCATTCATATTTAATTATTAATGTACTATTTATCAAAATATTAAAAGTCATTAGGTATAACTTAAAATATTTTTAATTCATTTATATCCTTTTTAAATGATTTTTAAAATTAATAAAACCATTTTTAATCAATTTATTTAATATAATTATTAAATAAATTTAATATCATTAATATTAAGTTATTAATGAAATTATCATTTAAATATTAAAAGTTATATTTTATAACTTAAAATATCTTTAAACACTTTATTTTCATTTAAAATGATTTTTATAATATTAAAATCATTTTTAAACTAAATTATTTAATATAATTATTAAATAACTTTAATATCATTAATAATAATTAATTAATGAATTTTACCTTTAAATATTGAAAGTTATATTTTATAGCTTAAAATATTTTTAAATACCTTATTATTATTTAAAATGATTTTTAATATAATAAAATCATTTTTAATTAATTTATTTAATTCATTTAGTAAATAACTTTAATATCATTAATATTAATTTATTAATGAATTTCATCACAAAATATTAAAAGTCATTAAAATAACTTCAAATATTTTCTTATATCATAATATAATTTAAAATGATTTTTCAAGTATTAAAATTATTTTTAAATAATTTATTTAATATAATAATTAAATAAATAAAATACCTTTAATATTTCAAAAATATTAAATATTTATGAAATATAATTAAAATAATTAAAAACAAATTTTCAGACCAAAAAATAATTTTTAATAATTTATTTTGTATTTTTAATAATTAAAATCTAATTTTCTATAATTATTAAATATAAATATAGTTTTTATAAATAATTTGTCGCTAAAGACCACCTATGGTGACAGAACCATCACTATAGGTGTTTTTCATGCAAAACCAGATCTTCATACACAGTTTCTAGGGAACATGTTTCACCATCAATGATTCAGTGTGTATTGTGATTTTAGAAATGTTGTTGAGCAGATCGTGTAGAACTAATCCAAGACTACATGTTCCAACAACAAAAAGGTTTATACATCACAAAACCAAAGAGACTTGAGCCATCAAAGTAGCTGTCAGAGGTTGTTCTTGATTTCTGGGTTGCCCAGAAATGAATAACAGTTCGAGCATGCACTTTTGGGCTTCCACAACTTGCAATCCGTGTATTAATTTTGTGATCTAAAAGTTTCAGTGTGTAGCCAACATGTAGGACAAGAGATCTATCACATAAAATCATAACAACAACAACACAACCGCGAGATCTAGTCTGGTAACACAATGTCAGTCGTCATGTTCTTATTTTTTCTAGGTTACCCAGAAAACAGAAAACATGACCGACTTAACTAGTTTGACCGGGTATAATTTTCAACCTGTTTATTATATATGTGATCTTAAGGCATGAGGATGTAGTACAAGCAACACATAGTATAACTTAGATTCATCCATAAACACAGATCACCAACATCTTGCAAGATTAGAGGCGTCAAAGGTCTTGTCAGACAGTTCTGGGAAAGATACGGGTTACCCAGAATTTGTCCAGTCATGGTCGGTCAACGACCTTTGACCAACAATATCATGCAATCTAGAACAGATATAAGTTTGATTTCAAACCCAGATCCAAGTGCATATATCAGACTACAACTACCAACTTTCAAAGCACAAAAAACATTAAAGATCACAGAGATATAAGGCCTGACATTTGGTTTTCAGACATCAAAAACAAAATTTCCAGATTTTGTAAATCTTCAAATCCAAGCCTCTAGATGTTATGGATCTAACACCTAGCAACCCAAATCATCATTATATACCATATATAACATGTTAACGCAAAAAAAAAATTAACATCTAACAACAGATCAATGGTCAAATTTTCAAGTATGGTTTATACCTTTACTTTGGTCAATCTTGATCTTAGGGTTCTGATTCGATATAGATGTTAGTGGGGCTTGAATATGGGACTGATTTTCCTTATGATTTTGTTGGTTCAAGAGAGAGAGAGATGGTCTAGGTTGAGTACTTGTGCCAAATGAGGTAACAAATGAATTTTTCTCTCTCTTTAATCTATATATCGAGCAAGGTGTAATGTAATGGCTGATAATTGAATTATGTGCTGAGATTTTGGTCAATAAGGAAGTCAAGGTTAGTTCACCAACTCCATAAATGGCAATATACACAAGTTATCTTAAATAATGCTAGAGGGCAATTTAGTCTTTTTGCTTGAAAATTTAATGGCATTTTGGGCAATTGGCAAACCCTTATGGTTTAACCCTAAGGTTTTTCAACAATTTGCTTTCTAGAATTACATTTTAGGGTTTAAAATAAAATTAAAAATTAGTTTCTAAAAATAGAAAATTAAGGTTTGTTAATTAGATTAGGTTTCTAATTACATTATACAGGAACATTAGGGTTTAATTATTTACCAATTATAATTAACCTTGCTAATTTAGTAATTAGGGTTCACAATTAGTAATTAGGGTTACCAAATCACAATTGCGGTTTCTAATTACTAAATTAGGGTTTCTAAAAAATTTTAATTTCTAAATGTTAATTAGGGTTTAACTAATTAATCAAAAAAATATATCATATAGCACAGTTATATAATAATCTTAAACTCACAATTGATTTTTAAATTAGGATTTTCCCATAGTAAAACTAGGGTTTGACATAATACACCATAATTGACCAACTATTATCAGTCCACATACATACAGTACACATTTATAGCACTGAAAAATCAAAATATAATATTATTATATTATTATTCTCATTCCTTGATAAAAATCCAAAATTAGGGTTTGGAGTCCATATCTGATTTATTCTTCCATAATTAACCTTAATAATTAAAGTAAAATAATTAACTTAATAATCTGTACAAAATTCAAATAACAAAATAATTATTATAATTATTTTAAAAATCATTTCATATATTATTTAAATAATATATTATTATTATTTTCATAGAAAATAATTAATAAAAACATTTTTACTATAAAATTATTTATTATAAGAATATACTTTAAAATAATCAATAATTCTAAAACAAAATTACTTATATTTAATCATGTAATAAATATATTTTTATTTATCACATAAATACATACTCTTTATCTTGTACAAATCCTCATCTTTAAATTAAATAATAAAAAAAATTTATACGCAAAATTTTTGATTTAATTATATAGAAAATATCGGGTTGTTACATTCACCGTCCCTTATAAAGATTCCATCCCCGGAATCACAGTTTTAAAAACCTATACATACAAGGATACATAACACACACAATCATTGCAAGTAGATTTCGACCAACTTTGATCGAACTGATCTTTAACTATTCACATAAAGCTTGTCTATCTGATTAAACACAAATTTAATTTCTAAAAGAATTTAAATTCCTCCTTCAAATTTTTTTTATATAATAATTTACTATATATAGGAAAATCATGTATAATAAAATAAAATTTGTATGAATAATACCTGGAGTTCCATTGCCAGTTGCCATCGTATCTTGGACAGTCATGTTGTAGACCATTGATGTTGAATTTGTTGGCTTGCTTGATGATGTAGGTCCTGTGATTTCCAGAGTTCCGCTGCCCTTGCCAGTAGTCACACTCCCTGCCTCTGTCCTCCTTTTCGGACAATCCTTCACCTTGTGTTCAGTCGATCCGCATAGAAAACACCCACTGTTCATTCTTGAATTGGGGCAGCTGGGAGAGATATGGCCCTCCTGCCCACACTTGTAGCATACAAACTTCACCTTCAGACATTCTCCAGAGTGGTTCTTTCCACAGTTTCCACACTGCACCGCTTGCTTTTTAACTCCTTCGTGCTTGATCTGAACATTCCCAAAGTTATTCACCTTCCTCTTTCCATCTCCACTCATGCTCCCATTATTAATTTCCACCTTCCTAGCTCCTTCGGTCTTACCCTTATTCTTCCTCTCCTTGTTGTAGAGGCTCATGGCCTCACTCCCTCCTCAGCAATAACAACTTTCTCCATGAGTACTACAAATGTAGGAATCTGCAACACCGCCACCTTGTTATAGAGCCAGGGTTTTAATTCCAGCTCAAAACTTCTAGCTTTCCTAGCCTCCGTATCAACTTGATGCGGAGCGAACCTAGCTAACTCATTAAATTTTGCGGCGTATTCTGACACCGTTATATTCTCCTGCTTCAATTCTAAAAATTTCACTTCCATCTTAGCTTGCATACTAGATGAAAATAGTTTTCGAAAAACAGTGTCTTAAACCTATCCCATGTAACTACACCTTCTCCTGCCCTCGTCTAATTCGCTTCCCACCAAAAGTTTGCCTCCCCCTTCATCATGTAAGTGGCAAAAGCAGTCTTGTGCCTTTCAGCTACCCTAGCTATCACGAATATTTTTTCAATCTCTTTGACCCTAGTTTGGGCTTCAACAGGGTCAGTGGTACCTTTAAAATACGGCGGTACCACAGCCTTGAAATCTTTAAAGTTTGCAAAGCGATTGTCTGGCGGGTTCCCTATGGCTGGTATTCCCTGTGGCATAGCCTGAGCTACCATGTTCGCGAAGTTCTGCATCGGGTCTGCTTGTTGTTGTCCCTCAGCATTGTTGACAGATTCTTCTGCCCTTTGATTTCAAGTTTGACGTCTTGGCGGCATTATCTAATAAAATAAAATCATAAATTTAACTTACATTCTAAACCTTATCACATAAGATGAGTATGTTAAACTTTTTTCATTACTCAAACATAGATTCATATTAATTTACCGAATATTTTACATAACATAGCATATACTGCTTTAAACATCAGCTATCCCTTTGTGACTACAAAAGTCGGGATTTACAAACTTGATCATTACAAAAGTTGAGAACATAACCTTACACAGACATACTTATCCTATATATTACATTAAACACACCTACACCACAGAACCTATACTACCTATTAGTTACGCCTTTTTCATTTGACAACCTTTTACCTGATGACCATCTATCGCACAGATAAAACATGCTCCCAGTTTGTAGTCAGGACAATACAGAGTGGTATGTCCCTCATAACCACAAAGATAACATATTCTCTTCACTTTCTTCTTATCGAATTTTCCTAAGTCGTGGTCTTTTATCTTTCTTTTCCCCTTCTTGCTCGGAGCTACACACGATGTGTTGTTTGTGGCTCCCATCTGATCAATTTGGATTTTAAGCTAATCTTATTCTTCCGTTGTTTCTATTAACGCCTGACGCAATTGACTATTTAACCGCTTTTTTATTTCCCACAGCCTTTCTAGAGAAGAAACCATGTTCCTCAGATCTTGCACCACCGTTGATGCTTGATCAGCTTCAACTTTAGTGTCCGAATCACTATTTGTCAGTTCCACTATCTCCGGATCTGGTACTACGTTTTCTACAATAACCACCTCATCCGAGTTATTTTTATTATGAGCTTATATTTCAGCTATTGGCTTCAATAATAGCTCGGGTGTATGGATTTGATCCTTCTTCATGCTATATGCATATAACAAGCATTTTCCACCATACATCTACACACATAAATTATCATTATTAGCATATAGTATATACACACAACAAATAATAGTTTTGTATAAGTTATCTTTTATTTTGTTGGACGATGAATTTATTTAATTGATCTCTTTTTAAACTCTATATGAGTTATTTATATTTTCAACATTTCCCTCTGTTCTAAGGTTATAGCCTAAGGTCTAGCCCACCTATGGTTTTTAACCCTAAGCTCTGATACCAACCTGTAAAGCCCCAAAATTCAGGTACTTGAAACCCAAACTCGGTGCTTCACAATACCATTTCTATGAGCAGAATAATACTAATAATAATAACAATAATATACATGTCAAACTTAATTTACATAATTATCAGAGTCTAGCTCCCAAGTATGTAACCATTAAACATTCGTTACATTACATGATAATTAATATATATCATTATTATCCTAATAAAGTCTAGTTATTACAAAAGATGGCATTATTATTCATTCAGCGACCTTCCCTTTCCCTTTGTTCCTGGAAAAGCCTTCAAGTTGTTTACACTTAGTTGAAAACATTTAAATTAAGCAAGGATGAGCATTTGAGTGCCCAACAAGTAATATCAATTATATATAAGCTGAAAGAATTTAAATGTTTTCTTTATACTACCCTTCTACAACAAATCAACAGTTGTGAAGTAATCTGAACCGATAATAATAACATAAAAACTCTCTTTTAAATTTTTAAAACTACGTATTGACTATAACTAGGGCTAAGGTGACATACTATGAACATTGTTTTTATTTTTGAAAAGGTTAAACAGAACTTCATCTGTAAACCGTCATAACTTACGGGCACGGGGGTGATCAGCCTGTTACGCTCTGTATTAATCAACACTACATGCAAGAACGAGGGTATCGTTCACTCTGTCCACCTTAGGTGCATAAAATGTTTTTCCCGTGTAAGGGATGTTCATACTTGTCTAGGTTCCAAACCAAATAAATTTAGTTGGATAATTGTAAGGTTTTATCTTATTCAACATTAATCTATAATTAAACATATATATATATATATATATGCGGGTAATTAACAAGGGTGTCTCAACATGTGATTAAATACAATGATTATCCAAGTGGGGACACTTTTATAACCATTTATAGAAATTAACGAACATAATATATATATCTAAATTACTGTATACTAACATGTTGATAATCAATGAGCGTATATAATATATGGTTAATAATATGTACAATAATAATATAATTCAAAAACATTCTTACTCATGTTCATTGCATAAAGAAAATGCAAAGGTAGGATACTTGCCTGATACGATGCTTACAATACGCAACTTAGTTTTTATTTTTCATATAACCACCTATCCGTAATAAGATCATTTTACTGATTAGAATAACATATCTTGACACATAATACTGCTTATTGCAGTCAGCACATAACCTAATCACATTGCCACTTAGGTTTAACAACCATTGAATCACAAATAAACACTTATCTAATCAAATTATTTAAGTCCAGATAAATTTCAGAAATATGTTGGTGTACCGACGACTTTATCGGGAAATTATCGAGTTTGACTCTATCAGTCATATTATTTTTAAACGACTTATAATAATTTTTAAATATTTATTATAATTTATCCTGAATTTTCAAACATCGGAATTATTATTAAATGATTTAAATATCAAACAATTCTATTATCATTAATATTTAATTAATATTAAACTATTAATGAAACCATTGCCAAAATATTAAAGTTATTTATAATAACTTAGAATGTTTTTAAAGTATTAATATTACCCTTAAATGATTTTTAAAATAATTAAAATCATTTTTAAATAATTACCATTAATATTTAATTATTAATGTACTATTTATCAAAATATTAAAAGTCATTAAGTATAACTTAAAATATTTTTAATTCATTTATATCCTTTTTAAATGATTTTTAAAATTAATAAAACTATTTTTAAACTATTTATTTAATATAATTCTTAAATAAATTTAATATCATTAATATTAAATTAATATCATTAATATTAAGTTATTAATGAAATTATCCTTTAAATATTAAAAGTTATATTTTATAACTTAAAATATCTTTAAACACTTTATTTTCATTTAAAATGATTTTTATAATATTAAAATCATTTTTAAACTAAATTATTTAATATAATTATTATATAACTTTAATATCATTAATAATAATTAATCAATGAATTTTACCTTTAAATATTGAAAGTTATATTTTATAACTTAAAATTTTTTTAAATACCTTATTATTATTTAAAATCATTTTTAATATAATAAAATAATTTTTAATTAATTTATTTAATTCATTTAGTAAATAATTTAATATCATTAATATTAATTTATTAATGAATTTTATCACAATATATTAAAAGTCATTAAAAATAACTTACAATATTTTCTTATAACATAATATAATTTTAAATGATTTTTTAAGTATTAAAATCATTTTAAAATAATTTATTTAATATAATAATTAAATAAATTAAATACCTCTAATATTTTAAAATATTAAATATTTATGAAATATAATTAAAACAAAATTTTAGACCTTAAAATAATTTTTAAGAATTTATTTTATATTTTTAATAATTAAAATCTAATTTTCTATAATTATTTAATATAAATATAATTTTTATAAATAATTTGTCGCTAAAGACCACTTATAGCGACAAAGCCGTTGCTGTAGGTGTTCTTCATATTTTTCATGCAAACCCAGATCTTCATACACAATTTCGAGGGAACATGTTTGACCATCAATGATTCAGTGTGTATTGTGATTTTAGGAATGTTGTTGAGCAGATTGTGCAGAACTAATGCAAGACTAAAAGTTCCAACAATAAAAAGGTTTATACATCACAAAACCAAAGAGACTTGAGCCATCAACGTAGTTGTCAGAGGTTGTTCTTCATTTCTAGGTTGCCCAGAAATGAAGAACAGTTCGAGCATGCACTTTTGGGCTTCCACAACTTGCAATCCGTGTATTGTTTTTGTGATCTAAAAGTTTCAGTGTGTAGCCAACATGTAGGAAAAGAGATCTATCACATAAAATCATAATAAAAACAACACAACCGCAAGATCTAGTCTGGTCAAACAATGCCAGTTTTCATGTTCTTATGTTTTCTGGGTTACCCAGAAAACAGAAAACATGATCGACTTAACTAGTTTGACTGGCCACAATTTTCAACCTATTTACTATATATGTGATCTTAAGGCATGAGGATGTAGTACAAGCAACATAGTATAACTTAGATGCATCCATAAACACATATCAACAACATCTTGCAAGATTAGAGGCGTCAAAGGTCTTGTCAGACCGTTTTGGGCAAGATATGGGTTACCCATATTTTTACCAGTCATGGTCGGTCAACGACCTTTGACCAACAATATCATGCATTCTAGAACAGATATAAGTCTGATTTCAAACCCAGATCCAAGTCCACATATCAGACTACAACTACTAACTTTCAAAACACAAAACACATTAAAGATCACAGAGATATAAGGCCTGACATTTGGTTGTCAAACATCAAAAACAAAATTTTCAAATTTTGTAAATCTTCAAATTCGAGCCTCTAGATGTTATGGATCTAACATCTAGCAACCCAGATCATCATTATACACCATATATAACATGTTTAACACACAAACATTAACATCTAACAACAGATCAATGGTCAGATTTTCAAGTAGGGTTTATACCTTTACTTTGATTAATCTTGATCTTAGGGTTCTAATTTGATATAGATGTTAATGGGGCTTGAATATGGGACTGATTTGCCTTATGATTTCGTTGGTTCAAGAGAGAGAGAGAGAGAGTCTAGGTTGAGTACTTGTGCCAAATGAGGTAACAAATGAAGTTTTCTCTCTTTAATCTATATATAGAGCAAGGTGTAATGTAATGGCTAATAATTGAATTATGTGCTGAGATTTTGGTCAATAAGGAAGTCAAGGTTAGTTCACCAACTCCATATATGGCAATAAACACAAGCTATCTTAAATAATGCTAGAGGGCATTTTAGTCTTTTCGCTTAAAAATTTAATGGCATTTTGGGCAATTGGCAAACCCTTAGGGTTTAACATCTTAGGGTTTAACCCTAAGGTTTTCCAACAATTTTCTGTCTAGAATTACATTTTAGGGTTTAAAATAAAAATCAATTTCTAAAAAATAGAAAATTATGGTTTGTTAATTAGATTAGGTTTCTAATTACATTATACAGGAACATTAGGGTTTAATTATTTACTAATTATAATTAACCTTGCTAATTTAGCAATTAAGGTTCACAATTAGTAATTAGGGTTACCAAATCATAATTAGGGTTTCAAAAATTATTATTTCTAAATGTTAATTAGGGTTTAATTAATTAATCAA
The DNA here is from genome assembly GCA_020205505.1 of Panax japonicus. Classification (NCBI taxonomy): domain Eukaryota; kingdom Viridiplantae; phylum Streptophyta; class Magnoliopsida; order Apiales; family Araliaceae; genus Panax; species Panax japonicus. Next base: position 33,774,797 of record CM035101.1, on the reverse strand, counting down.
AAAAATATATCATATAACACAGTTATATAATAATCTTAAACTCACAATTGATTTTCAAATTAGGGTTTTCCCACAGTTAAACTAGGGTTTGACATAATACACTATAATTGACCAACCATTGTCTGTCAACATAAATACAGTACATATTTATAGCGCTGAAAAATCAAAATATAATATCATTATATTATTATTCTCATTCCTTGATAAAAATTCAAAATTAGGGTTTGGATTCCATATCTAATTTATTCTTCCATAATTAACCTTAATAATTAAGGTAAAATAATTAACCTAATAATCTGTAAAAAAATTCATATAATAAAATAATTATTATATTTATTCTAAAAATCATTTCATATATTATGTAAATAATATATGTTTATATTTTCATGGAAAATAATTAATAAAAACATTTCTACTATAAAATTAATTATTATAAGAATATACTTTATAATAATCAATAATTCTAAAACAAAATTACTTATATTTAATCATGTAATAAATATATTTTTATTTATCACATAAATACATGCTCTTTATCTTGTACAAATCCTCATCCTTAAATTAAATAATAAAAAAATTATATGCAAAATTTTTGATTTAATTATATAAAAAATATCGGGTTATTACAAATTTAATCTATGTAATCTCCCTTTATTTTATGTCTTACATCATGTATTTATAGGTTACAAGTCCAATTTTTAGCTTAGGAACAAACCTAATCCAATTTGGAGTAAAAAAAAGTGTCAAATTTTTCCCCAAAACGTGTCCAAGCTTGACCAGACCCTTCCCCAGCGCTGGCCTTTTTTCTTGAAATTTTCTACTCCGACGTCCTTTAGGAAAATGGCCATAACTTCTTCACCCAAACTCCGATTTCAAAGAGTCAAGATGTTCCGGAAAGAGGAGACGTAGATCTACAATGTTAATTTTTTAGTTGTTCGAAATAAGGTCCGGAGAATTACTAAAATTGGCCCTGAAGTGGCTGGTATGTAAATGGCAAGCCGAAAATGCGAATCTAGCAACCCTGAACGTCGATCCAAGTAACTTTTGTTTGAATTCCTACAAAACAACGTAAAACATGCATGAATACGCATAAACACTTAAAAACTTCTAAAAAAGTAAGCTCATACGCATTCAATTCATGGGTATAAAACTCACTCATCAAGAACTTAACCACAGCTTAGATGGTCACCAATTCTCCCATTTACGTGGGGAGACCAGGTAGTTCCATCCCTTTGGTCTGAAGCTGATGAAAATGTGGTGGATTAAAAGATGATCCCAGTATCGTTGACAAGTTTTTTTATTTTGGTAGGGGGTGAGACAGAACCATGAATGGCTGCCTACGTACTCTTATTGAAGAGGAGATCAGGTCTGCGTAGTTTGAACCTGATGTGAAGGTTCAACGTTGTATGTGGCAAAGAGGTGTAGAGATGTTTTATTTGTTTTTGTTTTATTGCGATCAGACCATATAAAATGGCTGCCTATGTACTCCTGTGTATTGTGGAGATCAGGTCGACATAGTTTACCCCATGTACATGGTTGATTGCAGCCGAAAGGTTTAATCCCATGTATAGGATAAATTGAAGGTGTGAAGAGTTTAATCCCTAGTGGGATAAACTGAAGGTGTGAAAGGTTGAATCCTTGGTGGGATAAGCTGAAGGTGTAAAAGGTTTTGAAAACATGCGAGGCGTGAAGGATCTGGTGATCCGAAAACCAGGTTACTGGTTGAAAAGTATGATTATCCCTGATTGGGGCAAAAGGGTGTGAAGAATGTTGTATGTAGTGAGGTTTAGAAAACCTGAATTGACTAGGGATCTAGTGACCGACAACCAAGATGTTTGTTTGATGGTAACTTCAGACATACTACTGTTTCACGGTGTCCGAGTTAATGAGTTACAAAAATTCATCGACATCCATCTTCTGTAATCTGAGAGTGCTTCCTGTTAATATCTCCTTGACAACAAATGGACCTTCCCAATTCGGGGCGAATTTTCCTTTGGACTGATCTTGGTTGTTAATGATCTTCTTCGAAACCAAGTTATGTTGTTTAAACTTTCGTATTTGGACTTTTTTGTTGTAGGATCTGGCGATCCTTTGTTGGTATAACTGACCATGGAAGATAGCATCGGTTTTCCTTTCGTCTATTAGAGATAATTGGCGATACCTATCTTGTAACCATTGGTCTTCACCCAACTGAGCGTCTATCAACACTCTAGCTGAGGGATTATATTTCCACCTCTATGGGGAGCACTACTTCCATCCCATAGGCTAATGAGTAAGGGGTTTCCCCAGTGGAAGTGTGCATGTGTGTTGTGTAGGCTAACAAAGTCATAGGCAATAAGTCAGGCCATCCTTTGTGATTGGCGGACATCTTTTGCATGATCTTGTTGATGTTTTTTAGTCGCTTCAACAACACCATTCATTTTTGGATGGTAGATGACGGAGTTGAGATGTTTGATGTGGAATTTATTGCATAACTCCTCCATCATTTTGTTGATTAGGTTCTTAGCATTGTTTGATACAATTACATCTGGTTGTCCATATCGACAAATGACATTGTTTCTGATGAAAGCAATGATAACTTCTTTTGTAACCCTGGGGAAAGAGGCTGCTTCTACCCATTTGGTGAAATAGTCGATCATGGTGAAGATAAATCGATGCCCATTACTGGTGTGATAACCCAGGATTTCGAATATTCAAAATTTTATGAATAATTTTTTTTAATTAATATTAATTATTAATTTCGTGACAATTATTTGTGATACGAGTCTCGAGAAGGTCAATTTGTGTATTGACTAAAAAATTTAGAGTAGAGTTGTGCTTAATAGCTTTAGAAACCCTAACCCTAATTTCTTGATAGGGATTCGATAGAAAATATAATTAAAATAATTATATTAATGAGTGCGTGTTTGTACTGTATATTGATGGTGATCAATGATTGATCGGATAATGTTTAAGATTAATAAACCCTAATAAGAGATTAGAAACCCTAATATCAGGATTAGATAACCTAACGCGCAGTTAGAAACCCTAATCGAATGCCGAGAAACCTTAATTTTATATTCAGAAATCCTAAACCCTAATAATTAGGAAACCCTAATCCTAATTAACAAGCCTAAAGTGATTAGTATGTGTTAATATAATTAGGAAACCCTAATTATACTTTAGAAATATTAATTTCTATTTAAATTCCTAATTACGTTTTCGAAATTCTTAATTTTTTATTTTTAAACCCTAATTAGAAAATTTTAGAATTAGAGTTTTTAAAACCATAGGGTTAGAACCCTAAGGGTTTGTGCAATTGTCAAGAATGCCATTAAATTTGGGAGAAAAAGACCAAAATGCCCTTTTAAGTATATTTTATTATGTAACTTGTAATTTTTGCTAGCAACTTTAGTTGTTGAACCACTACATTGACTTGGTGACTCATTAAACTCTAGAAAATAAGTCTATAACATATTCTAGGAAAGCAAGATCAATTGCATCATATTATATAAGAGATATACGAGATAAGAGAGAGAAAGTGTACTAAATTTGGTCCGTTGCACTCAAGCTCTCAACATACATTTCTCTCTCCAAAACCTCTGAATTTCTCTAACATTTCAGTCACATTATAGCTCTCTAAATCATCTAGATCAAATTGATAAGGCAAGATCAAAGATTGGTACTAGAAAGGTATTAAACCCTAAGCCCTTTTGATCTTGTATGCTAAGACAATATTGGTGTTTATGTGTTTAGATTAGTGTTAGATGATGTTTTATGGTGATCTATGTTGATATAACATAGATCCATAGCATCAAAATGCTTTAAAAGTGATGATTTTCAAAACTGCCAAGAACAAATTTTGTGGTCTGACAAGCTAATGTCAGGAGCCACATATTCTTGTTCGTTGGTTGTTTTTGATGTTTTAAAGTTGTAATTTGTAGCCTTGTATTTGGTCTTTAATCTGCAAGTGGAATCCGTTTCATTTGATGTCTAGATTTGTAGTTATTCATGGTCAAAACCCGTTGACCAGGAATGACCCTGGACTTTCTGGGTAACCCAGAAAGTGTAAGATATATGCGTTTGACAACTTTTGAACGACCCAGATCTGTCAGGATTTTAGTGTTATCAGGTTGTGTTTATATCTAGATTATAGCCTGATATGTGTATTCTAGAACTATGCTTTTATATCTCTTAATCAACACATAATCTGGTTGTAGTGGATGGTCAAACTAGACCATCCGATCACAAGCAACTTAAGCAATTTTTCTGACAACGTTTGACCAAGTTGAATCTGGAGATGTGGATGTTGTTTAACTGATATGTTGTGATGTAAATGTACCTTGACACTAGTAATATAGATTTGGAGCATAACATAATTACTGTGATGAATAGAACATAGATTAAAGTGAGCTCTAAAGTGTTAACTCGACACTGTCTGAGTTTCTAGGTTACCCTAGAAAACTCAGAATTGTTATGACAACTCCTTTGAAGCTCTGGATCTTGCAAAATTGTTGTTTGTATGATCGATATAATACTTGATTGTTGTAGTACTATATGTAGACTACATAATTGATGCACAAGGAAGCCCAGAAACCTTTTGGATTGAAAATTATAAGAGGTCAAACCATGACCCTTGAAATCGGGTCTAACAGTGTTCTTGAGCTCAAGAACACCTAAGACGACAGATAAGTGTCGCTATAGGCTTTAGCGACGGTTTATATTTATTTTAATTTATGAATATTCCAGAAATTAATTAAAAATAGAAAATAAATTAAAAAAATTGTTTTAAAAATCATTTTAAATTCTGAAAAATAACTTTTAATTATTTGGGACATTTTTCTTTAATATTTATAATTATTTAAATATTAAAGGTATTTAATTTATTTAATTAGTGTATTAAATAAATTAGAGAAAATGATTTAATATTATGAAAAATCATTTTAAATAAGAATAATGTATTTAAATATATTTTGAGTTATAAAATACAACTTTTAATATTTTTAGAGAATTTTCATTAATAATTTAATATTAATGATATTAGATTTATTTAATTATTAAATTAAATAAATAAGATAAAAATGAATTTATTGATTTAAAAATCATTTTAAATAAGAATAAATTGTTAGAAAATATTTGGATTTATAAAATATAATTTTCAATATATTTGGAGAATTCTAATTAATAAATTAATATTAATGATATTAGATTTATTTAATTAGAATATTAAATAAATGAATTAAAAATGATTTTATTGATTTAAAAATCATTTAAAATGAGAAAAATGATTTAAAAGTATTTTAAGGTATAATTAATGACTTTTAATATTTGGATAATAATTTCATTAATATTTAGATATTAATGGTGATGATTTAAAAATGATTTCAATTATTTTAAAAATTATTTAAGTAGAATATTATTGATTTAAAAGTAGTTTAAGTTATTAATAAGAACTTTAATATTTTGACAAGTATGTCATTAATATTTTTATATTATTAAATATTAATGATAATAAGATTAATTGATAATTAAATCATTTAAAAATGATTCCGATGTTTGAAAAATTATTATAAATTATAATAATTGCTTATAAATTATTAAAAGCTTCCGAAAAATATTATAATTGATAATTGAATTATCTGAATTAATATTGAAGCTTAGAAACTGAATTTAATTGACAATAACTTTGTTAATTGTCGGATAGGGTGACCCGACCATCGAGAATGGACCGAAGTCCAACCAGACCGAAATAGTTAGACTTGATAAGTGTTTGTATAGGTTATAAACACTGATGTGGCTATGTGGTAATGTGTCTTGGAGAAGTTTGACTATGGAATACAGTATTGTGTTTTATGAAATATTGTGCTAAATGTTAGACCGATATTATTGGTTATAGGTCTTTCAAAAGTAGATAAGTTTATTGTGTAGCTGTAATCAGAGGAAGAAACAAGTTTTCTAACTCAACCTTGAGTTATATTCATTCAATTATTATAGTGGTTAATTATTCTTAATTATACCACGTCCAAGAATTTATTGTTGATTATTCGCAGTTAGTGCATGTTTAATAATTCAAATTGAATTACTGATTCAGAAAATATATATTCGTAGAATTATTGTTGTTGGATATTCATATCTGTAGAAGATAATATTGACAGTACAGATAATTCATGTTTATTGTCGAATTATATTGAGAAATGTCTTAGCTAATTATTTTGGCTAGACGAACATTTGTTAGGACTTGATACGTTTGAGAAGCGAAGAGAATAGAAGAGAATTTAATTATTATTGATAGATCAATGCCAGTTGTATCGGCTAGATCGAAAAAGAAAACTTGATAGGTTTGAGAAGAGAAGAGAAGAGAAGTGATTATATATTGAAATCATTGAATTTTATTGTTAAACCAAATATTGATTCTGGGACTGAGAAGAACAACCTTTTATATAAAGCGAACATTTTTAGTCGTATATTAGACCATTGCGTGCGACTTAAGTATTATGCATAATATAAGGTACAAGGAGTTGGCTGGTTCTAAGTACTTGCAGAGGGGTATGATTTAATCTTTATGGTTATCTAATACACCTGCGCATATGTCAAAGTAAAACTTTAATATATACCCGAGAAGAGAAGTTCAAGATCTAATGGATCACTCAACATAAATTTGGAAAACATTCCACTTTGTTATTGCGTAAAATTGATTCTTGATTATTCAATAGAATATCGTAAAAACTTTGATAGCGGTGTACTCTTTAATTATCAAATTATTGTGTTGCATAGATTGTGAGAAGACTTGTTAATTATTAAATCTTTGTTCAGCTATTTAAAGTTTCCCAAACTTTGGTTTAATTCTATCAAAATAGATTGTCTGTTCTTACTGATTCGTATACATTTATTGTATGTCTTAACTTGTGGGGCAAACTTGTTGCTCACCCTTGCTATAAATAAAATATTTCTGCTAGGAACGAAGAGGCCAGCAGATCGAAGAAGAACAAAGGCAAAGGAAAAATGCTGAAGTAGTATAATGAACATTATTATTATTATTATGTTGCATTTTTAACCCTTTTTATATATCTAAAGGGTATGTTTGTAATGTTAAGGTTAGCGGTCCTAGGACTAATGTATTAATAACATATGTTAATGTGATATGTATTACTATTTCTATATGAATGGGTAGTTAGATGGTATTATATTATGGATCGTGAACACCAAACTTGGGGGTCAAATAACCCAGATTAGGGGGTGTCACAACTGGCCTTGGGCTCGATGGGCCCAATCACGTCTATTCCCCACATTGAGAAGGGTCAGGGTGAACTCATATTGTGGAGCTCCCTTGGAAGGGATATGGATAACATTCCCATAAATTTGGCATTGGTAACATCTCTTAACGTGATCATCATAGCTCGTTTTGAGAGAGAGCCAGTAATGCCCTGTTCTTTGGATCTTCTTGACAAGTAGGGGGCCGCTCATGTGTGGGCCACATAATCCACCATGGATTTCATCCATGAGCCTCTGAGCTTGGTCCTTGCCAAGACATCTGAGGAGACCTAGTCCTGCATCTCTTTTATAAAGTGCATCTCCGCTCAAGTAGAATTTCATATCCAGTCGATGGATCCGCCTTCTTTAAGCTGGGCTCGCCTCAGCGGGTGTAGATCCATCTTGTAAGTACTCCTTGATATGCTGATACCAAGGGTGGTGGATGGGAGGTATCTCATCCGATACTTCTCCAATGTAGTTCCCATAGGCTAGTGCCTTTTATCGGTCAAATGTGATGTTTGGCATGTTTTCCTTATCAAGTATTTGATCAAAGAGGTCAACGTTACTAGCACATCCGTAAAGTCTTTCATATTCCTAGGAATATGGAGGAAGGATATATCTTCAAACTCCAAAGTTATCTATAGCAATGCCGATGGTAAGGCAGCAAATGTAGCTTTTTGGTGTGATAGATTTATGTGGTTTGTTTGATTACCAATTCGGAATCCTGAAAGATAATTAACCATCTGATACCCATTTATTGGGCAAGTTTTAGCCCCATGGTATTGTGACACCTCCAAAATAAGTATACATCACCCATCTTGAGTCGCCAAATACATGACACATAATTTAAAATACAAACTTCTTTTATATAGTACGACAAAACGTAACTGAGAGTTTCAACACAGATAATGTCTCGTAGAGAGTATCCAAATTCAAATAAAGTCCTTATTACAATTATTATAACACTATTTCAACACGGATAATGTCTCGTAGATAGGTGGCTACGATGCCGGATAATAATTGTAATAAGGACTTTATTTGAGTTTGGATACTCTCTACGAGACATTATCCGTGTTGAAACTCTGAGTTAAGTTTTGTCGTACTGTATAAAAGAAGTTTGTATTTTGAATTCTATACAATGTATTTGGCGACTCTAGATGGGTGATGTATACCTATTTTGGGAGCGTCACATATATAGCCTTCATACTCAGCTGTGTTATTGGTGTTGGTAAACTACAATTTAACGGCGATGGGATGCTACTTCCCCGTAATGTATACTATAACAGCTCCAACCCCAGAACCTTTTATGTTTACAGCTCCATCAAAATACATATTCCATGATTGGTGTGCATTATCCTAATGGTGTTGCTGAACTGTCATTACCCCTTCATCAGGGAAGTATGTTTCCAAGGGTTTGAAATCCCCTGAAGGTGTAGCGGCCAGTTGATCCGCAATTCCTTGACCTTTGATAGACTTTTGCATCACGAAGACAATGTCAAATTGCTGTAGGATCAACTGCCATTTTAACAGTCGACAATTTAACATGGGTTTACTGAACACGTACTTAAGAGGATCGACGCAGGATATGAGATGGGTTGTGTGACCACGGAGGTATTGTTGTAACCTCATTAAAGCCCATGCTAAAGCACAACAAGTTTTCTCAATCAGAGTGCACTTGTGTTTATTGCTGCTGAATCTTTTGCTGAGGTAGTAGATAGCTCCCTCTTTGCCTCTTTAATCTTTTTGTCCCACCATGCAACCCATGGCATTATCATTGATGGACATGTACATAAACAAGGGAACATCATCCCTGAGTTGTACCAAAACATAAACTTTAACTAGCTGCGCTTTGATTGTAAGGAAAGCTTTCTGGCACTCATCATTCCATTTCATGGAGGAGTTATTCCTTAATAACTTGAAGATAGGCTCACAGGTTGCTGTGAGTTGGGAGATGAATCTGCTGATGAAGTTGATTCTTCCCAAAAATCCCTATATTTCTTTCTCTGTCTTAGGAATGGGCATTTCCGTGATGGCCTAGATTTTGGTGGGATCCAGCTCAATCCCCTTGTGCTAACTAGGAATCCTACCAACTTTCCTAATTTAATGCCAAAGGTGCACTTGGCTGGATTTAACTTCAAGTTGTACTTATACAACCTGTTGAAGAGCTTTCTGAGATGGTGTTCCTCCCTTTAGAATTTGACAATGATATCATCCACATAGATCTATATCTCTTTGTGCATTAAATCATGGAATAGAGCCATATGGATCGCTGATAGGTAGCTCCGGCATTGATGAGGCTGAATGACAACCGTTTGTAGCAAAAGGCTCCCCAAGGAGTGATGAATTCCTTTTTCTCACGATCCTCTTCAGCAACCATGATTTGATGGAGCCCCATAAAGAAAACAACAAAGGAGTACATGTCGTATTGAGCTGTATTGTCAATGAGTTTGTGGATGAATGACACGGGAAAGCTATCTTTGAGGAAAGCTTTATTCAGATCTCTGTAGTCCACGCAAACTCGCACTTTCCCTCCCAGTTTGGGTACGGGGACTATGTTGGATAGCCATTCAGGGTATGTTGACACCATAATGATGTCAGCTTAAAATTGTTTCAAAATCTATTCTTTAAACTCCACTCAGGTTTTAATCGCCTGAGCTTCTGCCTGACTGGCTTGAACCCCTCTTGGATGGGGAGGCGATGAATAACAATGTCAGTGGACAAACCGACCATGTCTTTATGAGACCATGTAAACACATCCTGAAATTGGGTCAATAAAGTAACCAATTCATTCCTTTGGTTTGGAGTTAGGTCCGTACCAATCTAGATTTGTTTGGGGTTTTCTAAGGTTCCGAGATTAAAAGAGGTGGTTTGATCAAGATTTGACTTTGGTTTGTCTTCAACTGTAAAACCCCAACTTTTTTAATAAAGATGAATTTTCTATAAATATTATTTTTGAATATTATGGAGTGAAATTGATATAATGTTATAGTTGTGAGTAATATTTATAAATTTTGCAAAGTACACAAGTTGTTATATAATATTCGATTGGTCGGGGAATATTCGTTTTAACAGGGAATATTCGTCCAACGACACAATCATTGGTGGACCCCAATACAGAATTATTGTTAGATTGAGAAAACGATAAAAATACTTTATGAAAATAACGGCAGATATTTTACCGTTAACTGTTGAAACACCCGGTGTTAAAAGTACAATAATACGCGTGGTTTCATAGTAGCACACGATATTAATTATTGATGCTTACGTGATAAGTCACTCAGTTTTGTTGGTATTATTAATGTAATAATACAGAAAATCTTTTTATATAAAACAGAATACTTTTATAAAGTTATTCTATAAATAGAATATATTATATTTTATTATGCATATTGTTTGTATAGTGCATGCATAGTGTTTGCATAGTAAAATCTTTTATAAAGTTATTCATTTTATTAGATTATAAATAGAATATATTATATTTTATTTAAAAGATTTGCTTTAAATATGGACCGTCAGATTAAAGTAAATCAATCTGGACCGTTCATGAGTTAGTTACTATGCAGTCCATTTTTCTATAAATAGAACCTCATTCCTTCATTATTTTCTTACGAATTCACTGAAACTCTAGAGAGATAAACTATAGAGAGAAAGAAGAAAGTATTCTGCTACTTCACTACTTATATATCCAGTACTCTTCTTCTTAAGGCAGGGAATATTATTTGTTGTACTCGTAAGGGGTGTTATTCTTTTGTATTCATGAAGAGAACTTATGTTATTCCATTCTTTATTATTATTCTGCTGGAATAACCTGTATACGCGGGCTACCCTATACTTGGTGACATTCTTCTATTATTCTGTCTTTATTATTCTGTTAGAATATCCTGTCTGTGCGTTTTACGTCGGACCTGATTCTGTTTTTATTATTCTGTTAGAATATCCTGTCTGTGCGTTTTACGCCTGACCTGGTTCCGTCTTTATTATTATTCTGTTGGAATATCCTGTCTGTGCGTTTTACGCCGGACCTAATTCCGTCCTTATTAGTATTATGTTGGAATAACCTGTCTATGCGAAGTACCGCATGCATGGTGATTTCTGTTGTTATTTCATTCTTTATTATTATGTTGGAACATCCTGTCGGTGCAAATTTTGCCTAACCTGGTTTCGTTATTTAGTATTCTGTTGGAATAACCTGTCTATCCGAAGTACCGTATACATGGTGATTTTTTTTGTTATTCCATTCTTTATTATACTCAGTTGGTTAAAGTTTTGACTTCTATACATCATGAAATTAGTTGAATATCCTTGATATTTGTGCTTCATCCAGTATCTTTTCATGGAAATATTCTTCTGTGTATTCTTGAATTTTACTCTACAAAACAGTATCATGTTGACAATTTGGACATTATTAGTTCCTGGATAAATTAATTCTTGAACTTGTTTTATTGAATTCTTATATCATTCTCATCATCCTCATGTTTATATTTTTTTGAAAGTCATCTGTGGCTTGTAGTGAATAGATGGACTTGGTATGATTATGACTTGGGATTATTCAGTGAAATCATGACCGTAATGTTACAATTGATGTGGTAAAAGTCCTCATTGGCCCGTAGTGCATTGATGGATAGTTGTTGGCATGATCATGACCATTAATGAATACACAAATATTCTTGGCTCGTAGTGCATGGATAATTGTGGTTGTGATACTAAAGAATATCCTTGGACGTATTGCAAGGGTGATTCGATGATGTGAATTATTTATTAAGCTGAGTCTCAGCGATAAAAGTCATGAAAAAATCCTTTTAAATCATAGAAGATAGTAGATTTTATTCTCTATTTGACTCTTCTAATGGATTGCTTATTCCGCTGCAGTTAAACTTTATGTTTGTTATATTTTATCAGTTTAACATGTTGAAGGCTAATGATAATTTATTATGCATTATCTTAGTCATAATATTTCTTACTGGGCTAGTTGAGCTCACCCTTTCTTTCACTGTTCTCTTCAGGAAATGAGAACGTAGCTGGGACGAGTCGGGGAACGGAGTGATGGTCCGGATGATAGTATTAGCTAGTAGTCCTCACTATTCTGTTAAATAGTGTGACAATAAATATAATGTGGACTTATTCTGAGATTGGATATTGTCTAGAAGACAGTATTTGTATTAAAACTCACAGCTCTCTTGTTGTATATTAAAGATTGTATTTGTATTCTGTACCATGTATTTGGCGACTCAGAATAGGTGATGTATACCAATTTTGGGGGCGTCACAGCTGGTATCAAAGCTTAGGGATACGATCCATGTCTAAGATGTGAGTCTAGAACTAAGAGTGGAGAGACGGGGAATTCCTTCGCTAGTATGACCTACTTAAGTTTATTTGGTATTTAATTGGTCGGTCAAAGTATAGGGATAATATGTTATATGTTAATTAACCTTTGTTTTGTGGCAGTATCTGAAAATGATATCCGAGAATGTTGAGAATAACAATGGAGCACAAGAGACCGTTGAGTCTCCACATATCAATAATCAGGAGAATGTGTGTGACGACCCCAAATCCAGGTACTTGAAACCCGAACTTGGTGCTTCACGATACCATTTCAATAAGCTGAATAATGCAATAATAATATTACATTCAAACTTAATTTACATACATCAAAGTTTACTCCCCAGGTACGAGACCTTCAAATACATTCCACACGATACCTGAATAGATACCAATACTGACTATAACCATTAACTCATAATATAACTCATTCGAACAACTTTCCTTTCTCCTTGTTCGTGCCTGAGCCTTCAGGTTGCTCATACGTAACTGAAAACATTTAATTTAAGCAAGAATGAGCATTTGAGTGCCCAGCAAGTAATAGCAATTATATATATAAGCTAAAAGAATATAAGTATTCTTTTTACATAACACTTCTACAACGAATTGAAAGTTGTGAACTAATCTGTACTGATAAAAAAAATTCACATAACAACTCTCTTTCAAATTCTTTAAATTTGGCTCTGGCTCTACCCTTGAATAGGGTTTAAGAAACATACTATGAACATTCTTTTTCATTTTCGAAAAAGTTTAGCAGAAATCCATCCTCAAACCGTCATAACCTACGGGCACGGAGGGTGATCAGCCCCATTGTACCTTGTATTAATCAATACTACATAACTTGAACGAAATTCATCGCTCACTCTATCCGCCTTGGGCGCAAAAATTTCCCATATAGAAATGTTCATACATGTCTGGTTCCAAACCCAAAGGTTTTTAATCTTGCTCAACAATAATATGTAGTTCAACATATATGTATATACGGGTAATTGACAAAGGTGTATCAACATGTGAATAAATGCCATGATTATCCAAGTGGGGACACTTGTATAACCATTTAGAAATCAATGAACAGAATATATATATATCTGAATTAACATGTTGATAATTAAAGCGTACATAATCTGTACAGGAATAGAATAATTCTGAAACATTCTTACTCATGTCCATTGCATAAAGGAAATGCAAAGGTAGGATACTTGCCTGATTCGCTGATTACAAATCTCAACTTAGGTTCTATCTCTTTATATCACAACCTATCATTAATCAGATCATTCGTTCGATTAGCACAATATATCATAACACATAGTACTGTCTATTACAGTCAGCACATAGTCTAATCACATTATCACACATCTCTGACAGTCATTACATCATAAACGATCATTAACATAGTCAAATATCTAAGTTCAGATAAATTTCTGACAATTGTCGGTGTACGGAAAACTTTATCAGGTAAATACTGAGTCTAAGACTCTTATTCTATACCTCAACATCTGTAAATATCAGACATCTTATTTTTAATTATTTTCGAAATTTCTAGAAATTGAAAATTTTCAAATAATTCAAATCTGTCACTAAAGGGCCTATAGTGGTATGAGTGTTACTATAGGTGTTCTTCAAAACTTCATAACTTCATAATCGGCTCTCAAGTCAGCTAGTTTGGCCGGCTATAACTTTCAAATATCGGAATCATAATTAAATAATTTAAATATTAAACAATTCCATTATCATTAATAGTTTAATTAATACTAAACTATTAATGAAACCATTGCCAAAATATAAAAGTTATTTATAATAACTCAAACTATTTTTAAAACATTTATATTATCCTTAAATGATTTTTAAAACAATAAAAATCATTTTTAATTAATTACCATTAATATTTAAATATTAATACATATTTATCCAAATATTAAAAGTCATTAATTATAACTTAAAATATTTTTAAATCCTCAAGTCTTTAAATGGGTTTTAAATAAATAAAATCATTTTAAAACTATTTATTTAATAATAATTATTAAATAAACTAAATATCATTAACATTATCTTAATATCATTAATATTTAATTATTAATGAAATTATCATTTAAATATTAAAAGTTATATTTTATAACTTAAAATATTTTTAAATACCTCATTTTTATTTAAAATAATTTTTATAATATTAAAATCATTTTTAAACTAAATTATTTAATATAATCATTAAATAACTTTAATATCATTAATAATAATTAATTAATGAAATTCATCACAAAATATTAAAAGTCATTACAAATAACTCATTTACATAATCAATTCAAAGCCAAAATAAACATAGTAAACTAACTAGTTTATTAACAAACTAACTAAACTTCAAAAATTCAAACTTTAACCAACAATTAAATACAATATTTAAAATGATAACACTACAAAAATTAAAAAAACATACCGGAAATACAAATTCAACAAACTGAATACGCACTTCCATGCCAAAATTTAACTAAGGAGATCTTTATAAAAAGTCCTCCCACAACAAAGTCTTTCTCAAAAATTGGAGGCCTTATTGTTGGTGAATGAAACAAAGGCCAAACACTTCTATTTATAGGTTTAGAAAATGGTGAAGTTCTCAATTTAATCGATGTGGGACTTGGTTTATACTAATTTTTTAATAGCACACTTTACGATTTTCTAACGCATTGCTCATAACTCTGATTAATCTGATTTTTAGATATGTGATACATGGTATGTAAGACTATTTTTGAAAAATATGAATTACCCAATTCGGGTTCATTAGGTAGCCCAAACAGTGCGTCAAAAGTAGACGTTCATAATAGTTTTCAATTTCGTTTCAGCTTTACCCTCTCTCGCTAAAAAAGTCATAACTTTTTCGTTTCAAAACATTTTTGAGCGATTCTTGAGCCCACGCGAAGCTAACTTCTGGGGCTATAACTTTTATTCTTTGACCATTTCCAAATTCAAAACACAGAATTCAGGAAAATTCGTTCAAGGTGACTACCCCGAGTTGGTTAGACAGTTTTGACGCGACTACTTTGAATGGTCATAACTCCTTGCTCCGAAGTCAGAATTAGTCCATTCCGGAGTCTATGGAAAGGTAATTCAGTGTACTATAACATACCAAAAGCCCAGAAGGTTTTGGAAATAGTAACTAATCTAAACAGTGTTCCGAATAGCACATCCCGCTGCTGACTTTCAGTTTTGAGAAATTTGACACATTTCCTTCCAATCACCGTAATTCCCTCATCCGAGGTCGGAATGGGGTCATTCCAAAGCCTATAGCTTCCTAACTCAGTGCACTACAACATATCAAAAGCCCAGACCTTTTAAAGCAAAAAAATGGACGAGAATGCCCCCATTACAGACTGCCCAAAAATAGTTTATCATGATCATTCAACCATATTTGACCATCTATAACTTCTAATCTATACATGATATGGACTTGATTCTTTTTGTAGATTAAAGACCATATAACAAGCTACACATAACAACTTAAAAACAACAAAAATCATGATCGATCAAAGATCTATAAGCTCTGACATTTGACGAAAAATCACAGAAATAAAATTTTCCAAATTTCTTAAATCTTCAAATTCGTGTACTTTGATGTTATGGGTCTTTGATTTATCAACCCATATCATCAATTAACATCTTATTACACAATTTTAAACAATCAATTGCATCAAATAACATCGAATCAAAGGATTTCTAGGTTTAGTGTTCTTATACCTTTTTTGCCAAAAAGGGTATTTTGGTCATCTCACATATAATTTCAAGGACAATCTTGTACAAGGCAATTAAATGTAATATTTAATCACTAGATTTAATTCTTACAATTTACCAATTAACTTCTATCCTTTGGTAAATTAAAACACTTATACAATAACATCGAAATTAAACCCGGTAATTAAAATTAAGGTTCTATAATTAGGGTTTCTTAACGTAATCAATTAGGGTTTCTAATTGACCATTAGGGTTTTTTAATTATGTGTATGTTACTAACACAGTCGTTATGGTTTCTAACTTCAACCGGTTAGGGTTATAATAATTAGGGTTTGTCCTAATTAGTGACGTACAACAGTAATTAGGGTTTCTTCTAATTACCGATATTCTTATACACAGTAACTTCATATACACAGTCACTACTCAGTCATATCTCATAACTGAGTTTAATAATTAGGGTTTCACAGCACGGTAATATGCTATGACCTAATTGACCATCATTGCTCGATATTATCTGTCCGCACATACATAGTACATAATTATGGTACTGTAAAATCATTATATAAATAATATAATATTATTATTTTCATCTCTTGGTCACAATCCCAATCCAGAGTTTGGACCTCATATCTGACTTATTCTTCGTACACAGCATCAATAATCAAGTTAAAATAATTAACTTAAATATTCTGAACAATTCATATAATAAAATATTTATTATATAAATCTAATTATCACTTCATATATTATTTCCAATCATGTTTTCATGGAAAATAATTAATAAAAACATTCCGGCTTACAGAAATTTATTACCATATAATTTGTGGTAATTAATAATTCCAAAATTATTTCTAATTTTTCAAGTAATAAATATATTCGCATTTATCGTTCACTTTACTTGACACTTAGTCTCGTCATTAAATAAAAAAAAATTTATACGCAAAATTTCTTATTTATTTTATATAGAAAATCTCGGGTTATTACAATGTGCATCAGGAAGGCGATAATCCTCATGCAAACAACAACACTAACCAAATGATGAATGATGGATTTTTCAGAGGCTTTATGCAATTCATACAACATCAGGCGAGAGCGGCTCTTGTCCAAAATGTCGGTGGAAACACTAGAAACTCTCGGATGGTCACCGCTAAACAGTCAAGGAGCTGGGACCACCAGAGTTTATTGGAGAGCCAAAACCACTTAAGGAGGAAGCATGGATAAAGCAGATCACCAAGATATTTGATGTCTTGGGATGCTCTGAGGAGCAAAAGGTTCCCTTCGCCACCTTCATGTTGCGTGAAGAGGCAAATTACTGGTGGGAATCTGTAAAACGTACCCAGCCTGACGCACTTAAGATGTCATGGGAGAAGTTCCAAGAGCTATTCAACGACAAGTACTTTCCCGAGAGTATTCGTCACATGAAAGAAGTGGAGTTTATCAAATTGGAACAAAACAATATGACCGTATCGCAATACGAGGCTAAATTTGCGGAGTTATCCCGGTTTGCATCCCATTTGGTCGATAATGAGGAGCGAATGACGCGAATGTTTTTAAGAGGTTTAAAATCGAAGATACGTTAATATCTTATTTCTCATAAACTGTGTTTGTACTCAGATGTTGTACATAGGGCTCAGTTATTGGAGCACGGTAACGAGTCAACGCAACCAAGAGAAAGCAGCCGGAAGCATGAAAATACTAGTGGTATCAGTCATCGAAGCGGTGACAAAAAATGTGGAGGGAATCAACATGCTAGAAATGGTAACAACTTCGGTGGTAATCATGGCCAAGACAGTAAAAATGGATATTTCAAGAAAAAGGAGATTCAATAATGATAAAAAGACGTCAACACCAACAACCGTGGTTAAGGAAGGAGAACGACCACCTATCATATGCTTTAAATACGGAGGGGGGGACATATCAGTCCAAACTGCACGATGCCATCCAAATCATGTTATAATTATGGAAGAGAAGGTCACTTAGCCCGATTTTGTCGTTTACCGAAAATAAGTTCAGCCGGGATGGAGGCACCAAAAGCCGTCCCAGAAAAGTCAAAGCCGGTAGTGCAAGGGAGAGAGTTTGTTGTGACCTCCCAGAAAGAAAAGAACCCGAATGAGGTTATCACGGGTAAGCTTATCATAAACTCTAGCGAAGTCTATACCTTATTTGATACCGGTTCTACCCATTCTTTTATTTCTCCTACTTGCGTTCAACGATTAAATTTGACTTCGGAGAAATTAGACTTTGACTTATCTATAGAAACTCCGTTGGGAGAAACCTTCATTACATCCACTATTTATAAGTCTTGTTTGGTTCAAATCAGTACCCTCACATTACCCGTCGATCTTATTTCATTAAAAATACTTGCATTTAATGTGATTCTAGGGATTGGTTAACTACTCATTATGCTAAAATTGATTGTTTTCGTAAAGTTGTTAGCTTTCATATTCCTAATCAACCTATTATGCGAATTCAAGCGACCAAACCATTAAAATCAATCATGGTCATCTCAAGTCATAAAGATATTCGTTTATTGAAAAACGAATGTCAAGCTTTCTTCGCCCACGTCACAGATCTAAACCAAAATACGTCAGTTTTGAATGATATTTCTATTATTAATGAATTTCCTGAAGTATTCCCTGAAGAACTTCCTGGCCTACCCCCAGAGCATGAAATTGAATTTTGTATCGACCTTGAACCCGGTACAAAACCCATTTCCAAAGCCCCATATCGAATGGCTCTTATTGAACTTCAGGAGTTAAAGACTCAACTTCAGGAATTGTTAGACATTGGCTTTATTCGTCCTAGTACTTCTCCTTGGGGTGCTCCTGTTCTATTCATGAAGAAGAATGATGGGAGTATGTGACTTTGTATTGATTATCGGGAGTTGAATTATGTCACCATCAAAAATAGGTACCCATTGCCACGTATTGATGACCTGTTTGACCAGTTACAAGGAGCCAAATTCTTTTCAAAGATTGATCTTCGTTCTGGATATCACCAATTGAAGATTAGAACCGATAACATTCCGAAGACGTCTTTCAGAACTCGGTACGGGCATTATAAATTCCTAGTCATGTCCTTTGGATTGACTAATGCTCCGGATGACTTCATTGATATGATGAACCGAGTATTCAAGGAATATTTGGATCACTTTGTGGTCGTCTTTATTGATGTAATTCTTATTTATTCCAAAAGCCGTGAAGATCATGAGCAACACTTGAGGCTGATACTCCAAAATCTTCGTGAATAGAAGCTTTATGCCAAGTTGAAGAAATGCGAGTTCTGGCTTGAGGAAGTAGCATTCCTTGGGCACGTGGTATCAAGTCATGGAATATCTGTTGACCTAGCAAAGATTAAAGCTATTCAAAGTTGGGAGCAACCTAAATCAGTGACTGAAGTACGTAGCTTTCTTGGCTTAGCTGGTTAATATCGGAGATTCGTAGAAGGGTTTTCTCGAATCGCTACTCCACTAACTCAGCTGACTTGGAAAGATACAAAGTTCGGTTGGAGCGAAGAATGTGAGAAGAGTTTTCAAGAACTTAAGAGGAGACTCATTTCAGCACCTGTTCTGACAATACCATCTAGTTCGGAGGGATTTGTCATCTACAGTGATGCTTCGTGCAAAGGGTTAGGATGTGTTCTTATGCAACATATGAAAGTCATAGCCTATGCCTCATGACAACTCAAAGAATATGAGAGGAATTATCCTACTCATGACCTAGAGTAAGCAGCTGTTGTCTTCGTACTTAAAATTTGGAGGCATTACTTGTATGGGGATAAGGTGGAGATCTTTACGGATCATAAAAGCCTCAAATATTTCTTCACTCAAAAGGAACTCAACATGCGACAACGGCGTTGGCTTGAACTGTTGAAAGATTATGATCATACCATCCAATACCATCCTGGAAAAGCGAACGTGGTAGCTGACGCTTTGAGTAGAAGATCATATGCAAGTACGAGTACGATATTATCAAAACAAATGCCAATTTTGTGTGACTTGCAAAGGATGGAGATAGAGTTAAAGACTCCAGGGACCCATGTGATGATGGCAAATATACGAGTAGAACCGACTTTAATTGATAAAGTTAAAGCTGCTCAAGCTACAGACCTGGAGCTGATGCGTATGAGGAAGAAAGTGCAAGAAGGTTCTATGCTGGAAGCAAGAATCGATGAAGAAGGAATACTTCGAGTCAACTCCAGACTTTGTGTTCCTAACGACCCTGATTTAAAGTATAAAATCATGATGGAGGCGCACAACACACTGTTTGCAATCCATACTGGGTGTACCAAAATGTATCATGATATTCGTCATACATTTTGTTGAGCAATATGAAGAGAGAGATAGCGCTGTTTATCTCAAGGTGTCTAACGTGTCAACGAGTCAAGGCGTAGCATCAAGTACCAAAAGGTCCATTACAACCACTTGAAATTCTATAATGGAAGTGGGAGCACATTACCATGGATTTTGTTACCGATCTTCCAAAAGTTTCTCAAGGCATAGATGTGATTTGGGTCATTGTTGATAGATTGACCAAGTCTGATCATTTCTTACCGATACGAGAAACTTATACACTTGAACGTCTTACTCGTATGTACATAAATGAGGTTGTAAGATTTCATGGTATGCCAGTATCCATAGTTTCTGATCGAAACCCAAGATTCACTTTAAGATTTTGGGTTAGTTTGCAAAAAGCTATGGGCACAGATTTACGATTTAGCTTGGCATATCATCCTCAGACGGACGGGCAGTCGGAGAGGACGATTCAAACTCTTGAAGATCTATTAAGACTTTGTGTCCTTGACTTCAAGAGAAGTTGGGACAAGTTCTTACCATTGGTGGAGTTTTCCTACAACAACAGTTATCAAGCAAGTATTGTCAGGGCTCCATTCGAAGCGTTGTTTGGAAGAAAGTGTCGTTCTCAAGTATGTTGGGATGAGGTGGGTGAAGCAACGTTTTTGGGACCGGAGTTGGTATGTATGACTACGAAAAAGATTCAAACGATCCAATAATGTATAAAAACATCACAAGATCGACAAAAGAGTTATGCTGATCTTTATCGAAAGGACGTGGAATTCAATATAGGAGATCATGTGTTGTTACGTGTTGCTCCATGGAAAGGAGTTACGAGATTTGGATAGAGAGGAAAGCTCAATCCTCGATTCATCAGCCCATTTTTAATCCTTGATCGAGTAGGAACTGTGGCCTATAGACTCGCTTTACCGCCAAGTATGTCTCGTGTTCATAACGTTTTTCACATATCCATGTTACGTAAATATGTGGATGACCGGAACCACATTATTGAGTTAGAACCGGACAAAATAACGAAAGATTTGACATATGAAGAGGTTTCTGTTCAATCTTGGATAAGAAGGAACATATTCTACGCTCCAAGGTTATACCTCAAGTCAAAGTTTTGTGGAGAAACCACGATGTTGAGGAAATGACTTGGGAGTTAGAATCTAAAATGAAATCAAGGTATCCTTACCTCTTCAATATACCAGGTACGTACCATAATTTCAAGGGCAAAATTTCATAAGAATGGGAGATTGTAAAACCCCAACTTTTTGAATAAAGATGAATTTTCTATAAATATTATTTTTGAATATTCTGGAGTGAAATTGATATAATGTTATAGTTGTGGGTAATATTTATAAATTTTTCAAAGTATGCAAGTTGTTATATAATATTTGTTTGGTCGGGAAATATTCATCTTAACAGGGAATATTCGTACAATGACACAATCATTGGTGGACCCCACAACAGAATTATTGTCGGATTGAGAAAACGACAAAAATGCTTTATGAAAATAACGGCAGAAGTTTTATCGTTAACTATTGAAACACCCGGTGTTAAAAGTACAGTAATATGAGTGGTTGCATAGTAGCACACGGTATTAATTATTGATGCTTACGTGATAAGTTACTTAGTTTTGTTGGTATTATTAATATAATAATATAGAAAATCTTTTTATATTAAACAGAATACTTTTATAAAGATATTCTATAAATAGAATATATTATATTTTATTATGCATAGTGTTTGCATAGTGCCTGCATAGTGTTTGTATAGTAAAATCTTTTATAAAGTTATTCATTTTATTAGATTATAAATAGAATATATTTTATTTTATTTAAAAGATTTTGCTTTAAATATGGACCGTCAGATTAAAGTAAATCAATCTAGACCGTTCATGAGTTAGTTACTATGCAGTCTATTTTTCTATAAATAAAAGCTTATTCCTTCATTATTTTCTTACGAATTCACTGAAACTCTAGAGAGATAAACTATAGAGAGAAAGTAGAAATTATTCTGCTACTTCACTACTTATATATCCAGTACTCTTCTTTTTAAGGTAGAGAGTATTATTTGGTGTACTAGTAAGGGGTATTATTCTTTTGTATTCATGAAGAGAACTTATGTTATTCTATTCTTTATTATTCACCTGTATACGCGATCTACCCTATACTTGGTGACATTCTTCTATTATTCCGTCTTTATTATTCTGTTGGACACTACTACAAAACAGTAAATAGACAACGCAGAAAAAACGTTGTGGTTTCAGTCAAAAAAACGTCGTGGTTAAGGGTGTTGTCTATTTAACACCCTTACACAACGTTTTTAAAACGTTGTGGTTAAGCACAATACACAACGTTTTTTAGGAAAAAACGTTGTAGATTTGTTTTCAAAAAATTAGCATATGCTTAAAAACGTTGTAGAAGGTATGATTTCACAACGTTTTTTGGTTAAAAATGTTGTTGTTTAGTATAAAAGACAACGTTTTTAACCAATTTATACAACATTTTTAAAATGTTGTAGATAAAGTAAATAAAAGAAAAAAAAAATATTGTGGTTCACCTGCAATATGCTAATGTCATGATATAAAGCTAAAAGGTCTAAATTCTCATTTAAATTTAAAGCCAAAATGTATCAACTATTAATACCATACAACATTTACATACAACATTTACATACAACATGTAAGACCCCAAATTATTAATAAATGAAATTTATTTTCCTTTATTTATTATTTTGAAATAGTAAGGGTTGATATTCGAACTCAAGCAATCAAACCATTGAAGTCAAACATTTTTATATCGAGCCATGAAGTCATTCGTTTATTGAAAAATGGATGTCATGTTTTATTAGCCAATGTCATGGACTTGAACAAAAGTACGTTAGATTTGAATGATATTTCTGTTGTTAGTAAATTTCCTGATGTATTTCCTGAAGAATTTCTTGGTTTACTCCCAGAGCGTGATATTAAATTTTGTATCGACTTTGAATCTGGTACAAAACCCATTTCTAAAATCTCATATCGAATGGCTCCTATTGAACTTCAGGAGTTAAAAACCCAACTGTAGAAGTTGATACCCGAGCCTTTATTTGGTGACTTCCTTTGTGGAATGTACCGAAGCCAGACTCTTCGTAAGGGACACAATATTCGTGCGATTGTAAACTGATAGGTGTCATTGTAACGTGCTATCCAAGGTTGGGATATGAGTCACAGTTGAGAACCACCTAAGTCGATAATCGAAATACGTAACTTTCTAGGCTTAGTTGGTTATTATCGGAAATTCGTTGAAGGATATTTTCGAATCGCTATTCCATTAACGCAGCTGACTCGTAGAGATAAAAAATTCGAATGGAGCAAGGAATGTGGGAAGAGCTTCGAAGAACTCAAGAGGAGACTCATTTCAGCACATGTTCTGACCATGACGTCTTAGAAAAGCGAACGTGGTAGCTGACGTGTTGAGTAGAAGATCGTATACGAGTATGAGTACGATATTGTCAAAGACTCATTTCGTATAATTTATAAATAATAGAGATGGAGATGAAAACTCTAGGTATCCACGTGATGATATACGAGTATAATCGACTTTAATCAATAAAGTTAAAGTTATTCAAGCTACACACCGGAGCTTGTGAATATGAAGAAGCAGGTACAAGAAGTTGTTATTTTAAAAGCGAGAATTGGCGATGTGAGCAAAGCTCAAACCTTCGATTTATTAATCCATTCAAATTCTCGATCGAATAGGAATTGTGGCCTATAGACTCGTTTTACCGCTAAGTATGACGCGTTTTCATAACGTTTTTTTACGTATCGATGTTACGTAAATATGGGGACGACTCGAACCACGTCATTGAGTTAGAACCGGACGAAATAGCTGAAGACTTAACGTACGAGGAGGTACCTGTCAAGATGTTGGATGGGAAGAAGCATGTTCTACGCACAAAGGTCATACCACAAGTTAAAGTTTTGTGGAGGAATCATGCTATTGAGGAAATGACCTGGGGGTTGGAAACGGAAATGAAAGCGAGGTATCTTTACCTTTTCGAAGCACCAGTTACGTACGTCAATTTCGAGGACGAAATTTCATAAGGAGGGGAGGTTGTAAGACCCCAAATTATTAATAAATGAAATTTATTTTCCTTTATTTATTATTTTGAAATAGTAAGGGTTGATTTGATTAATGTGGAAAGTTATGGGTAAAATGCGCAAATATTTCGAATAAACAGGTGGTTATAAAATATTCATTATTGTCGGGGAATATTCGTTTGGTCGTGGAATATTCTTGCTGTCGGGGAATATTCATACGACGGCGCAGTCTTTTATGGGGCCCATAACGGAAAGCGATTGGATGAAGAAAACGACAAGTATAGTTGTTTATAAATAACGGCGTAGTTGTTACCGTTAATACTGTAGGAATACCCGGTGGTTAAAACACAGTAATACGCGTTGTTGCACAGTAGCACACGGTATTGCACCAATTATTGATTCTTACGTAAGAAGGCACTACTCAATAATTGTTACAGTAATTACTGTTCAGTATTTTATGTTATTGATTCAATAATTGCTGCATTGATATTTTATATTACTGTTGTTTCAATAATTGTCACTGCACAGTATTTTCCATTATCGAAGCAATAATTCATATTATCTGAATAATATTATTTGATAACATTATTGGCAATGTCTAGAAAGTTCTGTCTAAGGAGAGGTTTGGTCACCTAATTGCGCGCCAGTAAGGAGAAATTCTTATTGGAAAGCCCCCTCTTTCCTGGGAACGGCCTGGTTGCCAGTATTGTGATTCTGTAATATTATTTGTGAATAATTAAATTATTGATTTATATGATGAGGAAAATATTGATTTTATGTGGATATAGATGGAGAAAATTTTTAATGTGACAATTGTTGAAAATTAATATCTTATCTTTTTCTGATAAAATAATTCATTTAAATATATTATTTTAATAATATATTAACGGTGATATTTTTATAATGAATGTGGGATATATGAGTATATGAGGAGGAAGAGTATTTTTGTGGCATTAAATGTTTAACACATATTTTGTGTGTTGGTGGACACAATTATTGACTGAAATTTGATTATAGTCTGTAAAATCGTCCGTTTATGAATTTAGGTCAATTTTTGTTTGGAATTTGGAAAAACTTCCTTCTGCAAAGTTGTAGAGAATTGAATTTCCTATAAAAACTCGCGAGATTTGAATTTTCTGGCAAAAGGGCTATTTATTGTGAATTATTGAAGTTCTGAAGCTCCAAAATAATTGATTTTTGGAAGTTTAAAATAATTTAAATTAGAAAAACGTTTTTATTACTTTTCTAGAAGGTTTGCATGTGTGGTTGATGGCTGAATTCAGTTGATATGCGTGGGAAATAATAATAATAATATTATATTAAATTTTCTGCTTTGGTGTTCTAAGCAATTTCCTATAAATAGGTGCTTAGGTTAGAATTGAAAATCACACCAGAAACTGAAGTTTTCTCTCTCTATATTATCGAGCGTATTCTTGTGAGTATTTTGAGTATACTTTGAGTATTGCTATACGGTGCAAGTTCAAGTCATAGCCTATATCCGGTGTTTCAACTAGAAGTGCTGTCTTTCGAGGTAAGGGATAGTAAGGGATGTTATTTTCTTCTCAAATGATATTATTTCTTCAATATCATGATGCTGAAATGTTGGTTGGAACTTTTTATCCAATTTGGAACTTTTTCATGTCGGGGTTACTATTCATGAGTTACTATTCACGAGTTACTATTCACGAGTTACTATTCACGAGTACTATTCATGAAGCATGATGATGTTTTTTTGTGAAATTTCTATATTTTGGTGTCGGAGTTACTATTCACGTATACGGCACTATTCACGTATACGACACTATTCACCGAAAAATGAAATTTCTTCTTTTTGTCCAAAATATCTATTCTGGATACTAGCTTTGATTGGATCTATGTTTTGATCATTCTTGAATTTTACTTCAGTATGATTATTTATGAAGTATTTTTGAACTCGGATTGTTTAGAGTACGAATCCTTAATACTTGTTATTTTGTTTCACTGGATTCGTTTCCTTTAAAATATTTTTCATCATCCTCAGTCCTAAATGATGGTGTTACTGAATATCTTTGGCCTGTAGTGCAAAGATGGTTGATTTTATTATGAATATCTTTGACCCGTAGTGCAAAGATGAACAGGTGTTGAGATGAACATGAACAATTGATGAATATCTTTGGCCCGTAGTGCAAAGATGAACATGTGTTTAGATGAACATGACCGACTGATGAATATCTTTGGCCTGTAGTGCAAAGATGAATATTTGATTTGATTTGAGATATATATTGATTGATGTTACAGGGATAAAATATTGATGATGGACTTTTAAATTCATAGATGTTAGTAGATTCTATTCTCTACTTAACTCTTCTAATGAATTATTGTTTCCGCTGCAGTTGTTGATCTAAAACTTGTTGTCTATTGTATTCTATCAGATTTTTCCCTGTTGAAGACTAAGGATAATTTGTTTTACATTATCTTAGTCATAATATTCTTTACTGGGCTAGTTGAGCTCACCCTTTTCCTTGTTGTTCCATTTTTCTCAGGAGGCGAGAATGTAGCGAGTACTAGTCGGGGTATGGAATGAAGGTTCTAGAGAGAGTTGTTTAGTAGTCCTCACTATTTTTTGTAAAATTATGTATCAATAATTATGATGGGGATTTATTTGCATGTGGATATTGTCTAGATGATAATATTTGTATTCAAACTCACAGCTTATGGGTTGTAAAAGTTGTAGTTGTTTCTGTACCATATATTTGACAACTCAGAATGGGTTGGGTGGAATGGACCTATTTTGGGGGTGTCACAGTTGGTATCAGAGCTTAGGGATATGATCTCTGGCGGAGATCGGGGAATAGAACTAGGAGGGGAGAGACGAGTAATTCCTTCGCTAGTGTGTCCTACCTAAGCTTATTTGTTAGTTGGTCAGTATATAGGGATATTATGTGATATATTGATTTGTTTAATTAATCCTTGTTTTATGACAGTATTTAAGAATGTCGACTGAGAATGTTAACAGTGGAGTAAATGCGACCGTGGAGATGCATGTACTCACCAACGAGGAGAATGTGCAACAGGCTGGCAATGTTCCTCCTGTGAACAACGCCACTGAGCAGATGATGAACGACGGGATGTTTAGAAGCTTTTTGCAGTTCATGCAAAACCAGACGAGGGAGACTCGTGTTCAAAATACAGGAGGAAATGATGGCAATTCACGGGTGGTCACAGCCAAGCAGTTCAAAGAGTTGGGACCACCAGAATTCTGGGGAAAGCCGGATCCGATCATGGCGGAAACGTGGGTCAAACAAATTACCAAGATATTCGATGTCTTGGGATGCACGGAGGAACAGAAGGTTCCATTCGCCATCTTTATGTTCCGTGGCGAGGCAGACTACTGGTGGGAGTCTGTGAAGCGTACACATCCAGCCGCACTGAACATGTCATGGGAGACGTTTCAGAAACTTTTCAACGAGAAATACTTTCCTGAAAGTATTCGCCATATGAAGGAAGTGGAGTTTATTAGACTAGAGCATAATAACATGACGGTATCCCAGTACGAGGCAAAGTTCGCAGAGTTATCCAGGTTTGCACCTCATTTGGTGGAGAATGAGGAACGTATGACGCGGATGTTTCTGAGAGGTTTGAAACCCGGCATACGTCAATATCTCATTTCTCATAAATTTTCTATCTATTCAGATGTTGTCAACAGGGCTCAGTTGTTAGAGCGAGATAACGAGTACGTTCAACCGAGGGACCATAACCAGGATCATACTGGTGACAGCAGTCATCAGAATAACGATAACCAGCGGAGAAAGAAGAATATGGACAAAGGCGGTAACCACTCTGGTGGTAATCGTGGCCATGAAAATAGATGAAGCGAGTCGGGAGGAGATTTTAAAAAGAGGAGATTTAACAACGACCATGTGAAGACGACAGTGCCAGCAGCAACTGGTTCCAAGGGAGGAGAAAGACCACCGATCGTATGTTACAAATGCGGGAAAGAGGGACATATCAGCCCAAACTGCCCACAACAGTTCAAGTTATGCTATAATTGTGGAAAGGAAGGACATATCGCTCGAGAGTGTACGGTAGCGAAACCCATTCCAGCGGGGACGGTGATTCAAAAGGATGTCCCAGAAAAGTCAAAGTCAACGGTTCCTGGAAGAGCGTTTGTCGTGACCGGTCAAAATGCGAGGAACTCGAACGAAGTTAGCACGGGTTAGTTAATTATAATTCTCGCGAAGTTTATACCTTACTAGGTACCGGTTCTACCCATTCTTTTATCTCTCTTGCTTGCGTTCAACGTTTGAACTTGACTACGGGAAAATTAGACTTTGACCTATCCATGGAGACTCCGTTAGGAGAAACTTTCATTACATCCGTTGTTTAGAAATCTTGCTTGATTCAAGTTGGCACTATCACATTACCTGTTAACCTTATTTCTATAGAGATATTTGCTTTTGATGTGATTTTAAGGTTAACTACTCATCATGCCAAAATTAATTGTTTTTGTAAGGTTGTTAGTTTTCATATTCTTAAGCAACCTGATATTCGAACTCAAGCAATCAAACCATTGAAGTCAAACATTTTTATATCGAGCCATGAAGTCATTCGTTTATTGAAAAATGGATGTCATGTTTTATTAGCCAATGTCATGGACTTGAACAAAAGTACGTTAGATTTGAATGATATTTCTGTTGTTAGTAAATTTCCTGATGTATTTCCTGAAGAATTTCTTGGTTTACTCCCAGAGCGTGATATTAAATTTTGTATCGACTTTGAATCTGGTACAAAACCCATTTCTAAAATCTCATATCGAATGGCTCCTATTGAACTTCAGGAGTTAAAAACCCAACTGTAGAAGTTGATACCCGAGCCTTTATTTGGTGACTTCCTTTGTGGAATGTACCGAAGCCAGACTCTTCGTAAGGGACACAATATTCGTGCGATTGTAAACTGATAGGTGTCATTGTAACGTGCTATCCAAGGTTGGGATATGAGTCACAGTTGAGAACCACCTAAGTCGATAATCGAAATACGTAACTTTCTAGGCTTAGTTGGTTATTATCGGAAATTCGTTGAAGGATATTTTCGAATCGCTATTCCATTAACGCAGCTGACTCGTAGAGATAAAAAATTCGAATGGAGCAAGGAATGTGGGAAGAGCTTCGAAGAACTCAAGAGGAGACTCATTTCAGCACATGTTCTGACCATGACGTCTTAGAAAAGCGAACGTGGTAGCTGACGTGTTGAGTAGAAGATCGTATACGAGTATGAGTACGATATTGTCAAAGACTCATTTCGTATAATTTATAAATAATAGAGATGGAGATGAAAACTCTAGGTATCCACGTGATGATATACGAGTATAATCGACTTTAATCAATAAAGTTAAAGTTATTCAAGCTACACACCGGAGCTTGTGAATATGAAGAAGCAGGTACAAGAAGTTGTTATTTTAAAAGCGAGAATTGGCGATGTGAGCAAAGCTCAAACCTTCGATTTATTAATCCATTCAAATTCTCGATCGAATAGGAATTGTGGCCTATAGACTCGTTTTACCGCTAAGTATGACGCGTTTTCATAACGTTTTTTTACGTATCGATGTTACGTAAATATGGGGACGACTCGAACCACGTCATTGAGTTAGAACCGGACGAAATAGCTGAAGACTTAACGTACGAGGAGGTACCTGTCAAGATGTTGGATGGGAAGAAGCATGTTCTACGCACGAAGGTCATACCACAAGTTAAAGTTTTGTGGAGGAATCATGCTATTGAGGAAATGACCTGGGGGTTGGAAACGGAAATGAAAGCGAGGTATCTTTACCTTTTCGAAGCACCAGTTACGTACGTCAATTTCGAGGACGAAATTTCATAAGGAGGGGAGGTTGTAAGACCCCAAATTATTAATAAATGAAATTTATTTTCCTTTATTTATTATTTTGAAATAGTAAGGGTTGATTTGATTAATGTGGAAAGTTATGGGTAAAATGCGCAAATATTTCGAATAAACAGGTGGTTATAAAATATTCATTATTGTCGGGGAATATTCGTTTGGTCGTGGAATATTCTTGCTGTCGGGGAATATTCATACGACGGCGCAGTCTTTTATGGGGCCCATAACGGAAAGCGATTGGATGAAGAAAACGACAAGTATAGTTGTTTATAAATAACGGCGTAGTTGTTACCGTTAATACTGTAGGAATACCCGGTGGTTAAAACACAGTAATACGCGTTGTTGCACAGTAGCACACGGTATTGCACCAATTATTGATTCTTACGTAAGAAGGCACTACTCAATAATTGTTACAGTAATTACTGTTCAGTATTTTATGTTATTGATTCAATAATTGCTGCATTGATATTTTATATTACTGTTGTTTCAATAATTGTCACTGCACAGTATTTTCCATTATCGAAGCAATAATTCATATTATCTGAATAATATTATTTGATAACATTATTGGCAATGTCTAGAAAGTTCTGTCTAAGGAGAGGTTTGGTCACCTAATTGCGCGCCAGTAAGGAGAAATTCTTATTGGAAAGCCCCCTCTTTCCTGGGAACGGCCTGGTTGCCAGTATTGTGATTCTGTAATATTATTTGTGAATAATTAAATTATTGATTTATATGATGAGGAAAATATTGATTTTATGTGGATATAGATGGAGAAAATTTTTAATGTGACAATTGTTGAAAATTAATATCTTATCTTTTTCTGATAAAATAATTCATTTAAATATATTATTTTAATAATATATTAACGGTGATATTTTTATAATGAATGTGGGATATATGAGTATATGAGGAGGAAGAGTATTTTTGTGGCATTAAATGTTTAACACATATTTTGTGTGTTGGTGGACACAATTATTGACTGAAATTTGATTATAGTCTGTAAAATCGTCCGTTTATGAATTTAGGTCAATTTTTGTTTGGAATTTGGAAAAACTTCCTTCTGCAAAGTTGTAGAGAATTGAATTTCCTATAAAAACTCGCGAGATTTGAATTTTCTGGCAAAAGGGCTATTTATTGTGAATTATTGAAGTTCTGAAGCTCCAAAATAATTGATTTTTGGAAGTTTAAAATAATTTAAATTAGAAAAACGTTTTTATTACTTTTCTAGAAGGTTTGCATGTGTGGTTGATGGCTGAATTCAGTTGATATGCGTGGGAAATAATAATAATAATATTATATTAAATTTTCTGCTTTGGTGTTCTAAGCAATTTCCTATAAATAGGTGCTTAGGTTAGAATTGAAAATCACACCAGAAACTGAAGTTTTCTCTCTCTATATTATCGAGCGTATTCTTGTGAGTATTTTGAGTATACTTTGAGTATTGCTATACGGTGCAAGTTCAAGTCATAGCCTATATCCGGTGTTTCAACTAGAAGTGCTGTCTTTCGAGGTAAGGGATAGTAAGGGATGTTATTTTCTTCTCAAATGATATTATTTCTTCAATATCATGATGCTGAAATGTTGGTTGGAACTTTTTATCCAATTTGGAACTTTTTCATTTCGGGGTTACTATTCATGAGTTACTATTCACGAGTTACTATTCACGAGTTACTATTCACGAGTACTATTCATGAAGCATGATGATGTTTTTTTGTGAAATTTCTATATTTTGGTGTCGGAGTTACTATTCACGTATACGGCACTATTCACGTATACGACACTATTCACCGAAAAATGAAATTTCTTCTTTTTGTCCAAAATATCTATTCTGGATACTAGCTTTGATTGAATCTATGTTTTGATCATTCTTGAATTTTACTTCAGTATGATTATTTATGAAGTATTTTTGAACTCGGATTGTTTAGAGTACGAATCCTTAATACTTGTTATTTTGTTTCACTGGATTCGTTTCCTTTAAAATATTTTTCATCATCCTCAGTCCTAAATGATGGTGTTACTGAATATCTTTGGCCTGTAGTGCAAAGATGGTTGATTTTATTATGAATATCTTTGACCCGTAGTGCAAAGATGAACAGGTGTTGAGATGAACATGAACAATTGATGAATATCTTTGGCCCGTAGTGCAAAGATGAACATGTGTTTAGATGAACATGACCGACTGATGAATATCTTTGGCCTGTAGTGCAAAGATGAATATTTGATTTGATTTGAGATATATATTGATTGATGTTACAGGGATAAAATATTGATGATGGACTTTTAAATTCATAGATGTTAGTAGATTCTATTCTCTACTTAACTCTTCTAATGAATTATTGTTTCCGCTGCAGTTGTTGATCTAAAACTTGTTGTCTATTGTATTCTATCAGATTTTTCCCTGTTGAAGACTAAGGATAATTTGTTTTACATTATCTTAGTCATAATATTCTTTACTGGGCTAGTTGAGCTCACCCTTTTCCTTGTTGTTCCATTTTTCTCAGGAGGCGAGAATGTAGCGAGTACTAGTCGGGGTATGGAATGAAGGTTCTAGAGAGAGTTGTTTAGTAGTCCTCACTATTTTTTGTAAAATTATGTATCAATAATTATGATGGGGATTTATTTGCATGTGGATATTGTCTAGATGATAATATTTGTATTCAAACTCACAGCTTATGGGTTGTAAAAGTTGTAGTTGTTTCTGTACCATATATTTGACAACTCAGAATGGGTTGGGTGGAATGGACCTATTTTGGGGGTGTCACAGTTGGTATCAGAGCTTAGGGATATGATCTCTGGCGGAGATCGGGGAATAGAACTAGGAGGGGAGAGACGAGTAATTCCTTCGCTAGTGTGTCCTACCTAAGCTTATTTGTTAGTTGGTCAGTATATAGGGATATTATGTGATATATTGATTTGTTTAATTAATCCTTGTTTTATGACAGTATTTAAGAATGTCGACTGAGAATGTTAACAGTGGAGTAAATGCGACCGTGGAGATGCATGTACTCACCAACGAGGAGAATGTGCAACAGGCTGGCAATGTTCCTCCTGTGAACAACGCCACTGAGCAGATGATGAACGACGGGATGTTTAGAAGCTTTTTGCAGTTCATGCAAAACCAGACGAGGGAGACTCGTGTTCAAAATACAGGAGGAAATGATGGCAATTCACGGGTGGTCACAGCCAAGCAGTTCAAAGAGTTGGGACCACCAGAATTCTGGGGAAAGCCGGATCCGATCATGGCGGAAACGTGGGTCAAACAAATTACCAAGATATTCGATGTCTTGGGATGCACGGAGGAACAGAAGGTTCCATTCGCCACCTTTATGTTCCGTGGCGAGGCAGACTACTGGTGGGAGTCTGTGAAGCGTACACATCCAGCCGCACTGAACATGTCATGGGAGACGTTTCAGAAACTTTTCAACGAGAAATACTTTCCTGAAAGTATTCGCCATATGAAGGAAGTGGAGTTTATTAGACTAGAGCATAATAACATGACGGTATCCCAGTACGAGGCAAAGTTCGCAGAGTTATCCAGGTTTGCACCTCATTTGGTGGAGAATGAGGAACGTATGACGCGGATGTTTTTGAGAGGTTTGAAACCCGGCATACGTCAATATCTCATTTCTCATAAATTTTCTATCTATTCAGATGTTGTCAACAGGGCTCAGTTGTTAGAGCGAGATAACGAGTACGTTCAACCGAGGGACCATAACCAGGATCATACTGGTGACAGCAGTCATCAGAATAACGATAACCAGCGGAGAAAGAAGAATATGGACAAAGGCGGTAACCACTCTGGTGGTAATCGTGGCCATGAAAATAGATGAAGCGAGTCGGGAGGAGATTTTAAAAAGAGGAGATTTAACAACGACCATGTGAAGACGACAGTGCCAGCAGCAACTGGTTCCAAGGGAGGAGAAAGACCACCGATCGTATGTTACAAATGCGGGAAAGAGGGACATATCAGCCCAAACTGCCCACAACAGTTCAAGTTATGCTATAATTGTGGAAAGGAAGGACATATCGCTCGAGAGTGTACGGTAGCGAAACCCATTCCAGCGGGGACGGTGATTCAAAAGGATGTCCCAGAAAAGTCAAAGTCAACGGTTCCTGGAAGAGCGTTTGTCGTGACCGGTCAAAATGCGAGGAACTCGAACGAAGTTAGCACGGGTTAGTTAATTATAATTCTCGCGAAGTTTATACCTTACTAGGTACCGGTTCTACCCATTCTTTTATCTCTCTTGCTTGCGTTCAACGTTTGAACTTGACTACGGGAAAATTAGACTTTGACCTATCCATGGAGACTCCGTTAGGAGAAACTTTCATTACATCCGTTGTTTAGAAATCTTGCTTGATTCAAGTTGGCACTATCACATTACCTGTTAACCTTATTTCTATAGAGATATTTGCTTTTGATGTGATTTTAAGGTTAACTACTCATCATGCCAAAATTAATTGTTTTTGTAAGGTTGTTAGTTTTCATATTCTTAAGCAACCTGATATTCGAACTCAAGCAATCAAACCATTGAAGTCAAACATTTTTATATCGAGCCATGAAGTCATTCGTTTATTGAAAAATGGATGTCATGTTTTATTAGCCAATGTCATGGACTTGAACAAAAGTACGTTAGATTTGAATGATATTTCTGTTGTTAGTAAATTTCCTGATGTATTTCCTGAAGAATTTCTTGGTTTACTCCCAGAGCGTGATATTAAATTTTGTATCGACTTTGAATCTGGTACAAAACCCATTTCTAAAATCTCATATCGAATGGCTCCTATTGAACTTCAGGAGTTAAAAACCCAACTGTAGAAGTTGATACCCGAGCCTTTATTTGGTGACTTCCTTTGTGGAATGTACCGAAGCCAGACTCTTCGTAAGGGACACAATATTCGTGCGATTGTAAACTGATAGGTGTCATTGTAACGTGCTATCCAAGGTTGGGATATGAGTCACAGTTGAGAACCACCTAAGTCGATAATCGAAATACGTAACTTTCTAGGCTTAGTTGGTTATTATCGGAAATTCGTTGAAGGATATTTTCGAATCGCTATTCCATTAACGCAGCTGACTCGTAGAGATAAAAAATTCGAATGGAGCAAGGAATGTGGGAAGAGCTTCGAAGAACTCAAGAGGAGACTCATTTCAGCACATGTTCTGACCATGACGTCTTAGAAAAGCGAACGTGGTAGCTGACGTGTTGAGTAGAAGATCGTATACGAGTATGAGTACGATATTGTCAAAGACTCATTTCGTATAATTTATAAATAATAGAGATGGAGATGAAAACTCTAGGTATCCACGTGATGATATACGAGTATAATCGACTTTAATCAATAAAGTTAAAGTTATTCAAGCTACACACCGGAGCTTGTGAATATGAAGAAGCAGGTACAAGAAGTTGTTATTTTAAAAGCGAGAATTGGCGATGTGAGCAAAGCTCAAACCTTCGATTTATTAATCCATTCAAATTCTCGATCGAATAGGAATTGTGGCCTATAGACTCGTTTTACCGCTAAGTATGACGCGTTTTCATAACGTTTTTTTACGTATCGATGTTACGTAAATATGGGGACGACTCGAACCACGTCATTGAGTTAGAACCGGACGAAATAGCTGAAGACTTAACGTACGAGGAGGTACCTGTCAAGATGTTGGATGGGAAGAAGCATGTTCTACGCACGAAGGTCATACCACAAGTTAAAGTTTTGTGGAGGAATCATGCTATTGAGGAAATGACCTGGGGGTTGGAAACGGAAATGAAAGCGAGGTATCTTTACCTTTTCGAAGCACCAGTTACGTACGTCAATTTCGAGGACGAAATTTCATAAGGAGGGGAGGTTGTAAGACCCCAAATTATTAATAAATGAAATTTATTTTCCTTTATTTATTATTTTGAAATAGTAAGGGTTGATTTGATTAATGTGGAAAGTTATGGGTAAAATGCGCAAATATTTCGAATAAACAGGTGGTTATAAAATATTCATTATTGTCGGGGAATATTCGTTTGGTCGTGGAATATTCTTGCTGTCGGGGAATATTCATACGACGGCGCAGTCTTTTATGGGGCCCATAACGGAAAGCGATTGGATGAAGAAAACGACAAGTATAGTTGTTTATAAATAACGGCGTAGTTGTTACCGTTAATACTGTTGGAATACCCGGTGGTTAAAACACAGTAATACGCGTTGTTGCACAGTAGCACACGGTATTGCACCAATTATTGATTCTTACGTAAGAAGGCACTACTCAATAATTGTTACAGTAATTACTGTTCAGTATTTTATGTTATTGATTCAATAATTGCTGCATTGATATTTTATATTATTGTTGTTTCAATAATTGCCACTGCACAGTATTTTCCATTATCGAAGCAATAATTCATATTATCTGAATAATATTATTTGATAACATTATTGGCAATGTCTAGAAAGTTCTGTCTAAGGAGAGGTTTGGTCACCTAATTGCGCGCCAGTAAGGAGAAATTTTTATTGGAAAGCCCCCTCTTTCCTGGGAACGGCCTGGTTGCCAGTATTGTGATTCTGTAATATTATTTGTGAATAATTAAATTATTGATTTATATGATGAGGAAAATATTGATTTTATGTGGATATAGATGGAGAAAATTTTTAATGTGACAATTGTTGAAAATTAATATTTTATCTTTTTCTGATAAAATAAT
The DNA here is from genome assembly GCA_020205505.1 of Panax japonicus. Taxonomy (NCBI): domain Eukaryota; kingdom Viridiplantae; phylum Streptophyta; class Magnoliopsida; order Apiales; family Araliaceae; genus Panax; species Panax japonicus. The sequence continues at coordinate 33,737,590 of CM035101.1, read as the reverse complement.
TCATTTAAATATATTATTTTAATAATATATTAACGGTGATATTTTTATAATGAATGTGGGATATATGAGTATATGAGGAGGAAGAGTATTTTTGTGGCATTAAATGTTTAACACATATTTTGTGTGTTGGTGGACACAATTATTGACTGAAATTTGATTATAGTCTGTAAAATCGTCCGTTTATGAATTTAGGTCAATTTTTGTTTGGAATTTGGAAAAACTTCCTTCTGCAAAGTTGTAGAGAATTGAATTTCCTATAAAAACTCGCGAGATTTGAATTTTCTGGCAAAAGGGCTATTTATTGTGAATTATTGAAGTTCTGAAGCTCCAAAATAATTGATTTTTGGAAGTTTAAAATAATTTAAATTAGAAAAACGTTTTTATTACTTTTCTAGAAGGTTTGCATGTGTGGTTGATGGCTGAATTCAGTTGATATGTGTGGGAAATAATAATAATAATATTATATTAAATTTTCTGCTTTGGTGTTCTAAGCAATTTCCTATAAATAGGTGCTTAGGTTAGAATTGAAAATCACACCAGAAACTGAAGTTTTCTCTCTCTATATTATCGAGCGTATTCTTGTGAGTATTTTGAGTATACTTTGAGTATTGCTATACGGTGCAAGTTCAAGTCATAGCCTATATCCGGTGTTTCAACTAGAAGTGCTGTCTTTCGAGGTAAGGGATAGTAAGGGATGTTATTTTCTTCTCAAATGATATTATTTCTTCAATATCATGATGCTGAAATGTTGGTTGGAACTTTTTATCCAATTTGGAACTTTTTCATGTCGGGGTTACTATTCATGAGTTACTATTCACGAGTTACTATTCATGAGTTACTATTCACGAGTTACTATTCACGAGTACTATTCATTAAGCATGATGATGTTTTTTTGTGAAATTTCTATATTTTGGTGTCGGAGTTACTATTCACGTATACGGCACTATTCACGTATACGACACTATTCACCGAAAAATGAAATTTCTTCTTTTTGTCCAAAATATCTATTCTGGATACTAGCTTTGATTGGATCTATGTTTTGATCATTCTTGAATTTTACTTCAGTATGATTATTTATGAAGTATTTTTGAACTCGGATTGTTTAGAGTACGAATCCTTAATACTTGTTATTTTGTTTCACTGGATTCGTTTCCTTTAAAATATTTTTCATCATCCTCAGTCCTAAATGATGGTGTTACTGAATATCTTTGGCCTGTAGTGCAAAGATGGTTGATTTTATTATGAATATCTTTGACCCGTAGTGCAAAGATGAACAGGTGTTGAGATGAACATGAACAATTGATGAATATCTTTGGCCCGTAGTGCAAAGATGAACATGTGTTTAGATGAACATGACCGACTGATGAATATCTTTGGCCTGTAGTGCAAAGATGAATATTTGATTTGATTTGAGATATATATTGATTGATGTTACAGGGATAAAATATTGATGATGGACTTTTAAATTCATAGATGTTAGTAGATTCTATTCTCTACTTAACTCTTCTAATGAATTATTGTTTCCGCTGCAGTTGTTGATCTAAAACTTGTTGTCTATTGTATTCTATCAGATTTTTCCCTGTTGAAGACTAAGGATAATTTGTTTTACATTATCTTAGTCATAATATTCTTTACTGGGCTAGTTGAGCTCACCCTTTTCCTTGTTGTTCCATTTTTCTCAGGAGGCGAGAATGTAGCGAGTACTAGTCGGGGTATGGAATGAAGGTTCTAGAGAGAGTTGTTTAGTAGTCCTCACTATTTTTTGTAAAATTATGTATCAATAATTATGATGGGGATTTATTTGCATGTGGATATTGTCTAGATGATAATATTTGTATTCAAACTCACAGCTTATGGGTTGTAAAAGTTGTAGTTGTTTCTGTACCATATATTTGACAACTCAGAATGGGTTGGGTGGAATGGACCTATTTTGGGGGTGTCACACAACATTTACATCCAAATAATACCAAACTATCCATACCTCTCAAATTCACTTGCTACCTAAATGTATACATCCTTTCCACCAAAAAAATGTCATTAGAAGTCTCCAACAATATACTAGACTTCAGAGATTAAAACTTTTTTTGGTGGTCAAACCTTAGTAACCCAGTAAACTTACAGTGTGTCACTGTTATTGCTGTAGAATGCCCAGTAAACTTACACCTGTTATTGCTGTAGAATGCCATCCTCCAGCAGCAATATCATCCTGGACATAATTAAAAAATAAGAACTTCAAACAGTTCAAATAGTAAAAGTTATGAACTTATGGATCCAAATAATTAACTGCTACAAAATAGCAAACAAAGAAGAAAAGTTTTTAAAAAGAAATTCTTTTAACACAACCTAAATCCAAATTGTTAACTGACTAGATACATATACAAGATAAAAGATCACGATTGGGAACAAGAGAAATGGCCAGCCACCTGTTTGTAGCCAGGTTGATAACCAAACTCGTTTTCCACCTTTCACAAAGTAGAGTCGCTGCACAAGTGGACCACCACAATTGCCTAGGCATTTTGTAAGTTGATTACACTGGTAACTTACTGAAACTGCGTGCATAGTAAAAGAAAGTAGTTAAGCATGGTTGAGACTGGAGTCCAAAGGCATACATAATTATACAATGGTACTCTGAACTCATTGCTACAATTTTCACAACTGAATGGGATTACGTGTTTTAAGCGCAACTCAGAAGACGCGGACAGCTCATTAATGTAAAACAGAATCAATATATACTATATTACCAGATTATACGGTCACTGCCTGTCTGGTTGCACTTTTTCCTTCCATGGCATCTTTCTTTTTTCGACATGTGGTGCAAAGGAAGGGGCCTTCCCATGGCTTTGAAGCAGGTGAGAAGAATGTCCCAGAGTTAACAGACAGACCATCACTTGGTGGCTGATCCATTTGGAAAATTGCACATATAAAAAGCCCAGAGCTTCAAAGGGAAGTCCTTACCTAGCCTGCAATTCGAATTAAACAAAAGTTAGGAACACATCAAAGGAGATTACAACAATTACTTAGGATGTCAGCTTCCATAGCCAAGGTCTGCTCAAAATTTAAGACAGCAGACAACCCTTGAACAATCCAAGTTTGTGCTTCAATTAACAGATGAGAAGGAATACAAAAGATGACATATCATTTATCGAAGATGTTCTATTGGCAGAATTAACAATATAAACAAACCTGTTTCTTCTTCAAGTTTTCTCTTCAAGACACCAAGAGGACCAATCAAGCGTCGAAGAGCATCATTGTTGTACTTTAAGGTAACTGCAACAAAGATTTTTATATAATTACACTATTGGTTTATATAATTAGATCAAACAACATTTACCTTGTTGACTTCTATTTGCCACTATATTGCATAAGTGATCACGTATACTTGCGTGTAATTACTAGTAGTATTTTAGGCAAACACTAGGAAAGTGTAAAATGGTTGCCTAAGGTTACTTTTATCATGACCTTGCTTTGTCTAGTGGTCTAGCATGGTTTGGTCTCTTAGAGCTCACTTTAGGCTTAACAAATACACATGAACTCCTACTTGTTACTCTATGTCTTGGCCTCACTTGCAAATCATTTTTAACATGCATTTCTGACATTACATAAGTTCATCACTGCCTAGTATGGTCAAGTGCTATAAATTACACAAAACAGTCCCAAACTATATCTTTAAGCATAATTTAGCATAACTAACACAAAACAACACTAAGCTTGGTTAAGATAGCTATTGAAGAACCTTTGTGACATGGAATTGCTAAGAAATTTTCATACATGGTTCAAGCTTCATAAGTTCTCAGCTAGGAGGTGGTTGACACCAAATCAGTCCTCTTTTCATGGGCCTTTAAGCATGAAATTTGTAGGGAATACAAAATAGTCTTAGACCAAGTTAAGAATCACTTTTAAACATATTTTCTTGTCATTACATAAGCTTTTTACTGACTAATATAGTCAGGTACTAAAGATGGCCATAACAGTTCTAAGCTAGAGTTTTAAGCATGTTTATCACAAAACAGACCCAAGCTATGCTTCATTGAATACCTAAGCATTCTAGCAAGCTTATAACCACCATTATAACTTATTATCATAGGATTAAGCATGCTTTCATAGCTAGGTAAGTCATTAACACAACACATCCCACACTTAGACATTTTAGGCGTGACATTAGTATATTAAGCCATAACAGTCCTAGGCCAGATTGCTCGTTGATTCCAAATACGCACATTGCCATATTAAACATATTAGAATTTAGCCAACAGTTTTCAAAGACAAGATCCATATACGCACATTGCCATATTAAACAAATTCTGTTTAGTATATCTTGTTAAAGGCCCTAATTGAAAATAATTAGCATACCTCCTCACTAGAGAAAAGGCACATTCTCTTGTAGTACAAAGCACGCCTTGGCCCTGCAGGTGATAAAATAATTTGCTGAATTTAGGTACAACAATGAAGAATACTAATAGCAAAAATAAGAACTGCAGCTATCATACATATGAAAGTTGAAAACATGGTAGATATGAACAATTGCAAAAAATTATTATTATAAAAAACATGGCACATATGAAAAATTACAAAACATGGCAGATAGGATCATATGCTATTATCAAAAACAAAAAATCAACACATTCAAAGCTGATTTAATCTTCAAAAAGTCCTTCCCTAACTGTTATGAACAATTGCAAAAAAAAAAAGCTCAAATTTGATCAATAAATATGCATTTGCCGGAAAGTGTCGTCGATGATACCTGAAAGTCCGAAGTAAGTTGAAGTTTTGGGTTCTCAAAATAATACTTTTTGAATTAATCTTCAAACCCTAGGGTTTGGTGTATAATCTTCCTGCGAATCCTTCGTCATCTTCTTCTTCTAAAGCATGAATACAGTCTCGTAAACTTAGTCGACTCTGTTCTTCGGCTTGCCTTTGCTTCATACGCATCTCCCCTTCTCTCTGCCGCGATGTCGAGGCTTGTCCGATCGACTCTTTGTTGATTCATCGCTCGATGTGCGACAGGATCGCCGGGATCTGCTTCTCGAGCATCCGTTGAAAGTTACAGGAAATCTAGGCAAACCCTAGCTTTTGTTTTTCAGATGGAACGAGAAGAGGCTAAACTAAGAGAGATGAGAGACGAAGACTCGGTGAGAAAGGAAATAGAGAACTTCCTCTTTCTCTGCGAAAGAGAGCAGATTTTAAGTTTTCATTTAACCGCCTATATTTTACCTCCGTGTTTTTCTTAATAGATAACGTTTTTTTAAAAAAAACGTTATCTAATTAAAATAAAAATAATGTCCTTCTAAATAGATAACGTTTTTACATATATAACTACAACATTTTTTCTAAAAACGTTGTAAAAAAAAAAACCACAACGTTTTTATAAAAAACGTTGTCTATTAAGCGTTGTCTATTAGGTACTTTGTACTGGTGGGAATATCCTGTCTATGCATTTTACGCCGGACCTGATTCCGTCTTTATTATCTTGTTGGAATATCCTGTCTGTGCGTTTTACGGTGAATCTAGTTCTGTTTTTATTATTATTCTGTTGGAATATCCTGTCTGTGCGTTTTACGCCGGACCTGATTCTGTCTTTATTAGTATTCTGTTGGAATAACCTGTCTATGCGAAGTACCGCATGCATGGTGATTTCTGTTGTTATTCCATTCTTTATTATTCTGTTGAAACATCTTGTCTATGAAAATTTCGCCTGATCTGGTACCGTTATTTAGTATTCTGTAGGAATAACCTGTCTATGCGAAGTACCGCATGCATTGTGATTTCTTTTGTTATTCAATTCTTTATTATACTCAGTTGGTTAAAGTTTTGACTTATATACTCCATAAAATTAGTGGAATATCCTTGATATTTGCGCTTCATCCAGTATCTTTTCATGGAAATATTCTTCTGAGCATTCTTGAATTTTACTCTACAAAGCAGTATCATGTTGAAAATTTGGACATTATTAGTTCCTGGATAAATTAATTCTTGAGCTTATTTTATTGAATTCTTATATCATTATCATTATCCTCATGTTTATATTTTTTTGAAAGTCATCTGTGGCTTGTAGTGCATAGATGGAATTGGTATGATTATGACAAAGGATTATTAGGTATAATCATGACCGTAATGTTACAAATGATGTGGTAAAAGTCATCATTGGCCCGTAGTGAATTGATGGGCAGTTGTTGGCATGATCATGACCATTAATGAATGCACAAATATTCTTGGCCCGTAGTTCATGGATAATTATGGTCGTGATACTAAAGAATATCCTTGGCCGTAGTGCAGGGGTGATTCGATGATGTGAATTATTTATTAAGCTGAGTCTCAGCAATAAAAGTCATGAAAAAACCTTTTAAATCATAGAAGATAGTAAATTTTATTCTCTACTTCACTCTTCTAATGGATTTCTTGTTCCGCTGGAGTTAAACTTGATGTTTGTTATATTTTATCAGTTTAACACTGTTAAAGGCTAATGATAATTTATTCTGCATTATCTTAGTCATAATATTTCTTACTGGGCTAGTTGAGCTCACCCTTTCTTTCACTATTCTCTTCAGGAAATGAGAACGTAACTGGGACGAGTCGGGGAATGGAGTGATGGTCCGGATGATAGTATTATCTAGTAGTCTTCACTATTCTGTTAAATAGTGTGACAATAAATGTAATGTGGACTTATTCTGAGAGTGGATATTGTCTAGAAGATAGTATTTGTATTAAAACTCACAACTCTCTTGTTGTATATTAAAGATTGTATTTGTATTCTGTACCATGTATTTGGCGACTCAGAATAGGTGATGTATACCTATTTTGGGGGCGTCACATCAACCAATTCTTTGATCTCCCGAGGTAGCTCATAGTCCTCTTGTATTTCCATCAAGTCTAAGTATAACTTTACATCAAAGTTATAGTCCTTATGGAGAAAAGGCACCTCATCAGCAAGTATATGCACATCTAACTTTAGAGTCCTGAAATAAAATGCTTTCACTTAATATATGAAATTGTTCAATCATACAAAGTGTTAGCATGTAATGTCAAAACAACTGCTAATACTGTACAAAAAAGTAAACAATTATTTTTAACTATAGGGCAGAGGGAGTTTCTGCTCTTTTTACCCTCATCGGTAAATGCAAGGAGTGTTGTACCAATTGCCAAGGGTGAAGTCCTGGTGGATGACTTTGATGAAGGGGTTGTTGTCGTCCTCCTTCTCCCGAATGATGACCATGATATTTGGACAATCATCGTCTAGGGTGACCCTATTTGTACTGTCCGTGTGGACTATGATGTGTATGTTTTGATAAGCACCTTGCAATGTCCTACTTATGCCTCCGGTCCTTTTATTCCGCCTCCAGACCCGGTATCAAAACTTCTTTTCCTTTGACCGGTATTAGATTAGGAAATTACATGGTCATCACACGGGCATGAACCTTTACTGAAATCTTTGTAGATTCAGCTACGGTAGGTTCAGGCAATCACCATATGGCTGAAGATGAAGAAACTTGTTTATGTGTGTGAGGATTCCTGTGAATGGAGCTAGAAAAATAGCCTAGTCCGACTGTCTCTTTTTGACTGGGAACTTAAATTGGGCACTTAATGCTCTGATGGTTTTTTCCCAACCCTTGTCCAGGTTGATAACCCAAAGAAATCATTTCTTTACTTGCCGACATTACCTCGACAGAAATTCTGGGTATAAGAGGTGGCGCCCTAATAGGGTGGTAGTGAGTGTTGCTCACCTCCAGGGCATGGAAACTGACAGGCTCAACTTTTGAATTGAAACAGATGAGTGGGATGTCACCTTATTCAGGACATTTTGGCTCAGCATTAATAGTGATTAGATTATTGCTAGTGATGCATTTAAGCTATTGATGAAGGGTAGATGGGACGGCTCCAGCCATATTAATCCACGGTCTTCCTAAGAGCAGGTTGTATCTTGTAGCTATTTTGAGCACATGAAAGGATACACAGAATGTATGTGAACCAATCTCCACGGGTAGTTCAATCTCTCCGACAGCATTTCGTCGGGATCCATCGAAAGCTTTGATAATTGTATGGCTGATTCAGATCCTGTTGAGATTGATATTCATCTTCTCTAAGGTGGCATAAGGGCATATATTCAAGGATTACCCTCCATCTATTAATAGTTATACGACCATGTATCCGGAAGACATAACCACTATATGCAACGGCTTGTAATGACCTGTCCCTTAGGGAGGTATGTCATCATCAATGAAGGATATCACATTGATGTTAAAAATGTGATCAACCAGGTAATGGAACTTTTCGACATTCACTGATTTTGGCAAGTGAGCTTCTTCCACAATTCTTAATAAGACCTTCTGGTGATCCTCTAAGGAGAATACAAAGTCCAGTATGGAAACCTGTTGTGGAGCTTCTTTCAAATTTAAAACCACCTTGGCTTCATTATGTCCCATAATACGGAGGAATTCTTCAATCTTCTCCATTGCAACGTTCCCCTTTGATTTGATGGAAGGCTTCATCACCCATTGGGGAAGGTATAATGGATTCTCTTTCATCACTGTAATAGTTATATTTGATGTGGATTCTTCAGCCTCTCCATAATTCCATGGAACTTTCTGTAGGCTGACAACATGATATTGTGTTCTAAATGGTAAGATGATTTGCTTTAGCGCAACCACTTTCAAAGGAGTCTCAATACCTTTGAGTTGACTAGGTTGAATTATATGTGATGGGGTAGCTGAATCTGTCTCAGAAGATATAACGGCTATGACTTCCTTTCACTTTATAGGAAAGGTGTCCCCACTCTCCAAGAAAAACAGTGTCATTTTCTGCCAGCTGCAGGACACCGCTATCAATTAGGTTCTCATTAAGATATCGAAGTGCCCAACATCCTTCAGTGTTGTGACCGCGAGATTGGGAGTGGTGTTGGAACACTCCATTAAAATTAAACAGTCTTGAACGCGGGCTGATTGGAGGTAGCAGAGCTATGATTCTTCCTTCATTGCACAACATCTGCAATATCTCTTCCATTGGTTGGCCTAAATAGGTGAATTTCCTTTTATTGGCTAAATCTTGATGGGCTTTGGCATTTGCTCTTTTTGTAATTTTATCCTCTAGTGTTTCACTGTCTGGAGTACGTGGGGGAGTATTTGTAACAAGAGGAAGGAGGCTAGCATACTTCTTGGTGAATAATTGATGTGTGACTTGGTGCTGATGGACCACAATTTTTCCAATTGACTAACTTGCTCGCGCAAAGCCTTCATTTTTTGTTCCATCATAAACTAGAACTGTGCATAATCCCACTTGTCAGCACTATCCTTGCTTGTTTGGGAGGATCCACCAATGCATTGGAAAGTATGTCCACTACTCCAATTAATCATGTTAACCTCCTCTTTTTTGTGTTGAGGAAGAGGGTTGTCTTGCACATGGGGTTGTTTGAGTTTAGTCACCACGATCTCACCATTGTCAATCAAATCCTAAATCTTTTGATTTAAGGCCCATGAATCATGAGTATCATAGCATGGAGATCCAGCATGATAAGCACACTTCCTGTTAGCATTGAAACCTTTTCCACTAGGGCTGGCTGGTGGAAGAAGATGGGTAATTTTCTTCTAAGTTGTCAAAAGATTGAGAATGTTGTCAAGTGAGTCCTCTAAGGGTGTGAACACTCGAGGGTGTCAGATTTCTCCACCTTTTGGCAATGGAGGGTTTGAAGACTGAGCTGGAAAAGGGGAGTAGTTTCTCCTCTGAATAGGCAGGCTTTGAGTTCTTTTTTGCCTTTATAGTATCAAGGAAACATCCTCCTCTTTCTTCTTACGGACCCTCCGGGGGTTGTTTCCATAACTTCCAGACTAGATGTGCTCAGCTATAGCTTTGAGAGTGGCAAGCTCTTGAATCTTTCTTGACTTCAATCACATCTCGGCCATTTCTCCATGTTTGATCATTTTGGAGAATGGTTTGCCAATGCCAGCTAAAACTTTCTCATAGAAGGGAGCTTCTTGAATGTCTATGAAGGTCATAACCATTTTAGACTCAGTCATAGATGGAATAACTTGAGCAGACAAATTCCTCCATCTTTGGGCATACTCTCTAAAAGAATCACTAGCTTGTTTCTTGACCTTGGTAATTTGGTACGAGTCAGGAACCATTTGAGTTTGGAAACTGTACTGACTGAGGAAAGTATGAGCTAGCTCCTCCCAGCTATGAATTTTTGAGTTGTCCAATCTGGTATACCATGTTCTAGCTTCACCAGTCAGACTCTTCTGAAATAGCTGCATTCTAAGCTTTTCATCTTCATCATAAGATCCGAGCTCTCCAATGAATACTTTCAAATGTGTGTAAGGATCTCCTAATACATCATACTTTTCAAAATTGGGAGTCTTGAATTTCTCTGGATAATGAACCCCAGGGAAGATACAAAGGTCGGTAAATGAAACACTTTCGTGAGATCCAAACCCTTTGATAGACTGAATGGTCTCTTCCATTTGTAGGACTTTTTTTCTCTGATATCACCTGTGTCTAGATCTTTTTTAAGATGGGTGGTTTTAGGAGTTTTGTTGGTTTTTTCCAACTGAGATTTAGGTATAGGCATTTCTTTGTTCGGTCCCTAAGTTCTTCCCTATGCAGAGGATTCTGTATGTATGGGCATTCGTGGACCCTAAGTGGATTTATACAGTTCTTTAAACAGAACAACAAACTCTGTAATTTGGTTACTTAGTCCTTCGAACTCCTCGTGAGAGACATAAGTAGGACTAGATAGGCCAGATGAAACCATGCTTGGCTGTAGGCTTGTTGCCTTTTTGGATTTTAAACGGGTAACATGATCAATTATTTCCCTATAAAAAGACTTATGTAGTTTAGTCATAGGGAATGTGGAAATGTTACATAATATGTGTCCATTTTTGGAGTATTATCCTACAAAATGGATGTTAGTTGTTTGTATGACAAAATAGCATTTTAAATAAAGGGAATGCATGTACACATATTCCTTCATATTTTCCATTACATTGAGATTGACATGGAAATGAAATTACAAGTAATTGAAATGTGAAAGTATGAAGAGACCTTCCTCCGCGTTTGGTTTATCAGAGCCTGGCCTATCTTAGGCTACTCTCGTGGTTTTTTGGCATGAAGGTTCCCAAATAATCGTAATTTACTCGACGAGAAGCTAATCTGGTCTTTCAACTGGAGCGAATTTGGGTGGTGCCTTTCCTGAGCCTCTTTGGAATTAGTCTTCCTTTGAGTCCAGTAATCAAACACCGACAGGATAGCCTCCTGGTGGAGGAACCAAATAACATATATTCAAATATAACATGTCTCACCGTATGGAAATGATGACATGTGCGAAGCACTAATATCACAAGTAGATATAGTGTGAAGCACTAATTGCAATAAGTAAATGCATTCATACACATTAATTCAAATATAAATGCAACATCCACACACAAGTAGATAACTATTTTGAAACGTTTGTAATAACGGCTTAAGCCATCTTACTGGATGTCCCCAGCAAAGTTGCCACCTATCGACGTCGGGATTTTTATTTGTCCCTTTTCTGTTCTTATCTTTTGGTGTTCTCATGTTAGGTGAGATTTGTTTGAAAAACTAGTTGTAAAAAGGTCCTACATATATATGTCAACGATTGGACTGTAAGAGTCGCCAGTTGGTATTCTTAAATGGTTGCACCAACTCAACCGGAAAAGGTTTGCACATTGACCTAGTGATGTGACACTATTTAACTGGTCTGTGAAACCAAGATTCGTTAAGGTCCGGGGGCTTGATTATGCAAAGGGAATGTGTTGGGCAACCCCCGACATCTGTGTTACCACGAGGACCGCAACTTTTCAATTTAAACCATTATCTGAATGTGTGTGTGTAGATCAAAGTGAAATTATCAGTAAGTAGTGTTATGCCTCGTTTGCACCTATATTCAAAGGGTTTAAATTTTGTATAAAAGTTCAGTTTTAACAAGATATTGCAATGATGTTTTGTAAAAGAGGTTTTTTAAACCCTTGTGCGCAATAATAATTGAGGCCTTTGATACTTCCATTTTATTATGTAATCGGCTTAATTGCTTTTATGTTCGAGATGCGAAGCATCTTTGAGAAAATAAGATACATAAAAGTGTCGAATTCCTTGTGGTCATGATAACCATCTAAGAAAATTCAAACAGCGTGAATAATTTACAAGCCATGTACAACTGAAAATGTCCATCACGGGAACCGAATCTAGATTCAAAAAATTGAATCTGTGATCATATGATTCCTAGGCTCACATGATGTAGCAGTTTCTATGAAAGTTGTAAAAAGTTATATATATATATATATATATATATATATATTTATATATGTATGTATGAACAATCAACCACCTCGAAGTAAACTCGAGACGGGACGAAATGTAAATGAAAGCAATAAATGGCCACAAAGTGAACTCCAGGCCATACAAGAATGAATGTATGTATATATATATATATATATATATATATATATATATAAGCGATAAATGCACCATATATAAATCCAGGCTCAATTAAATAGAGTTTGAAGATAACAATATATATATATAAGTAGTAAACGCATCAGATGTGAAATCCAAACTCAATCAAATAGAGTTTGATGACAAGATATATATATATATATATATATATATATAAGTAATAAAAGCCACAGACTGACGGTTCGGGCATACACACACACGCACACACACAAGAGTCTCAACGTGAATAAAAGTGTGTACAAGAATTGGAGAAAAGGCTTTAAGTAATGTAAGAAGGCTTACAGTGGACTACCGAAGAAGACTTCAATAGCTTTAAATGGATGAGCACTCGGTTCCCACCGGTAAAAAGTAGCCAAATATAAGCTCAAGGGTGTTTGAAATGAGAAATTACTCAATTTATAGTGTGTACAGAGCAAATTGGACAGGGCTTCTTCACCTTTTCCTCTTTCAAAATGGCCACCCCAAGCCCTCAATTTATAGAGGGGGGGGGGGGAATCGCAGGTGTACGTGCGGTAGTCGCAGATGTACCTGTGGCAGCCCGGGGTGCCCTGGGCCCACCGTCTTGAAGTACGTGTATTCGTGCAATGTGTTGTCTGTTCAAACCTTCATAACTTTAATTTGGGCATCTGATCGAGGTGTATAAGACCTTTTACGACATGCTATTGTCGAGAGCTACACAATAACATGAGATAGGAGGTTGTACGGAGTCGGGAACATGGGTCCATGTCGAGGTCTTCAGGTCTTCAAATTCCATCTGGTGTGATGTCTTGTGTAGTAGTCACTCGGTACTAGATCTATGGTTCTTGTAGGACACTTTTGTGTAGCATGTAGGTTGAAATGTTGAGACGCGTGATTATGGAATCGAGGTGTCAAAATGATAATTTTTCCCCTCACCGGGGTTATCTCCGACTTTGGGCTGATTTAGCAGTCGTTGCTCAGGGTCAAAGTGAGTCGACTTCGTAAACTGGTCCACTATTACCCAAATCGAATCGTACCCTTTCTGCGTCGTCGGAAGTCCCACCACGAAGTCCATCGTGATATGCTCCCACTTCTATTCTGGAATCTTCAATGACTATAATAAACTACTGGGTCACTAAATTTTGGCCTTAACTTTTTGACAAGTCAAGCACCTACTCACATACTCTGCTATTTCTCTCTTCATGTTTGGCCACCTAAAACTCTGTCGAAGGTCTTGATACATCTTAGTGCTACCTGGATGTATCAAGTACCTCGAACTATGAGCTTCTTGTAACACTTTCTCCTTTAATTCTGTCTCATTCGGAACCCAAATTCATCCTCAAATCTTAATAATCCCTCATTATCAAGCTATACTTAACATCTTCTTTCTCGGATAACCGCTTCTTCATTTGGTTACACTCATCCGTCTTGAGTTGTACCTCCTTGACCCTTTCTACGATGGTATATTGCATCTCTGTCACAAAGAGTAATTGCCCCAAATCACTCGGCATCTTTACTTCTATTTCCATCCTAGTCATCTCTGTTATTAACTCATTTTGAGCCGTTAACATAGGCAACTTTTCCCGACCCTTCCTACTTAAGGCGTCGGCAACTACATTGGCCTTTCCAGGGTGATACAGGATTTCACAATCATAATCCTTTATCAACTCTAGCCATCTTCTTTGTCTCATATTCAACTCCTTCTGAGTGAAGATATACTTTAGACTTTTATGGTCCGTATATATCTCACATTTTTCCCCATAAAGATAATGTCTCCATATCTTTAGAGCAAGCACTACCGCGGCCAGTTCCAGATCATGAGTAGGGTAAACTTTCTCATAATCCTTCAACTGTCGAGATGCATACGCAATGACTTTGCCATGCTGCATAAGAACACAACCAAGTCATTTATGCGAAGCATCACTTTACACTACAAAATTTCCCTTGTCATCTGGCAATGACAAAATAAGAGCTTCACTTAATCTCTTCTTCAGTTCTTGGAAACTGTCTTCACATTTATATGTCCATACATATTTCACCATCTTCCTTATTAAGTTAGTTAACGAGGTAGCTATCTTCGAAAAATCTTGGATAAATCTTCGATAGTACCCTGCTAATCCTAGGAAACTCCGCACCTCAGTCGGCATTTTTGGTTGTTCCCAATTCATTACTGCTTCCACCTTTGCTGGATCCACTGAAATCCCCTCTTGGTCAATGACATGACCTAAAAACTGCACCTTTTCCAGCCAAAATTCACATTTAGTGAATTTCGCATATAACTTCTCCCTCCTTAGTGTCTCCAACACAAACCTTAAGTGTTCGGCATGATCTTATGGCATCTTAGAATAGAATAGAATATCATCGATAAACACCACGACGAACTTGTCAAAATATAGTTTGAACAATCTGTTCATCATATCCATAAATGCAGCTGGTGCATTCGTCAACCCAAATGACATCACCAGAAACTCGTAATGACCATAACGAGTCCTGAATGCAGTCTTTGGTACATCTTCTGTAACATCCCCAAATTCGGGTCTCAAATCACCGCAGATTCGGTACACTAATCATTCTATAACTGTTTGCGGAAGATATAAACATAAATTGTTTATACATTAAACTTTACACACATTTCCCCAAAATCGAGTAACTTTAACTTAAATACAATTCATAAACTTCCTATCGCATAACAATATTTATCAAAATATACTATTACAAAATAGCCGCACATTTTATCCCAAGCTGAACTTGGTATTATCTTTTCTTGTATCCGAACGTATTCGCCTTATCTGCAATGTTTTATCATGATATAGCAAGGGTGAGCATGAAAGTTGCCCAGCAAGTTTAAATACAAAAATATAACGATATATCATGATTGAAGAGTATGAATAATAAGCTGGCTATAATTCATCAATATAGTTGAGAATTATCACGAACAAACTTTTGACTGAAAAAGTTTTAAACATGAACAAACATTTCGGAACCAACTGGTAATGAAGGTGATCAGCCTTTCATACCTGACTTATACATGCAAAATATACAGAGTACAATTTTTCATGGCAATCAGCAATGATTAACCATAAGCTTGAATAAAACACTCTTAGTAGAGTTAAGTAAAAAGAAACTTGCCTGAACCGTTGATTACCGCAACGCAATTTATAACGCTTTACTCGAAGACCTAATATTAGTAATATAGATCTCCAATATTAGAATAATATCATCACAGTATAATACTGTTATATTTATATCCACAGAATAACCTAAACACATAGCACATAATCCTATCAGTCTATAATACACATAAGACTTAGCATCAAATTAGACTATTAAGTTTGAGTTGATACCGACACAATGTTATCATCCCGACGGTGTAGTCGGACAAATATCAAGTTTAAGTTCAATTAAACACTTCCTAAGCGCTTAATCATGTCATAGAGTCACATTTATATGATTTAACACTCGCTTTTTCATTTCATAAGTATTCATTAACATCTAATAAGTCAAATACTAATCCAGCAACCTGGATTCTAAATCTAGCAACTAAATTATCAACTTAGCAACCTTGATTCCAAATCCAGCAATCTAAACTGCAATCCAGCAAACTGGATTTAACATATTTTCAATTTCAGTAAACTATTTCTCAATCCAGCAAACTGGAATCACAAATTATATAATCCAGCAAGCTGTATTCTAAATTCGTATCACGAAAATACCAAATCAGTTTATTATTTTTCTTTCCATAGTCCAAACTTATATACACATATTTCATCCACAAAAATTATTTTTCCATAATTTTCCAACTTACTTTGATATTTTTCAAAAATTAATTCTAGTGCGTAGCTTAAGAAATCAGCTACCTTGTGCTTAACTCCAAACATTACCATCTCTTGGGATAACCTTATATATGTTAACGTGATGCTCCGTTTTAAATTTCGTGGCAATCGGAGTTGTAGAACTCCGTTTATAGCGATTTCCGTCGGAAAATCACAAAAATTGTAATGGTCATAACTTGGTCGTTTTAACTCGGAATTAGCTCATTTTTGTACACGAGCTACATAATACCACATATTTTCATTTACCAAAAGGTCGGAATTTATTTCACAATTTAAGTTGCCAAAACAGCCCCTGGACAGATCTGGACAGAAACTTTTTGCCATGTTACAGTTTTAGAGTCCTTTACTAAATCTTAAATATAATGAGATCTGTAATTCCGATTAATGATCCGTCAATTTTGTTGGATTCTTATCTTTCCGATCTTCAATTTTAATCTATCACAATCCATATTTGGACATATTAAGCTCCCGAAATTATCCCAGAAGTGGCTGTTACAAACTGTCATTCTAACAGTTTTTATTACCTTTGTGTAGTTTGGGAGAAATCCCATAACTTGTTCAATATTCAACCTAATTGAGTAATTCCAAAGGGGTTTTATCCTTAACACATATATTTAGCTCCACAAATTGACCACACTCAAAGATTCAAAGTAGAATGAGAGATAAGGTCATTTTCATATCATGATTGGTTTTTCCAAAAATTTTGTTTTCGCAGTTTTGATTATGCTTCTTCCGAAGGTCATAACTACTTCATCCGGAGTCGGAATTAGTCCGTTCCGGAGTCTATGGAAAGATTATACAGTGTTTTACAACATATCACAAGTCCAGAATTTTTAGAACAACCCAACAATTCCGGAATTTTCTGATTAGGGACAGCAGTCCACTAGATTATTCTTTGAAAAACTGTTTTGGTTCTTCTTCTTTGTTCAAGCTCATCAACCCTAAAAATGGCAAGATCTAACCATAAAATATCATATATCATGTAGACCTACCCTCATATGATTTAAAATCATAAATTCAATACTTGGTCTAAAACAACCATCACAAACCACATAAACTAACTAGAGTTTTGAGTTTAAGAAATTTTATACCTTTGATTTCTTGCTAGACCTTCTTCTTCTTCTTAGCTTGATTATGTAGCTTTAATGTCTCACCAAAAACTCCCCTTCCTCTCCTCCATGGCTGCCGAAAATACTCCTCTCTTTTCTCACTCTCTCTATTTGGTCGGGTATGAGGTAGAAATGAAGAGAACAATTCATTTCCTTTCATTTACTTGGTTAAAATGATATTTATGAGAGAGATAGAGTAGTTAAGAATAGGTGAGAGTTGGTGAGGAGTGGGTGAGGTTAGGTGGTTGCCCATGTGCTGGAATGTCCAGCAGATTTGGCCATTGTGGGTCTCGCTTTTAATTCATTGTTTTGCGTGTTTAATCCAGTCTTTAACTTTCGGACCCGAAAACTCAAATTTTTGAGTTTATAGTCGATTCCTAGTAAATTTGATACTCCCAACGTCATGGGCACCTCTGTTTCTTCAATTTATCTCCAAGTTTTAAGTTTGACTTTTCTTCCAAAAATTCAACGGTTGACTTTGACCAAAAAGTCAACCCCGACACATTTCATGTTTAGAGTCTATTCCTACTAATTTTGACGTTCCGGACTCAATTATATTGTTCGCATCTTCAAATTCCACTCCAACACTTTAATTCTTATCCAACCCAAATCATTTAATTAGGGTTTTCACTTTCTCAATCATAATTTAAATCCTTACTCACATGCCCATTCATTTTCTTAACCCAATTTAGACTTGCTATAATTAGGTTATAAAATTAATTAACCGAGACGTATAAAATAAATCTCTTAGAATTAGTATATAATTAAATACTATTATTCCCGCAACTCATAACCCTTAAGTTATTCAATCATTCATTCCTAATATATAATTAAGTTGCCTTAGCTTCTCTTATTTAAAATTGCAATTACTGACGAATCCCTATCCGGACTTAGGGTTAGGGTTTCTAATAGTTCGTTAGATTTTACTAACTTAATAAACATTTGATTAATATAACTTTAGGATTTGCTAAAGTTATAACTTATATGATCAATCCTTGATCTTAAATCATTACGATTCACATATGTAATCAAATATACCGACTAGTATTCGCTTTGATACTTATCCTTTCTATTCCTAGATTAGGGCTTCAATTTATCAGAATCTAAAATTAGGGTTTCCAGAACCGATTTCTAGGGTTTCTTATCAGAAGTTAGAGTTTTCTAACTGAACTTTGACGTTCTTTATATATACTTAGGGTTTGACACATATATAATTAATCTGGTCAACCCTTAACCATATTCTGAATACATACATAATCATAAACACAAAACATATTCACATAAATCCTTAATCCTGAATAATTCACCTAAATGCCTTCACGGAATTTTGAAATCCTCAAAATTCCATCCCAACAACATCAAACGCATACACTCATTTTCTGTCTAGATGTATTATTTGACCTTAAATCAATCATTTAAGATTTTAATAAATTGCTTAATTTCTCGGGTTGTCACATCTTCCTTCCTAACCTTCAACTGATGATACCACGTCCGCAAATCTATTTTAGAAAAATACTTTTCCCCTTTCAGTTGATCAAAGAGATCATCGATCTTGGGCAATGGGTATTTATTCTTTATCGTTAACTTGTTCAACTCCCGATAGTCGATACAAAGCCTTAACGATCCGTCTTTCTTCTTGACAAACAACATCAGTGCTCCCCACGGTGAAACACTTGGTTGAATGTACTTCTTGTCCAGTAGTTCCTGTAGCTGAACCATTAGTTCTTTCATTTCCACAGGCGCCATACGGTACGGTGCCCTTGAGACCGGTGTCGTTCCTGGAACAGTGTCTATCACAAATTCGATCTCCCTATCCGGCGGTAAACCCGGTAATTCACTTGGAAATACATCCATGAATTCATATACTATAGGTATTTGTTCCATGGTTGCTCCCACTCTCTGGGTATCAACAACATGGCATAGGTAACCTACATAAACCTTCGTTAAAAGTTTTCTAGTTTGTGTCATCGTAAGACAACACAGACGTCCCGATAATTTACTACCTTAAAATAATATAGGAGGTTGTCTCAACGTCCTGATGCTCACACTTTTCCTTTGGCAATCTATAATTGCTCCATTGTTAATCAACCAATCCATTCCGAGAATAAAGTCGAATTCTCCTAACTTTATCGGTATTAAATCTATCGATAACTTACAACCACGTACATCTACGCAACAACTCCTATGAATATCTTCAACAGGAATTATCTCTTCGTTTGCTACCTTAATGTTCAAAGGTATAGGAAATTTTTTGGGAAATAATTCTAGTCGTCTAGCAAAATAACATGCTATAAACGAACAAGTAGCACCCGAATCAAATAGCACGTATGCATTTATATTGTTGATCGGAATAATACTTACAACTACATCCCCTGATGCCACCGCATCTTGGACCATCATATTAAAAGTGCGGGCCATTGATTTTCCCAGCTGAGCTGGACCACTAATAGCTAACTTCTCGCTATTAGGTCCCTTATTTCCTTCTATCCACTTCTTTGGGCAGTTCTTTGCTATGTGTTCAGTTGATCCACATACAAAGCATCCGTGATTCTTCTTCAGATTGGGACAGTTGGGCGAAATGTGCCCTTCCTATCCACAATTATAACATACCGCCTTACCTTTGAGACAGACTCCTAAGTGAGTCTTCCCACAGGTTTTACAGGCCTCCATCCTCCTCTTAGAGTCCCCTTGTTTTACTCTAGTATTCCCAGAGTTAAAGCCCTTGCTTTTCTGACCGTCGCCACTCCCACTGGCTCCCTTGGTCTTGGTTCCTCCATCAACCCTGCCTTTGGTCTTCTTATCTTTGTGGTACTGGCTAAGAGCCTTATTCCTACCTTCAGAAATTATTGCCTTTTCTAGTATGGTTCCAAAGGAAGTACTTTGGAACACAGAGATTCGGATATAGAGCCAGGGTTTCAAACCCTGCTCGAACCTTCTAGACTTTCTCACTTTAGTGTCTACTTGATGTGGAGCAAATCGTGCCAGTTCATTAAACTTGGCAGCATACTGGAGAACTGTCATATCCCCTTGTCTCAATTCCAGAAACATCATCTCCATCCTCCCTTGCATACTCGTGGGAAAATAGTTCTCGAAGAAAATCTCCTTGAACCTCTGCCACATTAGATTTCCTATATCGGCCCTAGCCTGGTTTGCCTCCCACCAGAAGTTGGCCTCTCCTTTCATTAAATAGGTTGCAAAGGAAACCTTATGTCCCTCCTCAACATTTTCTATAAAAAAATGCTTTCTCGATTTCTTTTACCAATGTCTGGGCTTCTATAGGGTTCGTAGTTCCCTTGAACTTCGGCGGACCTACACTTTTAAAGTCTTTAAAAGTAGTAGCTCGTACTACTCCAGGGATTACGGGTACATTATCCCCCGTTCTATTAAATGCAGCCGTTAAGAGATTAACGAACTCCTGCATTGGATTAACCGGACCACCCTCCGGTTGGTTAACATTAGCGCCCTGATTTCGTTGTCTCCTTCTTGGCGGCATTTCGCTGTTAAGAAAACAACACATCATTAATACTTTCTTCTTGTTGGTTTGTTATTGTTTGTAATAAAATAACAACTCATACTCATTACTCAACATATTCCATAAAAAGATTTATATTGATTCATTACTTGTAGTGTAATACTAAATTGTTTACATTACTCAGCCTTAGCTGATTACATTTCCATCCCGCAATTACTTTCCAAAAATTGGGATTTACAAAAGACTACCTTTTGTTATACAAAAGAGGGTTTTACGTCAGTACTAGATACATAATATTTACATATCTATTCTACTCTAGCTATTGCTAGATTACATCTGCCGTAAGGCATTCTCAAAATCTGCTCTGGCCAAACCGGCAATAACATCTCTACTGATGGTATAACGGGTCTGTCCTGCTTCTACCTGATATCCAGCTACCTGTTGCTGGAAATCTACATGAGAACTCTTATGAATATAGTACATCCTCTCCAACTTCCGCTTCTTAGTCTTTAGCTCCTGCTTGAGCACAAAGACTTCACCTTTCAAATCTCGGACTTTGTCCATAGCTAGGACTCTATCATCGTGCTCCTCTTCCCACATTCCTTCCATACTAGCCTTGTCCTCACGGATAGCTTGGAGTTCCTCTTTCAACTCCTTAACTTCTTGGCAGTAATGGACATTCCTATCTAATACCGACATAAATAGTGCTTTCATTGATTCCCCCATAGACATTTCCTCTGTAGGTGGAACCTAGTCCTCTATAGGTGGAACCTGGTCAAAGAACATCACGTTCACCTCCTCCTCTAGTATGCCATCAAATATAGACATGTAGTCTAAGTCGTCTGAGTCTCCTGACTCGATGGTCACCAACTCTGGTTCTACGGCTACGGGATTTGGTAGTATCTCTACCCGATTAACTCAATCCTCGATTACTACATGTATATCTCTATACATATCATTTTCTCCTGACATCTATAATAAAATATTATAGTTTGATTATTACACGTCAGTAAAATAATAAAAATACATAACATAATATAATGCATTTTTATAAGGTTACTTTCAATCTTTTACTTCTTTATTCTTTCGTAAGGTTATGACTTAAGGTTCTACTTTCCCCCTTAAGTTTAATAACCTAGGCTTTGATACCAACTTGTTGCGCCCCCAAATCCTAGTATCTTCCAACCCGACAGATGGTGCTATATTGTACAACCTTCATACATTCATTCAATTAAAAAGTATCAAAGAACGAACATAACTTCTATATATTTAAAGTAATATTTATATTTCCCAAGTTCTAAACCCATTACAAAGGTTCTTTGTCATAATATCAGTTAAATTACAACAACAGACCCATACAATTACAAGACAGCTTAGTAATCTGCCTTAGCTTTTCCTTTATCTTTTCCTGATCCTTCGGAACGTTCAGTCTTAGTTGCATTTATATGGTTCAAGCAAGAGTGAGCATAACTAGCTCAGCAAGTATAACAATTTAGTAACAACATGCTTGACATATACACTTATCCTACACTTAGTCATTACTTCAAAGTCTTTGTCAATACTCCTACTTGATCATCACACTTACTTGATCACCACATCACTTGATCACCACACATTCACCATATTAATATGGTTTTACCCCATGGGTCTATTAACCCATGGATTCTAGCTTGGGCTTGGATTAATAAATCCTTGGGCCTTATATTAACAAACACTTGTTGGTTCATTAATTAATAGTTGAGCTTCTCTCTTTAATTCATTTGGACTTGTATATAATTATTAACCAATCATCCAAGTCCATTAACTTTCTTAATACATATTGTTGTTGTATTGTTTTCGTATTCTAATTCATATAGAATTTATATACGATATTTCATCCTTTATACAAACTCGTATAATAATTCGCATTATACTCGTTTTCATTACTTCGTACAATACCAAGTATCATACCATTATTACTTATTCTTTAACACTTCTCTTTGCTTACCGCTCATAAATTAAGTCCACAAGCGAATTATTACATTTTCCATAACTAGATTTTTATTACCTAATCCATCTTACCTTGTTATTCCATCATTACGTATTTCTCGGAAACTCAAAATTATATCTCGAGCAAATACCGATGAATTGTGTTTTTTCAGAAAATTTCTCGGAAAACTTTTATTTTCGTCTTGGAAATCCAAATACTTTAATTCATCCACGTAGCCCAAATACTACGATATTCTAACATCAATAGGTTATACAATGACAACCATCTTGATAACACATGGAATATGATTTTATTATTATTTAATTTAATAAAATCATTTTAAAATAAGATCCGAGTTTCTCGGTCGTTACATCAACCTATTCAGCTCAAAGGTTTTGACAATACTTTGAAAGTGGCTGCACTAGAACCAACTATCTTACCATTCAGACCACAATATCCTGTTATCAGCCTACATAAAGTTCCATGGAATTATGGAGAGGTTGAAGGATCCACGTCTCATATAACTGCTGCAGTGTCAAAGGATAATCCATTATATCTTCCCCAACGGGTGATAAAGCCTACCATCAAGTTCAAGGGGAAAATTCCCATGGAAGAAATTTAAGATTTCCTTCGTACTATGGGTCATAATGAAACTAAGATGGTTCTAAGCTTAAGAGAAGCTCCACAATAAATTTTCATACTAGACTTGGTTTTCTCTTCCAAAGATCACAGTAAGGTCTTGCTAAGGGTTTTGGAAGAAGCCCAACTGCCTAAGTCAGTAGATGTTGAAAAATTCCAGCATCTGGTGGATCACATCTTTAACAACGATGTGATATCTTTCACTGACGATGATATACCTCTTGATGGGATGGGTCATTGTAAGTCGTTGCACATAGAGGTAATGTCCTTCGAATACGTGGTTGCAGGAGTGTTGATAGATGGAGGATCATCCTTGAATATATGCCCTTATACGGCTTTGGAGAAGATGAATATCAATCTCAAGAGAATCTGAAGCACCCATATTGTTATCAAAGCTTTTGACGGATCCCGACAAAACTCTGTCGAAGAAATTGAACTACCTGTTGAGATCGGTCTACATACATTCAGCGTATCCTTCCATGTACTCAAAATAGATATAGGATACAACCTGATCTTGGGAAGACCATTGATTCATATGGTTGGAGCCGTCTCGTCCACCCTTCATCAGCAACTTAAATACATCATTAATAGTAGCCTAGTCACTTTTAATGATGAGCCATAATTTCTTGAAGAATGTGACATCCCGCTCATCAGTTTCAATTCAGAAGTTGAGCCTGTCAGCTTCCATGTCCTGGAGATGAGCAACACTCATTACCATCCCATTGGGGCACCTCCTCTAATACCCAGAGTTTTCGTCGAAGTAATGTCGGCCAGTCAAGAAATGTTATCTTTGGGTTATCAACCTGGACAAGGGTTGGGCAAAGATCATCAGGGAATCAAGCGCCCAATTCAGGTTCTCAGTCAAACAAGGATAGCTCGACTAGGCTATTCTGCTAGCTCCAATCACAGGAATCCTCACAAATACAAACATGTTCCTTCATCTTCAGCCATAAGGTGATTTCCTGTACTTACATGAGCTGAATCTATACAGAATTCAGTAAAAGTTCCTGCGCATTTGATTACCATATTATTTACTTAGTCGATACCAGTTAAAGGAAAAGAAATCTTGATACCAGATCTCGAGGCGGAGGATAAGGACTGGAGGTGTAAGCAAGACATTTCCAGGCGCTTATCAAATATACGGATCATAATCAATACGGATAGTACAAATAGAATCACCCAAGACAATGATTGCCTAGATATCATGGTCATCATTCGGGAGAAAGAGGACGACAGCAGCCCCTCCATCACAACCGTTTACCAAGACTTCACCCTTGGCAATTGGAACAACACTCCTTGCATTTGCCGACGAGGATAAAAACGGAAGAAACTTCCTCTGCCATGTAAATAACAATAACTGCTTACTTTTTGTACAATATTAGCAGTTGTTTTGTCATTACATGCTAACACTTTGTATGATTGAACAGTTTCACATATGTTAAGTGAAAGAATTTTGTTTCATGACTCTAAAGTTAGATGTGCATGTGATTGCTGATAAGGTGCCTTTTCTCCACAAGGACTGTAACTTTGATGAAAAGTTGAACTCAGACTTGATGGAAATATAAGAAGACATTGAGATACCTCAGGAGATCAAAGAGTGGGTCAAAGATAAACCCAAACCAAACCTTGATCAAACCACCACATTTAATCTCAGAACCTTAGAAAGCCCTAAACTAATCTATATTGGTACGAACCTCACTCCAAACCAAAGGAATGACATGGTTACATTATTAACCCAATTCCAGGATGTGTTTGAATGGTCTCATGAAGATATGGTTGGTTTGTCTATTGACATAGTCATTCACCACCTTCCCATTAAAGTGGTATTCAAGTCAGTCAGGCGGAAGCTCTGGCGATTGAAGCCGGAGTGGAGTTTAAAAGTTAAAGAAGAAATTGTAAAACAATTTCAAGCAGGCATAATCATGGTGTCCACATACCCTGAATGGCTATCCAACATAGTCCCCGTGCCTAAACCAAGAGGAAAGGTGCGAGTTTACGTGGATTACCGGGATCTGAATAAAGCTTGCCTTAAAGATAGTTTTCCCGTGCCATTTATCCACATTCTCATTGACAATACTACTCAATACAACTTGTACTTCTTTGTTGATTTCTTCATAGGGTACCATCAAATCATGGTTGTAGAAGAGGATCGTGAGAAAATTGAATTCATCACTCATTGGAAACCTTTTGCTACAGACAATTATCATTCGGCCTCATCAATGCCGGAGCTACCTACCAGCGAGTCATGATGGCTCTTTTCCATAATTTAATGCATAAGGAGATAGAGATCTATGTGGATGACATCATTGTCAAGTCTTGAATGGAGGAAGACCACCTAGAATATCTCATAAAGCTCTTAAACAGGTTACGTAAGTACAACCTGAAGTTGAATCCAACCCAGTGCGTCTTTAGAATTAAATCAGGCAAGTTGCTAGGATTCCTAGTCAGCCACAAAGGGATTGAGCTGGATCCCACCAAAATTTAGGCCATCACAGAAATGCCCATTCCTCAGATAGAGAAGGAAATACGGAGATTTTTGGGAAGAATCAACTTCATCAGCAGATTCATCTCCCAACTCACAGCAACCTGTGAACCTATTTTCAAGTTGTTAAGGAAGAACTCCTCCATGAAATGGAATGATGAGTGCCAGAAGGCCTTCCTTACAATCAAAGAGCAGCTAGTCAGAGCTTTTATTTTGGTACCTCCTAGGGATGATGTTCCCATGTTCATGTACCTTTCCATTAATGATAATTACATGGGCTACATGCTTGGACAAAAAGACGATAGAAGCCAAGAGTGAGCTATCTAATACCTTAGCAAAAGATTCACCAGCAGTGAACACAAGTATACTCTGATTGAGAAAACTTGTTATGCTTTAGCATGGGCTTCCATAAGGTTACATCATTACTTCCATGGTCACACAACCCATCTCATATCCCGCATGGATCCTCTCAAGTGCATGTTCAGTAAACCCATATTGAATTATCGACTGTCCAGATCACAGTTGATCGTACAACAATTTGACATTATTTACGTGACGCAAAATTCTATCAGAGGTCAAGGAATTGTAGATCAACTGGCAGCCGCACCTTCATGATATTTCAAACCTTTGGAAATAGACTTCCTTAATGAAGGGGTAATGACAGTTCAGTAACACCATCAGTACGATGCACACCAATCATGGAAGATATATTTTGATGGAGCTATAAATATGGAAGGTAATGGAGCTTAGGAAGTTCTGGTATATATTACGGGGGAGCGGTATCCCATCGCTATCAAATTGCAGTTTTCCAACACCAACAACAGCTGAGTATGAAGGCTGTATCATGGGGCTAAAATATGCCCACCCAATGGGCATCAGGCGGTTAACTGTCTTTGGAGATTTCGAGTTGGTAATCAGACAAACCACACGAATCTATCACATCAAAGGTCTACACTTGATGCCTTACCATCGACAGGTTCTATAGATGTCTTTGGAGTTTGAAGAAATATCCTTCCTCCACATTCCTCGTAATAGGAATGACTTTGCGGATGCGCTAGAAACCTTGGCCTCCTTGATCAAAATACTCGACAAGGAAAACATGTCAACCATCACATTTACCCAACAAAAGGCTCCAGCCTATTGGAATTATGTTGGAGAAGTATTGGATGAGCTACCTCCCATCCAACACCCTTGGTATCAGCATATCAAGGAGTACTTACAAGATGGATCTACACTCACTAAGGCGAGCCTGATTGAAAGAAGGCAGGTCCATCGACTGGCTATGAAATTCTACTTGAGCGAAGATGTTGTAAAGCCCTTGAATTCAGATACTTGAAACCCAAACTCAGTGCTTCACGATATCATTTCTATGAGCGGAATATTACTAATAATAATAACCATAATATAGATACCAACTTAATTTACATATTTATCAGAGTTTAAAACCCAAGTATGTTGTGAGACCTCAAATTTTATGTATAAATATTTAAATTTCTCAAAATATTTTTTTTAATAGTATGGTGTGGATTTGATATAATGTTATAGTTGTGGGTAATATTTATAAATTTTGCAAAGTTTGCAAGTTGTTGTATAATATTCGATTGGTTGGGGAATATTCTTTTTGTACGGGAATATCCGTATGATGGTACAATTATTGGTGGACCCCACAACGAAATTATTGTCGGATTGAGAAAACGACAAAAATATTTTTATAAAAATAACGACGAAAGTGTTATCGTTAAAACTGTTAAACTACTCGGTAGTAAAAGTACAGTAATACGCGTGGTTGCATAGTAGCACATGGTATTGATTATTCATGTTTAGGTAAGAAGTCACCCAGTTATACTCAATTACTGCTACAGTAATTATTGCATCATATCTCTAACATTATTGATTCAATTATTGTCACAGTATCATCTGTATAATATGTTATATTATTAAATCAATAATTGAGACGTTAAAGTTATTCATATTATTATTTGCAATATTGACATTGTCTAAAAGTTCTGTCAAGGAGAGGTTTGGTCACCTAGTTGCGCGCCAATAAGGAAAAATCCTTATCGGAAAGCCCACACTTTCCTGGGAACGTCCTGGTTGTTAAATATTATGAGTTATAATATTAATGATGAATAAGTTCGTGTTGATTAAAGATGAAATTGATAGTTCTATTGTGTTGGGATTAATAGTGTTAGTAGAAATCGACATTTATTTCGATAATAATTAATGTCTGAAGGTTATATTGACCAATCGGGTATTCGGGACACTTTTCGTGTCAGAGTACTATTCATGGGTTACTATTCACCCGGTTACTATTTACTCTAGTATTATTCACTCGGGTATTTGAGACACTTTTTGTGTCAGAGTACTATTCACGGGTTATGTGACAACCTGATATTTTCAATATAAATAAATCATAAATTTTGCGTATAAATTTTTTTTTTATTATTAAAATAAATGTGAATGATATGTGCCAAGGTAATGTGTAATTATAATTATATGTGTGATAAATAACATTTATTTATTACATTAAGTATTGCAAATAAATTTATTTTAGATTTATTGATTATTATCAATTATATTTTTATACTAATTAATTCCTTATTGAAAAAGTTTTATTAATTATTTTTCAAAGAAAATATAATCTTATATTATTTAAATAATATATGAAATAATTTTAGAATAATTATTTATTTTAAAGGTAAGAATGCGTGAAAGGTATTATGTATGTATTTATGTGATGAATATAAAATATATTTATTACATGAATGGTTATGAATAATTTTATTTTAGAAATATTTCTCATTATAAATTATATTCTAATAATAATTAGTTTTATAGTAAAAATGTTTTTAATGATTATTTTCCAAGAAAATATGATAATTATATTAATTGAATAATATATGACATGATTATAGAATTTTTATAATACTTATTTTATTATATGAATTTTGTTCAAGATATTAAGTAAATTATTTCTACTTAATTAATAAGGTTATATATGAAAGATAATTCAGATATGGAATCCAAACCCTAATTTTGGGTTTTGATCAAGGAATGAGAATAATAATATTATATTATTATTTGTCAGTATTATAGATACATATGGTTATGTGTGTAATGTTAATGTGTGGAATAGTTTTATTATATTATGACCAAACACTAATTTTATGGACAAACACTAATTTCAAAGTTAAATGAGACTTTAAAATATGTTAAGTCAATATGTTATGTGATTCATCATAATTATAATTATTATTAATCAAGAAAAAACCCTAATTGTAAATTAAAATCGTAATTTTTTAAATTAGAAACCATAAATAATAATTAGCTAATTGCTAAATGAAAAATCATAATTTAAAACTCAAGTTGAGTTCGACACTGTTATATAAATGTGTTATATGGTGCATGCGTGTTATGTATTATTAATTTTATATTGATTAGGTAAACCCTAATAAATAATTTAGAAATATTAATTTCTAGAAACCCTAATATTTATTTTATAAACCCTAATTTATTTAAATTATAAACCCTAATTATTAATTTGGAAAGCTTAATGTTAATTAATGTATCTTAACCCTAATTAGTAAGGTGTTAATTAATTAGAAACCTTTATTTTGTATTCTAGAAACTAAAATTTTATTATTTTATTACTTTTTTTTTCTTTTTCAAACCCTAGATTGGAAATTCTAGAATTATTTTTAAATCCTAAAATGGTCCAACCCCTAAACCCAAACCCTAAACCCTAAGGGTTTGACAAGATTACAAGATTTCCCTTAAATTTCCAAGCGAAAAGGCAATTTTACCCCTCTTGCATAATTGATCTTAGTTTCAAATCTTGCTGTAATAAGAGTTGGTCAACAACTCTTACCAACCACAAATCTCAGCAATATTCAATGCATCCAACATTTATATAAGATCAAGGAGAGAGAAAATATCATTGTTTAGCTTATTTTGTACAAACACAAATCCTAGAGTCTCTCTCTCAAGACCAACAAAAAAAAAATAGTATATCAGTTCTAAATCAAAGCCCCGCGAATTCCTCTAACAAATCAGAAGCCTAAGTTCCAGAAATCAAAGCTTAAAGGTATAAACTCTAATTAAAATTTCGGACTTTGATCCTCTATTAAAAGTTATGTTTGAGTGTTAGGATATGTTGTATATAGTGTTATTAAGTGATCTAGGTTGATAGATGCTGAATCCATAACATCTATAAGCTCAGATCTAGTGTTTTTGCAAATCTGGAAATTTTTAAAGAAGTGGTCTGACAATTAATGTCAGACCCTATAGATCTCAGTATGATATGTGTGTTTTGATGTTTAAATGTTTAAACATGTAGTTCGTTATGTGATCTTTCATCTGAAATTGGATTCAAATCCAGATCAGTTATATACTGAAAGTTATTGATGGTCAAAAGTCGTTGACCGACCACAACTTCACTGATTATGGGTAACCCAGAATTTTTCTAGAAGTCTGACAACGTTTATAATGGGCTCTGATCTTGTTGTATGTTTATGTTTTAGCTATTTTGTTGTTTGATTCTTGTAGCCTGGCATGAGTACTACATGTTAAAGTCTTTATCTCACCCAGATCATGAGCAGAAACGAAATTATTTAAGGTCAAAGTAGGTTGACCGAACTGCCGAAAGAAGAAATCTGGGTAACCCAGATTCTTCATGAACCATTTTTTTGTCAGAATTTTGACCAATATAGATTTTACTGTTTTGATGTTTTTCAGTCGATCTGTTGATATATTATTGTAGCCTGATATCTCCACTTCATTCTTGAAGCTTTAAATAACACTAAGTAAACCTGGAACGCATGGATCAAAGACCTAGAAAGTAACCTCTCGAACTGTTCTTCATTTCTGGGAAACCCAGAAATGAAGAACAGCTCTGACATGAAATTCGAATGCTTATAACTCACTGATTAGTTGTTGGATAGCCATGAACTTAGTTGTTAGTTGTTCTATTACATTAGTAATATAATATTAAAGCAAGAACACGGCCAGAAAACATTAGCATCACGATTTAAATGTTGGTCAAACAAGCCACCATGAAACAGGTCTTGTCAATGTTCTTGAGCTCAAGAACACCTAAGACGACAGATTTTTGTCGCTAAAGACCTACAGTGACGGTTTCTATTATTTTTAATTTCTGTATTTTCCGGAAATTACTTAAAAATAGGAAATAAATAGAAAAAAATAGTTTTTAATTATGAAAAATACAAAATAAATTATTAAAAATTATTTTAAATTCTAAAAATTAGTTTTTAATTATTTTAAATATATTTCATAAATATTTATTATTTTTGGAATATTAAAATTATTTAATTTATTTAATTAAAATATTAAATAAATTATTTAATATTGATTTTAATTCATGAAAAATCATTTAAAATTATATTATGATATAAGAAAATATTTTAAGTTATTTTAATAACTTTCAATATTATTTGATAATTTTCATTAATAAGTTAATATTAATGATAATTAAGTTATTTGTTAAATGAATTAAATAATTAAATTAAAAATGATTTTATTATTTTAAAAATCATTTTAAATAATAATAAGGTATTTAAAAATATTTTAAGTTATAAAATATAAATTTTAATATTTAAAGGTTAAATTCATTAATTAATGATATTTAATGATATTAAAGTTATTAAATATTTATATTAAATAAATTAGTTTAAAATGATTTTATTATTAAAAAAATCATTTTAAATGAAAATAAAGTATTTAAAGATATTTTAAGTTATAAAACATAACTTTTAATATTTAAAGGATAATTTCATTAATAATTTAATATTAATGATATATTAATGATATTAAATTTATTTAATAGTTATATTAAATAAATAGTTTTAAAATGGTTTTATTTATTTAAAAATCATTTAAAAGGGATATAAATGAATTTAAAATATTTTAAGTTATAATTAATGACTTTTAATATTTGGATAAATAGTTCATTAATATTTAAATATTAATGGTAATTATTTAAGAATGATTTTAAATGTTTTAAAAATCATTTAAGGGTAATATAAGTACTTTAAAAAATATTTTGGGTTATTATACAAAACTTTAATATTTTGGCAATGGTTTCATTAATAATTTAATATTGATTAAATGTTAATGATAATAGAATTGTTTGATACTTAAATCATTTAATAATGATTCTGATATTTCAAAACTTATGATAAATGATAATTATTATATGTCCATGAAAGATAGTGCGATTGATGTTTAAGTTATCTAATCAGATATTGTGATACAGAATAGAGTCTTATACTCGATTTTTACCCAATAAAGTTGTCGGTAGACCGACATATTTCAGAAATTGATCTGGACTTAGTTAATTGGCTAGATAAATGTTTATTTGTGATTCAATGGTTGTTAAAGTTGTATGACAATGTGATTAGGAATGTGTTGGTGTTTGTTTGTGAGTCAATGACTGTTGAACATTTGTGATAATGTGATTAGATTATGTGCTGACTGCGAAATGTAGTACTATGTGTTATGTTATATTGTTCTAATCGAACGAATGATTTGATTAATGATAGGTTGTGATATAAAAGATAAATCTAAGTTGCGTAATTGTAAGCAGCGCATCAGGCAAGTATCCTAACTTTACATTTTCTTTATGCAATGGACAGAAGTGTGAAGTTCAGAATTATTATTATTAATGTACATATTGTTAAACCTATATTATATACACCCATTGATTATCAACATGTTAGTATATGATAATTCGGATATATATTCTGTTCGTTAATTTCTAGAAATGATTATACAAGTGTCCCCATTTGGATAATCATTGTATTTAATCACATGTTGATACACCTTTGATATACATATATGTTGAATTATATATTATTGTTGAACAAGATAATACCTTTGTTATGAAAACCCGACAGGTATGAATATCCCGATAATGTGAAAAATTTTATGCGCCCAAGGCGGACAGAGTGAACGATAACTTCGTTCTTGTACATGTAGTATTGATCAATACAGGGTACAACAGGGCTGATCACCCTCCGCGCCCGTAAGTAATGGCCGGTTTACAGATGAATTTCTGTTTAAACCCTTTCGAAAATGAAAACAATGTTCATAATATGTCACAGAAACCCCATGTATAGACAATACACAGTTTCAAAAAATTTGAAAGAGGGTTGTTATGTTATTGTTATTGGTACATATTAATTCACAACTATTGACCGGTTGTAGAAGGGTATTATAAAGAAAACATTTAAATTCTTTCAGCTTATATATATATATATATATATATATATATATATATATATATATATATATATATAATACTTGATGGGCACTCAAATGCTCATCCTTGCTTAATTTAAATGTTTTCAGCTAAGTGTGAACAGCTAGAAGGCTCGGCCAGGAACAAGTGAAAAGGAAAGCAAACAGAACATGATATTGGTATCATTTGTAATAGATAGACTGTATTAAGTTAATGATATGTATTATATATCATGTAAAGAATGTAGTAAAGGTTGCGTACTTGGGATTAGACTCTGATAAGTGTAAATTTAAGTTTAAGTTTTATATTATTGTTATTATTACTAGTATTATTCCGCTCATAGAAATGGTATCGTGAAGTACCGAGTTCGGGTTTCAAGTATCCAGGTTCGGGGACTTTACATCATGGTATCAGAGCTATAAGGTTAGAAACTTTAGGTTGGTTAGACCTTAGGCTATAACCTTAGAACAGAGGGAAACGTTGAAAATATAAATAACTCATATAGAGTTTAAAAAAAATGAGAGATGAATTGAATAAATTCATCGTTAAACAAAATAAAAGATAATTTATAAAACCTTTATGTGTTGTGTGTATTTATTATTTGTTAATCAAGATATTTTGTGTATAGCTGTTAGATAGAAAGAATTAGGATACCCTTAAGTCGTAAAGAATAATTCAACGTCCATGACTGAGCCAATATCAAAGCTAATAGCTGCAATAGAGGCTCACATTGAAAGCTACCTCAAAGAGGTGGTTATTTTGGAAAGTATAGTACTGGATCAAGAAACGCTAAGTATAACTGATAGGTAAAGTATAGTTAAAGGATATGTGGTCAATGTTGAGTTCTTAAATTCGTATATTTATGGTGAGTTCTTAAACTCATAATGTGTTATAAGTTGTGACAAATTTGGTATAGTTGTGTGTGAATGGATATTGAGGATAATGGAAATAGATAGGTTACTAAGCAATTGATCGTTAGTGAATGTGTAAGGAATAAGTAGTATTAGTATTAGTTAGATATGTATGATTTTAGGTGGTATATATGATAGGTATGTTGGTGTAATGTAATATTTTGTATAAGTTATGGAAGCGATTCCCGACTTTCGAGTAACAAAGGAATAGCGGATGTTTAAATCAGTGTGTGCTAAGGCATGTCAAGTGGTATAAATATGAGTTTATGTCGGATTAATGGGATAAATTGGTATAAAGATAGTAGATATTTATTTGGTCACTGGTTATTATAGTAGACCGAGTTTTCAAAATCTAATATTTTGAGTACATGATTATTTCAATAGAAAGTTTTGTGTTATATGTTAAGCGTTTACGATAAGGCTTAGAATGTAAGAATAATTAATGATAATGTCGTCAAAACAAAAAAAACGAAACCAAAGGAAGAAGAACCTATCAACAAAGCTGGAGGACAACCAGACCCGACACAGAATTTTGCGAATATGAACGATCAAGCTATGCAGAACGAAATACCAGTCGCGGGAAATCAACTAGACAATCGATCGACAAACTTCAAAGACTTCAAGACAATCGAACCGCCAGGATGTAGAAGATCAACCGACCCTATTAAAGCGTATGTGATAGCTAGGATAACGGTGGGGCAAAAGAAAACTTTTATCACCTATGTGATAAAAGAAGATAATTTCAATAAATAAACCAGGAATGTGATTAAAAGAAAAGTTTGTGTGTGGAAAGTAAGGACAGAAGGGATATATATCTTTCCAAAATGTCCCAATCCAAGAATGTATAGTGAATATGTTGTGTGCGAATCAATAAAGCATAAGGTGAAAGACTGTCCAAGAAAGGAAATGGAAAAAAGGAATGCGAATATAGAACAAGGCAGCAGGACATTGGCAAAAACGGGATCAACTTCAACAAACAAACCAACGAAATCAACCGCAAGCGTCTTCAGCGGGACTGTTCGGGATTCGATAGCAGTCGGGGATGCAACTCTAGGTATTAATCTAACCAATTTTTATTTTCTTATTATATTTTTATATATAGTAAATTATTTTTATAAATTATTTTGAAAGAGAAATTTGAGTTCTCTTAGAAATCAAATTTTTGTTTAAGGAGATAGATAAGCGTTATGCTGAATAGTTAAAGATCGATTCGATCAAATGTGATTGAGATCTAATTGTAACAATTGTGTATATTATGTACCCTAGCATGTATAGTTTTTAAAAGGTGATTTCGGGGACAGAATCTTTATAAGGGAGGGTGAATGTGACAACCTGATATTTTCTATATAAATAAATCATAAATTTTGCGTATAAATTTTTTTTATTTATTAAAATAAATATGAATGATATGTGCCAAGGTAATGTATAATTATAATTATATGTGTGATAAATAAAATTTATTTATTACATTAAGTATTGCAAATAAATTTATTTTAGAATTATTGAATATTATCAATTATATTTTTATACTAATTATTTCTTTATTGAAAATGTTTTATTAATTATTTTTCAAGGAAAATATAATCTTATATTATTTAAATAATATATGAAATAATTTTAGAATAATTATTTATTTTAAAGGTAAGAATGCGTGAAAGGTATTATGTATGTATTTATGTGATGAATATAAAATATATTTATTACATGAATGGTTATGAATAATTTTATTTTAGAATTATTGCTCATTATAAATTATATTCTAATAATAATTAGTTTTATAGTAAAAATATTTTTAATGATTATTTTCCATGAAAATATGATAATTATATTAATTGAATAATATATGATATGATTATAGAATTTTTATAATACTTATTTTATTATATGAATTTTGTTTAAGATATTAAGTAAATTATTTCTACTTAATTAATAAGGTTATATATGAAAGATAATTCAGATATGGAATCCAAACCCTAATTTTGGGTTTTGATCAACGAATGAGAATAATAATATTATATTATTATTTGTCAGTGTTATAGATACGTACGGTTATGTGTGTAATATTAATATGTGGAATAGTTTTATTATATTATGACCAAACCCTAATTTTATGGATAAACACTAATTTCGAAGTCAAATGAGACTTTAAAATATGTTAAGTCAATATGTTATGTGATTCATGATAATTATAATTATTATTAATGAAGAAAAAACCCTAATTGTAAATTACAACCGTAATTTCTTAAATTAGAAACCCTAAATAATAATTAGCTAATTGCTAAATGAAAAATCCTAATTTAAAACTCAAGTTGAGTTCGACACTGTTATATAACTGTGTTTTATGATGCATGCGTGTTATGTATTATATAATTTTATATTGATTAGGTAAACCCTAATTAATAATTTAGAAATATTAATTTCTAGAAACCCTAATATTTATTTTATAAACCCTAATTTATTTAAATTGTAAACCCTAATTATTAATTTGGAAAGCTTAATGTTAATTAATGTATCTTAACCCTAATTAGTAAGGTGTTAATTAATTAGAAACCTTTATTTTGTATTCTAGAAACTAAAATTTTATTATTTTATTAAAAATACAAAATAAATTATTAAAAATTATTTTAAATTCTGAAAATTAGTTTTTAATTATTTTAAATATATTTCATAAATATTTATTATTTTTAAAATATTAAAAGTATTTAATTTATTTAATTAGAATATTAAATAAATTATTTAATAATGACTTTAATTCATGAAAAATCATTTAAAATTATATTTTGATATAAGAAAATATTTTAAGTTATTTTAATAACTTTCAATATTATTTGATAATTTTCATTAATAAGTTAATATTAATGATAATTAAGTTATTTGTTAAATGAATTAAATAATTAAATTAAAAATGATTTTATTATTTTAAAATTCATTTTAAATAATAATAAGGTATTTAAAAATATTTTAAGTGATAAAATAAAACTTTTAATATTTAAAGGTTAAATTCATTAATTAATGATATTTAATGATATTAAAGTTATTTAATATTTATATTAAATAAATTAGTTTAAAATGATTTTATTATTAAAAAAAATCATTTTAAATAAAAATAAAGTATTTAAAGATATTTTAAGTTATAAAACATAACTTTTAATATTTAAAGGATAATTTCATTAATAATTTAATATTAATGATATATTAATGATATTAAATTTATTTAATAGTTATATTAAATAAATTGTTTTAAAATGGTTTTATTATTTAAAAATCATTTAAAAGGGATATAAATGAATTTAAAATATTTTAAGTTATAATTAATGACTTTTAATATTTGGATAAATAGTTCATTAATATTTAAATATTAATGGTAATTATTTAAGAATAATTTTAAATGTTTTAAAAATCATTTAAGGGTAATATAAGTACTTTAAAAAATATTTTGGGTTATTATACATAACTTTAATATTTTGGCAATGGTTTCATTAATAATTTAATATTGATTAAATGTTAATGATAATAGAATTGTTTGATACTTAAATCATTTAATAATGATTCTGATATTTCAAAACTTATGATAAATGATAATTATTATAAGTCCATGAAAGATAGTGCGATTGATGTTTAAGTTATCTAATCAGATATTGTGATACAGAATAGAGTCTTAGACTCAATTTTTACCCGATAAAGTTGTCGGTAGACCGACATGTTTCAGAAATTGATCTGGACGTAGTTAATTGGCTAGATAAATGTTTATTTGTGATTCAATGGTTGTTAAAGTTGTGTGACAATGTGATTACGAATGTGTTGATGTTTGTTTGTGAGTCAATGACTGTTGAACATGTGTTAATGTGATTAGGTTATGTGCTGACTGCGAAATACAGTACTATGTGTTATGTTATATTGTTCTAATCGAACGAATGATTTGATTAATGATAGGTTGTGATAGAAAAGATAAATCTAAGTTACGTAATTGTAAGCAGCGCATCAGACAAGTATCCTAACTTTGCATTTTCTTTATGTAATGGATAGAAGTGAGAAGTTCAGAATTATTATTATTAATGTACAGATTGTTAAACCTATATTATATACACCCATTGATTATTAATATGTTAGTATAAGATAATTCGGATATATATTCTGTTCGTTAATTTCTAGAAATGATTTTACAAGTGTCCCCATTTGGATAATTATTGTATTTAATCACATGTTGATACACCTTTGATATACATATATGTTGAATTATATATTATTGTTGAACAAGATAATACCTTTGTTATAAAAACCAGACAGGTATGAACATCCCGATAATGGGAAAATTTTTATGCGCCCAAGGCGGACAGAGTGAACGATAACTTCGTTCTTGTACATGTAGTATTGATCAATACAGGGTACAACAGGGCTGATCACCCTCCGCGCCCGTAAGTAATGGCCGGTTTACAGATGAATTTCTGTTTAAACCCTTTCGAAAATGAAAACAATGTTCATAATATGTCACAGAAACCCCATGTATAGACAATACACAGTTTCAAAAAATTTAAAAGAGGGTTGTTATGTTATTGTTATTGGTACATATTAATTCACAACTATTGACCGGGTGTAGAAGGGTATTATAAAGAAAACATTTAAATTCTTGCAGCTTATATATATATATATAATACTTGCTGGGAACTCAAATGCTCATCCTTGCTTAATTTAAATGTTTTCAGCTAAGTGTGAACAGCTAGAAGGCTCGGCCAGGAACAAGTAAAAAGGAAAGCAAACAGAACATGATATTGGTATCATTTGTAATAGATAGACTGTATTAAGTTAATGATATGCATTATATATCATGTAAAGAATTTAGTAAAGGTTGCGTACTTGGGATTAGACTCTGATAAATGTAAACTTAAGTTTAAGTTTAATATTATTGTTATTATTACTAGTATTATTCCGCTCATAGAAATGGTATCGTGAAGTACCGATTTCGGGTTTCAAGTATCCGGGTTCGGGGACTTTACAGGTTACTATTTACCCGATTATTATTCACTTTAGTATTATTCACTCGGATATTTAGGACACTTTTCATGTCGGGGTACTATTCATGGGGTAATATTCCTGAAATACTATTCACGGGGTACTATTCACCTGAAAAATATATTTGTTTTTGGTCCGAATTATTTTTGGGTACAATATTATTCCTTGAGGAGATGTGATAATTTTTCAGACCGTTGGTTGAAGTTATAATAGTAAATCAATATGGATAGTTGGTTGAAGATATAATAGTAAATCAATATGGACCGCTGGTGGAAAGTTATAATAGTGAATCAATATGGATCGCTGGTTTAAAGTTTTAATAGTAAATCAGTATGGACCGTTGCATTAATTTTTAATAGTAAATTAATATGAATCGTCCGTTTCAAAGTAAATCAATCTGGACCGTTCATGAATTGGTTACTATTCAGTCCATTCTTCTATAAATAGAAGCTCATTCCTTCATTATTTCTTACGAATTCACTGAAACTCAAGAGAGAGAAATATCCTGTCTGTGCGTTTACGCCGGACCTGTTTCCATTATTTATTATTCTGTCGGAATATCTTGTCTGTGCGTTTACCCCAGACCTGGTTCTATTATTTATTATTCTGTTGGGAATAACCTGTATGTGCAGTCTATCGCACGCATGGTGAATCCTTCTGTTATTCCATTCTTTATTATTCTATTGGAATAACCTGCCTATATGGATTACCACATGCATGGTGAATGATCCTTCGTATTCATTTCTTATTAAATTATGGAAATGATCTTTCTATGTGGATTACTGCATGGTGGGCGAAAATCCATTTGCAGTTTCATATATTCTATTATACTCAATTGGTTAAAGATTTGGCTTCTATACTCCATGAAATTAGTGGAATATCCTTGATATTTGCGCTTCATCCAGTATCTTTTCATGGAAATATTCTTCTGAGCATTCTTGAATTTTACTCTACATATCATGTTGACAATTTGGGCGTTATTGGTCCGTGGATAAATTAATTTATAAATCTTTAAAATTTATTCTTTAACTTGTTTTATTGAATTATTATGTCATTGTCATCATCCTCATGCTTATATTAGGATAAAAGTCATCTTTGGCTTACGTGCATAGATGGACTTGGTATGATTATGACCAGGGATTATTCAGTGTAATCATGACCGTTGTGACGAATGATGTGCCAAAAGTCCTCATTGGCCTGTAGTTCATTGGTGGACAGTTGTTGGTATGATTATGACCAGGGATTATTCGGTATAGTCATGACCATTGATGATTACATGAATATCCTTGGCCGTGGAGCAGGGATGATTCAATTTTATTTATTAAGTTGTGTCTCAGCGATAAAGTTGATGAAAAACTTTTTAAAGCATAGAAGATAGTAGATTTTATACTTTACTTGACTCTTCTAATGGATTGCTTGTTCCGCTGTAGTTAAACTTGTTGTCTATTATATTCTATCAGTTTAACATTGTTGAAGGCAAATGATAATTTATTCTGTATTATCTTAGTCATAATATTTCTTACTGGGCTAGTTGAGCTCTCCCTTTCTTTCACTGTTCTCTTCAAGAAATGAAAACGTAGCTGGGACTAGTTGGGGAACAGAGTGATTGTCCTAGATGGTTCATTAGTAGTCCTCACTATTCTGTGAAATAGTGTGATAATAAATGTAATGAGGACTCCATTGAGTGTGGATATTGTCTAGATGACAAAATTTGTATTAATATTCACAGCCTATGTTTTTGTAGTATTTCACACGACTGTTGTATAATTAAGTTGTATTTATATTCAGTACCTTATATCTGGCGACCCAAGATGGGTGATGTATACCTGTTTTGGGGGCTTCATAGTTGGTACCAAAGCTTAGGGATATGATCCCTGGCTGAGATTTGAGACAAGAACTAGGAGGGGAGAGACGGGGAATTCCTTCGCTAGTATGACCTACCAAAGTTAATTTGGTATTTAATTGGTCGGTCAGAGTATAGTGATAATATGTGATATGTTAATTAACCCTTGTTTTGTTATAGTGTTTGAAAATGGCATCTAAAAATGCTGAGATAAGCAATGAAGTACATGAGACCGTTGAGTTAGCTCAACCAAAAGGTAACGACCAACAACACGATAATAATCATACCGGTGACAACGACCATCGGAATAATGATAACCATCGTGGGAGAAATTATCATGCCAAGAATGGTAACCACTTCAGTGGTAATTATGGCCAAGATAATAGAAGTTAAAATTTCAAGAAGAGAAGGTCATATAGCTAGATTTTTTCGTATAGTGAAGTCAAGTCCAGCTGGAACGGTGGCACCAAAGGCGAATACGGACAAAAAAAAGTCGGTGGTTTCAGGGAGAGCATTTTTCGTGACTTCTCAAAAAGCAAGTGACCCGAACGAAGTTAGCGTGGGTTAGTTAATTATAAATTCTTGCGAAGTCTATATCATATTATATACCGGTTCTGCCCATTCTTTTATCTCTCTTTCTTGCGCTCAACGTTTGAATTTGACTTCAGAGAAATAAGACTTTGACTTAGTGGTTGAAACTTTGATAGTAGAAACCTTAGTTACCTCCACTGTTTATAAATCTTGTTGATTCAAATCGACACTTTCACATTACCTGTCGATCTTATCTCTTTGAAAATACTTGCCTTTGATGTGATTTTAAGAATCGATTGGTTAACTACTCATCATGCTTTTCGTAAGGTTGTTAGCTTTCATATTCCTAACCAACCTGTTATACGAATTCAAGCAACCAAACCACTAAAGTCGATCATTTTCATATCAAGTCATAAGTAAAGAGCCCTGAGCCTTTCGCTGGTGACTTCTTTGTGTGGAATGCACCGAAGCCGAACTTTTCGTAGGGGATGTTATGAATA
Organism: Panax japonicus; assembly: GCA_020205505.1. Lineage (NCBI taxonomy): Eukaryota > Viridiplantae > Streptophyta > Magnoliopsida > Apiales > Araliaceae > Panax > Panax japonicus. The sequence goes on along the minus strand of CM035101.1, from coordinate 33,695,616 downwards.
ACGGTGGCAAGTTGATAGGTATCAATGTGATGTGCTATCCAAGTCTTGGATGAGAGTCATAGTTTTGAATGATATTTCTATTGTTAATAAATTTCCTGACGTATTCTTGAAGACTTCTTAGCCTACCCTAAAGCGTGAAATCGAATTTTGTATTGACCCCAGTACAAAACAAATTTCTAAAACCCTCAAATATTTTCTTATCCTAAAACGAATGTAACATATGCCAAAGTCTTTGGCTTGAGCTGTTGAAGAATTACGATCGTACCATTCAATATCATCGTGGAAGAGAGAACGTTATAGCTGACGCGTTGAGTTGAAGATCGTATGCATTTACGAGTGCGGTGTTGTTAACATAAAGACCCATTTCGTATAACTTATAAATGATGAAGATAGAGTTAAAGGCTCGAGGGATCCACGTGAAGATAACGAATATACGAGTAGAATAGACTTTCAATAAAGTTAAAGCTGCTCAAGCTACCACGTTATTGAATTAAAACTAGACGAGATAGTAGAAGATTTAACGTATGAAGAGATACGTGTTAAAATCTTGGATAAAAAGGATCGTATTCAACACTCGAAGGTTATACCTCAAGAGTTAGAATCTAAAATAAAGTCAAGGTATCCTCATCTCTTCAGCATACCAGGTACGTATGTAAAATTCGAGGGCAAAATTTCATAAGGAGGGGAGATTTGTGAGACCCCAAATTTTATGAATAAAGATTTAAATTTCTCGAAATATTTTTTAATATTATGGTGTGGATTTGATATAATGTTATAGTTGTGGATAATATTTATAAATTTTGCAAAGTATACAATTTGTTGTATAATATTCGATTGGTCGGAGAATATTCTTTTTATTGGGGAATATCTGTACGACGGTACAATTAGTGGTGGATCCCACAATGGAATTATTGTCGAATTGAGAAAACGATAAAAATATTTTTATAAAAATAACGGCGAATGTGTTACCATTAAAATTGTTGAACTACTTGATAGTAAAAGTACAGTAAACGCGTGGTTGCATAGTTTTCCAACTTCCTTTGATTTTTTTCAAAAATTAATTATAGTGCGTAGCTTAAGAAATTAGCTACCTCGTGCTTAACTCCAAACATTTCCATCTCTTGGGATAACCTTATATTTGTTAACGTGATACTCCATTTTAAATTTCGTGGCAATCGGAGTTGTAGAACTCCGTTTATAGCGATTTCCGTTGAAAAATCACAAAAATTGTAATGGTCATAACTTGGTCGTTTTAACTCGGAATTAGCTCATTTTTTGACACGAGCAACATAATACAATATATTTCATTTTCCAAAAGGCCGGAATTTATTTCACAATTTAAGTTGCCAAAACAGCCCCTGGACAGATCTGGACAGAAACTTTTTGCCATGTTACAGTTTTGGAGTCCTTTACTAAATCTTAAATACAATGAGATCTGTAATTCCGATTAACGATCCGTCAATTTTGTTGGATTCTTATCTTTCCGATCTTCAATTTTCATCTATCACAATCCATATTTGGACATATTAAGCTCCCGGAAATTATCCCGGAAGTGGCTGTTACAAACTGTCATTCTAACAGTTTTTATTACCTTTGTGTAGTTTGGAAGAAATCCCATAACTTGTTCAATATTCAACCTAATTGAGTAATTCCAAAGGGGTTTTATCCTTAACACATATATTTAGCTCCACAAATTGACTACACTCAAAGATTCAAAGTAGAATGAGAGATAAGGTCATTTCCATATCATGCTTGGTTTTTCCAAAAATTTTGTTTTCGCGGTTTTGATTATGTTTCTTCCGAAGGTCATAACTACTTCATCCGGAGTCAGAATTAGTCCGTTCCAGAGTCTATGGAAAGATTATACAGTGTATTACAACATATCACAAGTCCAGAATTTTTAGAGAAACCCAACAAATCCGGAAATTTCTTATTAGGGGCAGCAGTCCACTAGATTATTCTTTGAAAAACTGTTTTGGTTCTTCTTCTTTGTTCAAGCTCATCAACCCTAAAAATGGCAAGATCTAACCATAAAATATCATATATCATGTAGACCTACCCTCATATGATTTAAAATCATAAATTCAACACTTGGTCTAAAACAACCATCACAAAACACATAAATTAACTAGAGTTTTGAGTTTAAGAAATTTTATACCTTTGATTTCTTGCTAGACCTTCTTCTTCTTCTTAGTTTGATTATGTAGCTTTAATTTCTCACCAAAAACTCCCCTTCCTCTCCTCCATGGCTGCCGAAAATACTCCTCTCTTCTCTCACTCTCTCTATTTGGTCGGGTATAAGGTAGAAATGAAGAGAACAATTCATTTCCTTTCCTTTACTTGGTTAAAATGATATTTATGAGAGAGAGAGAGAGTAGTTAAGATTAGGTGAGAGTTGGTGAGGAGTGGGTGAGGTTAGGTGGTTGCCCATGTGCTGGAATTTTCAGCAAATTTGGCCCTTGTGGGTCTCGCTTTTAATTCATTGTTTTGCGTGTTTAATCCAGTCTTTAACTTTCGGACCCGAAAACTCAAATTTTTGAGTTTATAGTCGATTCCTAGTAAATTTGATACTCCCAACGTCATGGGCACCTATGTTTCTTCAATTTATCTCCAAGTTTTAAGTTTGACTTTTCTTCCAAAAATTCAATTGTTGACTTTGACCAAAAAGTCAACCCCGACACATTTCATGTTTAGAGTCTATTCTTACTAATTTTGACGTTCCGGACTCAATTATCTTGTTCGCATCTTCAAATTCCACTTCTATCTTCGATTTTGATTTTTCTCCCTTAAACAATTGCCAAGTGGTTGCTTGCAAGTTTAATTAATGTGTTGGCACACATGGAAGAGTGGTTGGAAGTTGTTTACCAACTAAAGCTAACTATCATCACATTCATCCCCTCCTTTTCCCTCCTCTCAATAACCGGCCAAGTGGCCTTAGATTGTCCATAAATTAATCTCCTTTTATGCTTTAATTGATTAACTAAATGTTCAAAAAGTCCTCTCCCCCTTGGGCTAAAAGTTTGGGCTTGAATTAAATTAATTTCTTATGCCATAAGAAATTGACATAATCCAACACTTTAATTCTTATCCAACCCAAATCATTTAATTATGGTTTTCACTTTCTCAATCATAACTTAAATCCTTACTCACATGCCCATTCATTTTCTTAACCCAATTTAGACTTGCTATAATTAGGTTATAAAATTAATTAACCGAGACGTATAAAATAAATCTCTTAGAATTAGTATATAATTAAATACTATTATTCCCGCAACTCATAACCCTTAAGTTATTCAATCATTCATTCCTAATATATAATTAAGTTTCCTTAGCTTCTCTTATTTAAAATTGCAATTACTGACGAATCCCTATCCGAACTTAGGGTTAGGGTTTCTAATAGTTCGTTAGATTTTACTAACTTAATCAACATATGATTAATATAACTTTAGGATTTGCTAATGTTATAACTTATCTGATCAATTCTTGATCTTAAATCATTACGATTCACATATATAATCAAATATACCGACTAGTATTCGCTTTGATACTTATCCTTTCTATTCCTAGATTAGGACTTCAATTTATCAGAATCTGAAATTAGGGTTTCCAGAACCGATTTCTAGGGTTTCTTATCAGAAGTTAGAGTTTTCTAACTGAACTTTGACGTTCTTTATATATACTTAGGGTTTGACACATATATAATTAATCTGGTCAACCCTTAACCATATTCTGAACACATAAATAATCATAAACACAAAACATATTCACATAAATCCTTAATCCTGAATAATTCACCTAAACGCCTTCACGGAATTTTGAAATCCTCAAAATTCCATCCTAATAACATCAAACGCATACACTCATTTTCTGTCTAGATGTATTATTTGACCTTAAATCAATCATTTAAGATTTTAATAAATTGCCTAATTTCTCGGATTGTCACATCTTCCTTCCTAACCTTCAACTGATGATACCACGTCCGCAAATCTATTTTAGAAAAATACTTTTTCCCCTTTCAATTGATCAAAGAGATCATCGATCTTGGGCAATGGGTATTTATTATTTATCGTTAACTTGTTCAACTCCCGATAGTCGATACAAAGCCTTAACGATCCGTCTTTCTTCTTGACAAACAACATCGGTGCTCCCCACGGTGAAACACTTGGTTGAATGTACTTCTTGTCCAATAGTTTATGTAGCTGAACCATTAGTTCTTTCATTTCCACAGGCGCCATACGGTACGGTGCCCTTGAGACCGGTGCCGTTCCTGACATAGTGTCTATCACAAATTCGATCTCCCTATCCGGCGGTAAACCCGATAATTCACTTGGAAATACATCCATGAATTCATATACTATAGGTATTTGTTCCATGGTTGCTCCCACTCTCTGGGTATCAACAACATGGCATATGTAACCTACACAAACCTTCGTTAAAAGTTTTCTAGTTTGTGTCATCGTAAGGCAACACAGACGTCCCGGCAATTTACTACCGTAAAATACTACAGGAGGTTGTCTCAACGTCCTGATGCTCACACTTTTCCTTTGGCAATCTATAATTGCTCCATTGTTAATCAACCAATCCATTCCGAGAATTAAGTCGAATTCTCCTAACTTTATCGGTATTAAATCTATCGATAACTTACAACCACGTACATCTACGCAACAACTCCTATGAATATCTTCAACAGGAATTATCTCTTCGTTTGCTACCTTAATGTTCAAAGGTATAGGCAATTTTTTGGGAAATAATTCTAGTCGTCTAGCAAAATCACATGCTATAAACAAACAAGTAGCACCCGAATCAAATAGCACGTATGCATTTATATTGTTGATCGGAATAATACTTACAACTACAAACCCTGATGCCACCGCATCTTGGACCGTCATATTAAAAGTGTGGGCCATTGATTTTCCCAGCTAAGCTTGACCACTAATAGCTAACTTCTCGCTATTAGGTCCCTTATTTCCTTCTATCCACTTCTTTCGGCAGTTCTTTGCTATGTGGTCAGTTGATCCACATACAATGCATCCGTGATTCTTCTTCAGATTGGGACAGTTGGGCAAAATGTGCCCTTCCTGTCCAAAATTATAACATACCACCTTACCTTTGAGACAGACTCCTAAGTGAGTTTTCCCACAGGTTTTATAGGCCTCCATCCTCCTCTTAGAGTCCCCTTGTTTTACTCTGGTATTCCAAGAGTTAAAGCCCTTCCTTTTCTGACCGTCGCCACTCCCACTGGCTCCCTTGGTCTTGGTTCCTCCATCAACCCTGCCTTTGGTCTTCTTATTTTTGTGGTACTGGCTAAGAGCCTTAATCCCACCTTCAGTAATTATTGCTTTTTCTAGTATGGTTCCAAAGGAAGTACTTTGGAACACAGAGATTCGGATATAGAGCCAGGGTTTCAAACCCTGCTCAAACCTTCTAGACTTTCTCACTTCAGTATCCACTTGATGTGGAGCAAATCGTGCCAGTTCATTAAACTTGGCAGCATACTGGAGAACTGTCATATCCCCTTGTCTCAATTCCAGAAACATCATCTCCATCCTCCCTTGCATACTCGTGGGAAAATAGTTCTTGAAGAAAATCTCCTTGAACCTCTCCCACATTAGATTTCCTATATCGGCCCTAGCCTGGTTTGCCTCCCACCAGAAGTTGGCCTCTCCTTTCATTAAATAGGTTGCAAAGCAAACCTTATGTCCCTCCTCAACATTTTCTATAAAAAATGCTTTCTCGATTTCTTTTACCAATGTCTGGGCTTCTATAGGGTCCGTAGTTCCCTTGAACTCCGGCGGACCTACACTTTTAAAATCTTTAAAAGTAGTAGCTCGTACTACTCCAGGGATTACGGGTACATTATCCCCCGTTCTATTAAATGCAGCCGTTAAGAGATTAACGAACTCCTGCATTGGATTAACCGGACCACCCTCCGGTTGGTTAACATTAGCGCCTTGATTTTGTTGTCTCCTTCTTGGCGGCATTTCGCTGTTAAGAAAACAACACATCATTATTACTTTATTCTTGTTGGTTTGTTATTGTTTGTAATAAAACAACAACTCATACTCATTACTCAACATATTCCATAAAAAGATTTATATTGATTCATTACTTGTAGTGTAATACTACATTGTTTACATTACTCAGCCTTAGCTGATTACATTTCCATCCCGCAATTACTTTCCAAAAATTAAGATTTACAAAAGACTACCTTTTGTTATACAAAAGAGGGTTTTACGTCAGTACTAGATACATAATATTTACATATCTATTCTACTCTAGCTATTGCTAGATTACATCTGCCGTAAGGCATTCTCAAAATCTGCTCTGGCCAAACTGGCAATAACATCTTTACTGATGGTATAACAGGTATGTCCTGCTTCTACCTGATATCCAGCTACCTGTTGCTGGAAATCTACATGAGAACTCTTATGAATATAGTACATCCTCTCCAACTTCCGCTTCTTAGTCTTTAGCTCCTGCTTGAGCACAAAGACTTCACCTTTCAAATCTCGGACTTTGTCCATAGCTAGGACTCTATCATCGTGCTCCTCTTCCCACATTCCTTCCATACTAGCCTTGTCCTCACGGATAGCTTGGAGTTCCTCTTTCAACTCCTTAACTTCTTGGCAGTAATGGACATTCCTATCCAATACCGACATAAATAGTGCTTTCATTGATTCCCCCATAGACATTTCCTCTGTAGGTGGAACCTAGTCCTCTATAGGTGGAACCTGGTCAAAGAACATCACGTTCACCTCCTCCTCTAGTATGCCATCAAATATAGACATGTACTCTATAATAAAATATTATAGTTTGATTAGTACACATCAGTAAAATAATAAAAATACATAACATAATATAATGCATTTTTATAAGGTTACTTTCCATCTTTTACTTCTTTATTCTTTCGTAAGGTTATGACTTAAGGTTCTACTTTCCCCCATAAGTTTTATAACCTAGGCTTTGATACCAACTTGTAGCGCCCCCAAATTCGGGTATCTTCCAACCCGACAGATGGTGCTATACTGTACAACCTTCATACATTCATTCAATTAAAAAGTATCAAAGAACGAACATAACTTCTATATATTTAAAGTAATATTTACATTTCCCAAGTTCTAAACCCATTACAAAGGTTCTTTGTCATAATATCAGTTAAATTATAACAACAGACCTATACAATTACAAGACAGCTTAGTAATCTGCCTTAGCTTTTCCTTTATCTTTTCCTGATCCTTCGGAACGTTCAGTCTTAGTTGCATTCATATGGTTCAACCAAGAGTGAGCATAACTAGTTCAGCAAGTATAACAATTTAGTAACAACATGCTTGACATATACACTTATCCTACACTTAGTCATTACTTCAAAGTCTTTGTCAATACTCCTACTTGATCATCACACTTACTTGATCACCACATCACTTGATCACCACACATTCACCATATTAATATGGTTTTACCCCATGGGTCTATTAACCCATGGATTCTAGCTTGGGCTTGGATTAACAAATCCTTGGGCCTTATATTAACAAACACTTGTTGGCTCATTAATTAATAGTTGAGCTTCTCTCATTAATTCACTTGGACTTGTATATAATTATTAACCAATCATCCAAGTCCATTAACTTTCTTAATACATATTGTTGTTATATTGTTTTCGTATTCTAATTCATATAGAATTTATATACGATATTTCATCCTTCATACAAACTCGTATAATAATTCGCATTATACTCGTTTTCATTACTTCGTACAATACCAAGTATCATACCATTATTACTTATTCTTTAACACTTCTCTTTGCTTACCGCTCATAAATTAAGTCCACAAGCGAATTATTACATTTCCAATAACTATATTTTTATTACCTAATCCATCTTACCTTGTTATTTCATCATTACGTATTTCTCGGAAACTCAAAATTATATCTCGAGCAAATACCGATAAATTATGTTTTTTCAGAAAATTTCTCGGAAAACTTTTATTTTCGTCTTAGAATTCCAAACACTTTAATTCATCCACGTAGCCCAAATACTACGATATTCTAACATCAATTGGTTATACAATGACAACCATCTTGATAACACATGGAATATGATTTTATTATTATTTAATTTAATAAAATCATTTTACAATAAGATCCGAGTTTCTCGGTCGTTACATCAACCTATTCAGCTCAAAGGTTTTGACAATCCTTTGAAAGTGGCTGCACCAGAACCAACTATCTTACCATTCAGACCACAATATCCTGTTATCAGCCTACAGAAAGTTCCATGGAATTATGAAGAGGTTGAAGGATCCATGTCTCATATAACTGCTGCAGTGTCAAAGGATAATCCATTATATCTTCCCCAACGGGTGATAAAGCCTACCATCAAGTTAAAGGGGAAAATACCCATGGAAGAAATTTAAGATTTCCTTCGTACTATGGGTCATAATGAAACTAAGATGGTTCTAAGCTTAAGAGAAGCTCCACAATAAATTTTCATACTAGACTTGGTTTTCTCTTCCAAAGATCACAGAAAGATCTTGCTCAGGGTTTTGGAAGATGCCCAACTGCCTAAGTCAGTAGATGTTGAAAAATTCCAGCATCTGGTGGATCACATCTTTAACAACAATGTGATATCTTTCACTGACGATGATATACCTCTTGATGGGATGGGTCATTGTAAGTCGTTGCACATAGAGGTAATGTCCTTCGAATACGTGGTTGCAGTAGTGTTGATAGATGGAGGATCATCCTTGAATATATGCCCTTATACGACTTTGGAGAAGATGAATATCAATCTCAAGAGAATCTGAAGCACCCATATTGTTATCAAAGCTTTTGACGGATCCCGACAAAACTCTGTCGAAGAAATTGAACTACCTGTGGAGATCGGTCTACATACATTCAGCGTATCCTTCCATGTACTCAAAATAGATATAGGATACAACCTGATCTTGGGAAGACCATGGATTCATATGGCTGGAGCCGTCTCATCCACCCTGCATCAGCAGCTTAAATACATCATTAATAGTAGCCTAGTCACTTTTAATGATGAGCCAGAATTTCCTGAAGAATGTGACATCCCGCTCATCAGTTTCAATTCAGAAGTTGAGCCTGTCAGCTTTTATGTCCTGGAGATGAGCAACACTCATTACCATCCCATTGGGGCTCTTCCTCTAATACCCAGAGTTTTCGTCGAAGTAATGTCGGCCAGTCAAGAAATGTTATCTTTGGGTTATTAACCAGGACAAGGGTTGGGCAAAGATCATCAGGGAATCAAGCGCCCAATTCAAGTTCTCAATCAAACACGGATAGCTCGACTAGGCTATTCTGCTAGCTCCAATCACAGGAATCCTCACAAACACAAACAAGTTCCTTCATCTTCAGCCATAAGGTGATTTCCTGTACTTACATGAGCTGAATCTATACAGAATTCAGTAAAAGTTCCTGCGCATTTGATTACCATGTTATTTACTTAGTCAATACCAGTTAAAGGAAAAGAAATCTTGATACCAGATCTGGAGGTGGAGGATAAGGACTGGAGGCGTAAGCAAGACATTTCCAGGCGCTTATCAAATATACGGATCATCATCAATCCGGATAGTACAAATAGAATCACCCAAGAAAATGATTGCTTAGATATCATGGTCATCATTCAGGAGAAAGAGGACGACAACAGCCCCTCCATCACAACCGTTTACCAAGACTTCACCCTTGGCAATTGGAACAACACTCCTTGCATTTGCCGACGAGGATAAAAATGGAAGAAACTTCCTCTGCCATGTAAATAACAATAACTGCTTACTTTCTGTACAATATTAGCAGTTGTTTTGTCATTACATGCTAACACTTTGTATGATTGAACAGTTTCACATATGTTAAGTGAAAGAATTTTGTTTCATGACTCTAAAGTTAGATGTGCATGTGATTGCTGATAAGGTGCCTTTTCTCCACAAGGACTGTACCTTTGATGAAAAGTTGAACTCAGACTTGATGGAAATATAAGAAGACATTGAGATACCTCAGGAGATCAAAGAGTGGGTCAAAGATAAACCCAAACCAAACCTTGATCAAACCACCACATTTAATCTCAGAACCTTAGAAAGCCCTAAACTAATCCATATTGGTACGAACCTCACTCCAAACCAAAGGAATGACATGGTTACATTATTAACCCAATTCCAGGATGTGTTTGAATGGTCTCATGAAGATATGGTGGGTTTGTCCACTGACATAGTCATTCACCACCTTCCCATTAAAGTGGTATTCAAGCCAGTCAGGCAGAAGCTCTGGCGATTGAAGCCGGAGTGGAGTTTAAAAGTTAAAGAAGAAATTGTAAAACAATTTCAAGCAGGCATAATCATGGTGTCCACATACCCTGAATGGCTATCCAACATAGTCCCCGTGCCTAAACCAAGAGGAAAGGTGCGAGTTTACGTGGATTACCGGGATCTGAATAAAGCTTGCCTTAAAGATAGTTTTCCCGTGCCATTTATCCACATTCTCATTAACAATACTACTCAATACAACATGTACTTCTTTGTTGATTTCTTTATAGGGTACCATCAAATCATGGTTGTAGAAGAGGATCGTGAGAAAATTGAATTCATCACTCCTTGGAAACCTTTTGCTACAGACAATTATCATTCGACCTCATCAATGCCGGAGCTACCTACCAGCAAGTCATGATGGCTCTTTTCCATAATTTAATGCACAAGGAGATAGAGATCTATGTGGATGACATCATTGTCAAGTCTTGAAGGGAGGAAGACCACCTAGAATATCTCAGAAAGCTCTTAAACAGGTTACGTAAGTACAACCTGAGTTGAATCCAACCCAGTGCGTCTTTAGAATTAAATCAGGCAAGTTGCTAGGATTCCTAGTCAGCCACAAAGGGATTGAGCTGGATCCCACTAAAATTTAGGCCATCACAGAAATGCCCATTCCTCAGATAGAGAAGGAAATACGGGGATTTTTGGGAAGAATCAACTTCATCAGCAGATTCATCTCCCAACTCACAGCAACCTGTGAACCTATTTTCAAGTTGTTAAGGAAGAACTCCTCCATGAAATGGAATGATGAGTGCCAGAAAGCCTTCCTTACAATCAAAGAGCAGCTAGTCAGAGCTTTTATTTTGGTACCTCCTAGGGATGATGTTCCCATGTTCATGTACCTTTCCATTAATGATAATTCCATGGGCTACATGCTTGGACAAAAAGACGATAGAAGCCAAGAGTGAGCTATCTAATACCTCAGCAAAAGATTCACCAGCAGTGAACACAAGTATACTCTGATTGAGAAAACTTGTTATGCTTTAGCATGGGCTTCCATAAGGTTACATCATTACTTCCATGGTCACACAACCCATCTCATATCCCATATGGATCCTCTCAAGTGCATGTTCAGTAAACCCATATTGAATTATCGACTGTCCAGATCACAGTTGATCGTACAACAATTTGACATTATTTACGTGACGCAAAATTCTATCAGAGGTCAAGGAATTGAAGATCAACTGGCAGTCGCACCTTCATGGGATTTCAAACCTTTAGAAATAGACTTCCTTAATGAAGGGGTAATGACAGTTCAGTAACACCATCAGTACGATGCACACCAAACATGGAAGATATATTTTGATGGAGCTATAAATATGGAAGGTAATGGAGCTTAGGAAGTTCTGGTATCTATTACGGGGGAGCGGTATCCCATCGCTATCAAATTGCAGTTTGCCAACACCAACAATAGCTGAGTATGAAGGCTGTATCATGGGGCTAAAATATGCCCACCCAATGGGCATCAGGCGGTTAACTGTCTTTGGAGATTTCGAGTTGGTAATCAGACAAACCACACGAATCTATCACATCAAAGGTCTACACTTGATGCCTTTCCATCGGCAGGTTCTATAGATGTCTTTGGAGTTTGAAGAAATATCCTTCCTCCACATTCCTCGTAATAGGAATGACTTTGCGGATGCGCTAGACACCTTGGCCTCCTTGATCAAAATACTCGACAAGGAAAACATGTCAACCATCACATTTACCCAACAAAAGGCTCCAGCCTATTGGAATTATGTTGGAGAATTATTGGATGAGCTACCTCCCATCCAACACCCTTGGTATCAGCATATCAAGGAGTACTTACAAGATGGATCTACACTCATTGTGGCGAGCCTGATTGAAAGAAGACAGATCCATCGACTGACTATGAAATTCTACTTGAGCGAAGATGTTTTAAAGCCCTTGAATTCGGATACTTGAAACCCAAACTCAGTGCTTCACGATACCATTTCTATGAGCGGAATATTACTAATAATAATAACCATAATATATATACCAACTAAATTTACATATTTATCAGAGTTTAAAACCCAAGTATGTTGTGAGACCTCAAATTTTATGTATAAATATTTAAATTTCTCAAAATATTTTTTTTAATAGTATGGTGTGGATTTGATATAATGTTATAGTTGTGGGTAATATTTATAAATTTTGCAAAGTGTGCAAGTTGTTGTATAATATTCGATTGGTTGGGGAATATTCTTTTTGTCGGAGAATATCCCTACGATGGTACAATTATTGGTGAACCCCACAACAGAATTATTGTCGGATTAAGAAAACGACAAAAATATTTTTATAAAAATAACGACGAAAGTGTTACTGTTAAAACTGTTAAACTACTCGGTAGTAAAAGTACAGTAATACGCGTGGTTGCATAGTAGCACATGGTATTGATTATTCATGTTTAGGTAAGAAGTCACTCAGTTATACTCAATTACTGCTACAGTAATTGTTGCATCATATCTCTAATATTATTGATTCAATTATTGTCACAGTATCATCTGTATAATATGTTATATTATTAAATCAATAATTGAGACGGTAAAGTTATTCATATTATTATTTGCAATATTGACATTGTCTAGAAGTTCTGTCAAGGAGAGGTTTGGTCACCTAGTTGCGCGCCAATAAGGAAAAATCCTTATCGGAAAGCCCACACTTTCTTGGGAATGTCCTGGTTGTTAAATATTATGAGTTATAATATTAATGATGAATAAGTTCGTGTTGATTAAAGATGAAATTGATAGTTCTATTGTGTTGTGATTAATAGTGTTAGTAGAAATCGACATTTATTTCGATAATAATTAATGTCTGAAGGTTATATTGACCAATCGGGTATTCGGTGCACTTTTCGTGTCAGAGTACTATTCATGGGTTACTATTCACTCGGTTACTATTCACTATAGTATTGTTCACTCGGGTATTTGGGACACTTTTTGTGTCAGAGTACTTACTATTCACGGGATATGTGACAACCTGATATTTTCTATATAAATAAATCATAAATTTTGCGTATAAATTTTTTTTTATTTATTAAAATAAATATGAATGATATGTGCCAAGGTAATGTGTAATTATAATTATATGTGTGATAAATAAAATTTATTTATTACATTAAGTATTGCAAATAAATTTATTTTAGAATTATTGATTATTATCAATTATATTTTTATACTAATTAATTCCTTATTGGAAATGTTTTATTAATTATTTTTCAAGGAAAATATAATCTTATATTATTTAAATAATATATGAAATGATTTTAGAATAATTATTTATTTTAAAAGTAAGAATGCGTGAAAGGTATTATGTATGTATTTATGTGATGAATATAAAATATATTTATTACATGAATGGTTATGAATAATTTTATTTTAGAAATATTGCTCATTATAAATTATATTCTAATAATAATTAGTTTTATAGTAAAAATGTTTTTAATGATTGTTTTCCAAGAAAATATGATAATTATATTAATTGAATAATATATGATATGATTATAGAATTTTTATAATACTTATTTTATTATATGAATTTTGTTCAAGATATTAAGTAAATTATTTCTACTTAATTAATAAGGTTATATATGAAAGATAATTCAGATATGGAATCCAAACCCTAATTTTGGATTTTGATCAAGGAATGAGAATAATAATATTATATTATTATTTGTCAGTGTTATAGATACGTATGGTTATGTGTGTAATGTTAATGTGTGGAATAGTTTTATTATATTATGAACAAACACTAATTTTATGGACAAAAACTAATTTCAAAGTTAAATGAGACTTTAAAATATGTTAAGTCAATATGTTATGTGATTCATCATAATTATAATTATTATTAATCAAGAAAAAACCCTAATTGTAAATTAAAATCGTAATTTCTTAAATTAGAAACCCTAAATAATAATTAGCTAATTGCTAAATAAAAAATCCTAATTTAAAACTCAAGTTGAGTTCGACACTGTTATATAACTGTGTTATATGGTGCATGCATGTTATGTATTATTAATTTTATATTGATTAGGTAAACCCAAATTAATAATTTAAAAATATTAATTTCTAGAAACCCTAATATTTATTTTATAAACCCTAATTTATTTAAATTATAAACCCTAATTGTTAATTTGGAAAGCTTAATGTTAATTAATGTATCATAACCCTAATTAGTAAGTTGTTAATTAATTAGAAACCTTTATTTTGTATTCTAGAAACTAAAATTTTATTATTTTATTACTTATTTTTATTTTTTTTTATTTTTCAAATCCTAGATTGGAAATTCTAGAATTATTTTTAAACCCTAAAATGGTCCAAACCCTAAATCCAAACCCTAAACCCTAAGGGTTTGACAAGATTACAAGATTTCCCTTAAATTTCCAAGCGAAAAGACAATTTTACCCCTCTTGCATAATTGAGATTACTTGCAAATCATGCTATAATAAGAGTTGGTCAACAACTCTTACCAACCCCATGTGACTACAATGTCAGCAATCAGCCACAAATCTCAGCAATATTCAATGCATCCAACATTTATATAAGATCAAGGAGAGAGAAAATATCATTGTTTAGCTTATTTTGTACAAACACAAATCCTAGAGTCTCTCTCTCAAGACCAACGAAAAAAAAATAGTATATCAGTTCTAAATCAAAGTCCCGCGAATTCCTCTAACAAATCAGAAGCCTAAGTTCCAGAAATCAAAGCTTAAAGGTATAAACCCTAATCAAAATTTCGGACTTTGATCCTCTATTAAAAGTTATGTTTGAGTGTTAGGATATGTTGTATATGTTAGGTTTGTAATATTCATGAACGCAATCAAATTGCACAAAATTAGCGGAAACGTGAAAAATTAGAGTTTTAAAATTTTTACAAACCATAAACCCGGATCACCCTTTATGCGCAATTATTAATTAAACGAAAAGATATGAATAAGAATCATACCCTTGAAGATCCAAGCTTCCTCAGGTACAAGTTCACCTCCAATCCTTTTCGCGTTCATCTTGAATCCACCGGGTTTGGTTCCTTCCTTTGATCAACGTTAGCCACCCAAGTGTTTGGCCTCTAGAGGTGATCCACCAAGGAAGAAGAAGAATTCAAGAAGATGGGTATTTGGCTCAAACCCTAGTTTTCTATCTCTATAGAAAAAGGGGCGTACTCTCCAACAAATTGGAATAACGTATATTTGATATCTGATATAAGACTCCTCTTATAAAGATATCAAGTAACCCTATTAAAACAAGGTATTATTTATTTAATTAAACTCTTTTGTTAGATCCCAGAGGGCACAATAGATCTAGAAGGGGGGTTGAATAGATCCTTTTCTTTTGAAATACTTTTCTGGTTTATGATGTATTGTTCATATTAGATTATACGACAAATATAGAATCTTTTCAAGCACAGCGGAATAAGTAAAAGATTCCCCTCCTTCATTGATATATTCATAATCATGCAAACATTGTTCGTTGGGTTAGTTTAGTTGTAAGCAGTTAAAACATACATAGCAGTTATAGCAGCTATAGACTTAATGTAAATGACATAATGTAAAAGACACAAGGGGTTTTAAGTGGTTCATAGACTCAAGCTCCTAATCCACTCTTCTGCTTTCAACTAGCAGGATTTCCACTAAGGAAGGGCAGCACCCTGAATCTCTATGATTCCTTCAAGGCCAGCAGCCTTGGGATTTCAGTTCATTAAGAACTCTTCAAGGCCAGCAGCCTTGGGACTTCACTAGTTCCCTAGGAACTCTTCAAGCCCAGCAGGCTTGGAACTTCGTTTAGTCCCTCTGGACAAGGACCCTTTGGCCTTGCTTTGTTTTAGTCCCTCCGGACAAGGACCCCTCAGGCCCTGGCTTCTTTGAATTGGTGTTGTTGTTGTTGGAGTCGGTGCTGAGCTGCTAAGATGTCTTCATGCTCTGAACATCTTCTATCTTCAGCAGCTTCGGCTCGATCATCCTTGAAGAGCAGTTGAGTGTTGCATGATGCTCAGCTTCTTAGGTGACTCAACTACTCCGGATGACCCCCTTGATGAACAGCCTTGAAGATCATTCTCCTTGGTACTTGATGGCTGCACATGAGAGGCTTCTAGGATGACTGTAAGCTCTTCTGCAAGGTACCTAGAAGCTTTCTCAAGCTTGACACCAAGATGGCTTTTGCGATCTCCCTTCTTGCTACTCGATGCCTTCCCATGATGGACTTGCTAAGATGACCGTAAGCTCTTCTCTATTGTACTTAGAGTCTTCCCATGATGGACATCCAGATGACATGATGCTCTTCTTTCTCTCGGCAGTTCAGAACACTCTTCATGTAGTAGAACTCTCACTTCTACATAGTAGAACTCACACTTCTACTTCCTGCTTGATCTGACTTTTGAGTGTTCTTGGTGGATCGTAGAGTGAGTCTCTGGACTCACTATTACTTGATTCGATCAGTCCACCTTCTCTCCAAAACTCAACTATTCTAGCAACCTTTGATCTTTGAAGCTCTTCTTCATTTATACACCTTCCCAATCCTTCCGTTGGAAAGTAGCCGTTGGAAGCTATTCAAATGTCCTCACAGATCCCAAGTTGCTTGATGTAGACTGCTTGATGTGACATGACATACTTTTTGACTCTGCAGTCTACTTTTTCACCTACCCTGTCAGATGTATCACTTTACTGTCCTGGGCAGGTCGAAGACTTTATTTCTTCTGATTTCTTGATCAGAGGTTGTCCTTTTGCATCGGTGCTCTCAATAAGCACTTGTCCGAATTATCCTTCAGATTGAACCATTGCCAATGCCTCAATCTTCAGGTATCCGAGCTCTACGATTCTGATGCACGTCTTCAGGGACCTGATCGTAGTGTCTTGTTGACTGGTGGAGACAACACTACGATCTAGAAGAGTGTTGATTGGATCTTCAATGTAGAACACCTCTTCCTTGTATTGTGCAGTGCTTCAATACTTCTGTTTGCTTCGATTGTTCTCAGATATTGATGGCTTAATTCCTTGCTCTTGTTCCCTTCTGAATATCAAGACACTTCAGATTTGTGGCGCGTCCAGCTTGCTTTCTCCTGGTGATCTTCCGCTCACTTATCATCAATGAACTGACCCTGCACTTAATCACTTTAGCCTTGCTCTTCAGAAGCTGACCAATATCTCGGTTCACCTTCCATCAGTTCTTTCTTTGTCTGACAAACACTACGATCCTGGTTGTTTCCAAGATCGTTGTCTTCTGTTTTCTTGATAGCAACTGCTTTAGCTGACTTTTCCTTAGTCAACTGCTGAAGTCTTCTTTGAATCATCTTGTGGAAGACTTCATCACGAACGGCCTTTAAACTCAATCTTGATGCTGATTAGTTTGGTGCTTACTTCATCTGCTAGCCTGCATGCCATTCGTTGAGTGCTCTTTGGTTCCCTTATGTGGAGTACATCTTTGCAGTGCCAACTAGAGGCTTCGTACCTTTGGATATTCTGGGAGTGCTCATTCGTTGAGAACCGTATCTGCTCTACGATTCTGTCTCAGCATTGTGAGCATTACTGTTGGAGTCGTAGTTCTGCACCCTACGATTCAGCTTTTGCTGTGCAGACTCTACGTTTCAAAGATCACACTATGATCTTTGACTCTGCACACTACGATCGTAGAGTTAGCTTGGTGAACGTTGAGTCCACTCTACGATTGCTGACTTGAGCTTGTTGTCTTCATCTGATATTGTCCGACTACGATCTCTGCATTTGTTCAGTGGACTCTACGATCGCAGAGTGTGGTCTACGATCCTTGTCTTTGACTTTGGCATCGCTAGACTCTACAACTCTGAGCGTAGAGTGCATATCATACTTAGCTTCGGCAGTTTTTCGTTCGGCTTATAGGCAGGCTGTCTCTACGATTCAGAACATGACTTCCTCAGTATACTATGATCCCAAGGAGGCTCTTCTCGACACACTGCGATCCTTCTTCGTTTCCCCTGGAAGTCTACGAACTCTGAGATCTCACTATCTCGCATACTCCTATTCTGCCTCGATAGCTCCCGAGTTAACTCTGACTCTCCTGGCAGACTACGACTTCTGGTGCAGTGCTCGACGATCAGACAAGCCTATCTATTACATCATACGATCAACCTAACAAGCTTGATCTTTCTATATTTATAGTCCTTGTACATTATTTCTTTTT
This sequence comes from Panax japonicus, assembly GCA_020205505.1. Classification (NCBI taxonomy): domain Eukaryota; kingdom Viridiplantae; phylum Streptophyta; class Magnoliopsida; order Apiales; family Araliaceae; genus Panax; species Panax japonicus. The sequence continues at coordinate 33,677,146 of CM035101.1, read as the reverse complement.
AAGGACTTTACAAAGCCGTTTAGCTTATGTAGGATCAACCTAACATTTTTGATCAATTCATTCTAAGTCCTTGTACATATATTTCTATTTATCTGTCAAAGGACTTAACAGCTTTTCTTCATGCAAACATACTTGCATATTCATTCATATATATCGTAATCAAATCATATATAAATAGGAATACCATTCACATGTTTATTCCTGACAATCTCCCCCTATTTGATTATGACAAAAACAATAAGTGCATATGCATGTTATGAATGAATCTTAGATACAGTGAGAAGCTGTATTTCTAAACAGTTAATCATGAATGTCATTTATATTAATATGGCAATTATATATCTTCAGACATTCTAAATCCTGGATCCAGAACATACTAACAGACTAGAGATATACCTCCTTGGCTCCATGTATGATTCCAGGATTCTTGTTGATCGGTTACTCATCTTCTGCTGCTTCTTGCTCCCCCTCTGATGGTGGCCTTCTATCTTTGCTTGATTCCCCTTCATCACTTTTCTGATCTGACTCCTCTTCAGCTTCTTTGAACTTGGTATCATCATCTTCAGGCTCCCCCTCAGATGATGATTCTCTTGCTCTTCCTGCTGCTGCTTTCTTCTTTGTTGACTTTTTCTCCCTTAACCCTCTACTCTTCTTTTGATGCCTCTTGCTCCTCTTTTTTCTTCGCCTCTCTTTCTCCCCCTTTTTGTCATCAATCATTTGGGAGAGCTGCTCCATGTTGGACATAAGCTGCTCCATTAGGTAGGAGGAGTTTGCAACTTCAAACTTTAGCTCTTGCTGTCCGAGTTCAAGTTGCACAGAGAAAGACTGTTTCAGATCGTCAATCTTGTCAGAGAGGGCCTCGATCTGCTTTGCATTTTCCTTCTGGACTTGTAGAGCTTCTGCCTTCTGATCTTGGATGGCCTTCTGATAGATGTTATCTCTCTCTTGGAGTTTGTGAGATACATCAGCCAAGATAGCTTGAAGCTTGTGCTGGAAGGCATCATCTCCTGCTGCGGTCTGCTTCTGTATTTCTTCAGTGAGCATAGATATCTTCTTGCTTAAGTCATCAGAGTTCTTCAGTAGTTCCTGCTCTAAAGCAGTTTGATCATTTTGATTGGCAGCTTCAGGTGGAGCAATGGATTGGACTCTACAATTGTCATCTTTGGACAAATTTTCAAAGGTGTGGATAATCTGAACAATCGTGGAGTACCAGTTGCTTGTGGAGAATGATGGAGTGTCTGTTAGCAGTGCTTGATCATAAGGAGACTCCTGAGATTGGATTTGAACATCATAAGCAGTCGAGTGATCAGACTCTACGATCAGCTTCTTGGACATGGTTCTTCTTCCTTCAGAGTCCACCCTGCGATCGTAGGGGATGTAGAGATTTCCAGCATGTCGATAGATTTTGAAGTGGGGCTGGTTTGTGATCAGCTTGGTGGCAAACTTCTTCACTCTTGGAAAGTTCTGAGCCACCAGTTCCATGCTTGGAAACTGCTTATAACACCAACTGAAGTAGCTTCCATCTTTTTCAGTAATGGCCTTTAGCCATGGCATCCACTGGAAGAACCATCTCATTAGCAGATCATCAGGGTTGTATAGGATGGTTGTGCAGTCCATTTCCATGTTGTTCCAGTTCTTGACCAAGTCAAAAGAGGTCATTCTTACTACTCTGATCTGTTCTCCTCCATGGTTTACCCATCTTTCGGGAGGAGTCTCTGATGGTTCATTTGGGACTTCTACTACTATTCTCCTGATAAATCTTGCAGGTGAGAGAACAGGGTGGAGTTCTGAATTTCCTGATTCCTGATCTTCAGAGTTGGAATCATTTCCAGCTTCTTCCTTCTCAGAGCCAGAGCCATTTAGATCAGCTTCAGCAGAGAGGTCTTCGTGTTGCATTTCGTGTTCAGACTCTTCTTGAGCATCTTTAGCAGAAAATCCTTGTTGACTTTCATTTTCTGAACTTTCTTCAACAAGACTTTCCTTAGATACCTCTTCTTCACTGTTGACTCTTTCTTCATAATCTTCTCCTGAGGATACAGATTCATCATCACTTAATTCAATGATGGCATTAGATTGGCCACTGTTCCTTTTTGAGGCAAACTGGGCTTGCAGTCTGTAGCTCTTTCTTCTTTGTGGAGGTTCAACTATCGGAGAGACAAATTTTTCTTCTTCCTCAGTCTCAGACTCCACTTCCTTATCCGATAACCTTCTTTGAATGTCCGCACTGACAGGGGCAGATTCTTCTTCCTTGTCCTCGTCATTTTCTGAGTCATCATGAAAGTTCTCTTGGATTGAGGGGACATGTTCTTCTTCTTCTTCTCGGATAGCATTTTCTGACCCATTCTCTGGGCTGGTTGGGGCAGTTGTATTTGGGGATGCACTTTGTTTAGAAATTTCTTTTTCTTCATCAGAGTTGCTTTTCTGAGTATTGGCCATGGGGCTAGAGCACCTTTCCTTATTAGCAGATGTATTGATTTGAGAAGTTAAGGCTGGTTTGTCCTCCACCTTAGTTTTCTTGCTGACTGGCCCTTGAAGCAACCTGCTGCTTCTTCTTTTTGTGGTCTCAACAGTTTGGGCCTTTTCTTCTTTACTCTTGTTCAAGGAGGAGACTCTCTTTGGTGGGGCCTGAGCTTTTTTCACGTCACCAGCTCTTTTTACTACTTTTGATTTCTTCCTAGCTGGTGTGATTTCAGCTGCTTCAGAGTCACTGGACTCAGAGCTCTCTTCCTTTACTGTCTTCCTCTTCTTTGTAGAGGCTCTACTGCTGCTCCCAGCTGTCAGTCTTTTGTTCTCCTTAGGGCTCTTCTTCCAGTTTTCAAATAGTTGAGGAGACATCACCTTGTGCACATTTAGGGCTTCTCCCTCATCATCTTTGATCTTTCTCCCTAGCTTTTTCTTCAGTATAATACTTAACAGCCTTCCATGATATACCTTGGTCAGGGGCTTCTTCTCAGTTTTCTCTACCCATTTGGAGATCTGATCTATCAAGATAGATCCAAAGTCAATCTGTTTCTTCAGCACTATTGCAGACATGATTTTCAACTGCTGGTCGATCACTGTGTCATGTGCTGTGTTCTTACATAGTATGCACTTTCCAACTATTTCAGCGAGGAACTCATATTGCTCAGGGAACTCCTTCTTCTTCATATCCTTGAAACTGGGGTTTCTTTGATACCCCATAATTTCCTTAGCTAATTCAATATTGACTTCATCAAGGTTCTTTAGGCCTTGGTTAGGAAATCCTAGGCATTGGTTTAGGTCAGAAGATTTTAACTTGAGAGACTGACCTTTAACCTTGGTGGTAAGGGTTTCCGAATTTATAGAGACGTTTGAGTAGAACTCTTTAACCAGGTTGCAGTAGACTCGAGTATCTGCTTCAAGGCATTCGGAAAATCCAGTCTTCTTTAAAAGCTCAAGGATATCTCTGAACTTCTTTTCAGATTTGTTAAATAATTTGGTTCCAAGCTGAATACCAGTGATCACTTGCCAATTTTCCATTTTGAGTAGTTTGAAGAATGTGGGTATTAAATATAGAAAGGTTTATGCGAGATGACTGTCTGGTTGGTAAGGCTCTGGAGGTTAACTGATTTTGCTCTTGAAAAGCTTTCTAGGGTTTTGAAAATGGGAGGGAGAAAGGTTCGATATCTTTTGGTAACTGTCTGCAGATTTGAACTTGTCTTTATGGCAGTTCCTTCTAACTCTGCATACTTAGTGATGTGTCAACTGTCCATTGGTTGCACGTTGCCCAGTAATGAGCTGTAACGTCCCACCACATTTCAGTTGTTGGAGGAGTGGACGTTTAATTGACGTGGCTTTGACCGTTGACCTTTTGATTCGTAGAGTTACATGATGAGATAGCTATAGACTTTACGATTTCATTTGTTTACTCAATGATCAATTTTCTGAGAGATGCTGTATTAGATGGCTTCGTCTTACTTCGATGCAGCATAGCTCAATCACTGATGTATTCGAACTTATCTCCTCAACTTGAATGGCTTAGCAGATGTCTCATTCTTCATACTCCTTGAACTGGAATACACTTTGGTAGGACTACAATCGTTGAGTTATCTTCTTCTGTCGCTGAGGTTGCACTCCGATCGTTTAGACAGTATTACGATTGTTGAGTTTGTACTACAATCGTTTAGACCTCTTCAAGTTCAACTCTACGATCGTTGACTGACTTGGTTCTTTTGAGATGAACTAGATCAAGCATTCCTTCTGGGATAAGATAGCTCAGGAAGGGCCAACCTCTTAGAGTCAGCTAAGGGTCAGGTTTGTCCCTGAAGCGCTTTCCAGATGATATACTGAGGCAGTGATTTTTAATGACATCTCATTGGACTCTTTTGATGGGAAGACCTTCTATCATTTTTAAGTATCTGCATTGCTGAAATTTTGGTGTCCTTCTGCTCTTACTCTACGATCATGTGTTTGATCGTAGACACTTCACGATTATGGATTAGGTGGCTGAAGGGTTATCAGTAGTTCGTTTTGAGACGATCCTACTGACTATGGATCTTCATTTGGTTCATCAGCCACAAGGTTTTGGGACTTTGTAGCTGGTACATCTCTTCCAGGTTAATGGTGCAGTTATTCCTTAACAGATCATTGCTCCCCCGTTGTTGATGCCGTCATCTCAGATAGATGTGATTCCTTCTTTATGTTCATTTGAGGGCTGCCCAGCACTTCTTCTTCTGACTGGAATCATCATCGTTGCTTAGTCTTTCTTGTATCGTAGAGATGAGTATTTTCAAGATTGATCACTCTACGATCATTTGATAGTACTACGAACATAGTCTTCTTTGACAGTCCTTAGTTTTGAGAAGTTCTTCTTCGTAGAGAACTCCTTGTGTCTCAAGCTCAAAGATCTTCTATTGTGAGCTTCCCTTGAGGATCCTTTCCATAAGGCGTATCTCTCTTGGCATGGGCACATAGAATCCTCTTTTATCTTCTTTTGCATGGCATGCTCCCATATACAGATTTGCAGCCATGTGAGCTCCATTCAGGTTAGCTCAGATGGTCTTCAAGGACAGGCTTGGACATATATGGACTTTATCAGACTTTTCTCTGAATAGTCCTTAGCCTTCTGCTGGTTGAATCCTTTTGAATGAAGTCTCCTGCTTCAGCATTCCTTAGTGTGGTCAGACTGACCAAGTACCTGCAGGTTCAAGTAATTCCTACTTTTGATCCCCATTGTTGAATGGGTCCTGCTAGGTTAGTTTTCTAAACTCCTATTCCTCTTATCTGGATAATCATCATATTTATCACCAACAGACATTCATGCATGCAACTATCTTGGGATAATACATTTTAGATGCATGACGGTGAGTGTGTGTAGGATTTGACAATTAATAACACACTCTTTATCTATGATGGTTTCATCAATTACTGGGTTATGTTCATAATGTTTAAGTGTTCGCATAGTGTGAATCAACTCTGCTATTTATGAGTATCTAGTTGATTTATGGATGTGATCAGTTTCTACAAATCAATAAGATCCTCTTGTAGAATTGATCATTCTCTGTGTGTTGTTAAACACTTAGAACATAGGCTTGTACACACATACTAGCACAGCAACAATGATTACTTAACATAAGATTCATTTGGTCTGTGATACTCTTGTGATCCATTTCAGATTTTCTTCAAGATGTCATCTTCAGCCTAAAACTTGGTTTAAAGAGAAAGTTTGCAGACATTTGAATTTTCCATCTTTAGACTACTTTCTCTATTCACCTTTTTAGGGAGATTATGACTTGTTGACAGAATACTGTCATAGTTCATAAGATGGTGCAACTATGATGTATACATAAGTGATGGTGAGGAACCGTACCTTTTTACTGTCAGTTTCTTAACAGTCATTTACTTTAGATATACTGAGTTCAGGTATTGATGTGCGTAGCTCTTACTTTTGCCCCTTTTCAGCTTAATGCTCTTGTCGGCCTTTCATCAAACAGTCGTGGTCTTGAAGATGTAGACCGAGAGAATCGTGATATTTTAGATCTTTGACATCTTTGAGTTTTCAGAGACAGCATTCAGTTCTTGGTTGGTCACTCATAAGATTGAGAGGATCTTCTATCTCCACTTGGATCAGTCATTTCTTCGTACGCGTGACCTCTTCATCTTTCAGACTGATGAATGCTTTACTCCTTGTTACTGATGTCTCTTACTCTCTATCTCTCGTCTAATCGTCAGACTACAAGATTGACTGCAGGCTAAGATTGCTCGAGTTGATATAGCAATCGAGGATATGAACCAATCTGAGCGGCTTCAGGTGTATACACATTTTTACATATACACAATATTTCCAACATGTGAGCTCTTCTGCATATAACAGGTTACTACTAAACTAAGTTAGAACAATGTTGGTGCCTTGGATCAGACTCAAAGCGATTAGCTTTAGAATACAGCATGAGAACCCGCTCTAATACCAATTGTTAGATCCCAGAGGGCACAATAGATCTAGAAGGGGGGGGTTGAATAGATCCTTTTCTTTTGAAATACTTTTCTGGTTTATGATGTATTGTTCATATTAGATTATACGACAAACATAGAATCTTTTCAAGCACAGCGGAATAAGTAAAAGATTCCCCTCCTTCATTGATATATTCATAATCATGCAAACATTGTTCGTTGGGTTAGTTTAGTTGTAAGCAGTTAAAACATACATAGCAGTTATAGCAGATATAGACTTAATGTAAATGACATAATGTAAAAGACACAAGGGGTTTTAAGTGGTTCAGAGACTCAAGCTCCTAATCCACTCTTCTGCTTTCAACTAGCAGGATTTCCACTAAGGAAGGGCAGCACCCTGAATCTCTATGATTCCTTCAAGGCCAGCAGCCTTGGGATTTCAGTTCATTAAGAACTCTTCAAGGCCAGCAGCCTTGGGACTTCACTAGTTCCCTAGGAACTCTTCAAGCCCAGTAGGCTTGGAACTTCGTTTAGTCCCTCTGGACAAGGACCCTTTGGCCTTGCTTTGTTTTAGTCCCTCCGGACAAGGACCCCTCAGGCCCTGGCTTCTTTGAATTGTTGTTGTTGTTGTTGGAGTCGGTGCTGAGCTGCTAAGATGTCTTCATGCTCTGAACATCTTCTATCTTTAGCAGCTTCGGCTTGATCATCCTTGAAGAGCAGTTGAGTGTTGCATGATACTCAGCTTCTTAGGTGACTCAACTACTCCGGATGACCCCCTTGATGAAAAGCCTTGAAGATCATTCTCCTTGGTACTTGATGGCTGCACATGAGAGGCTTCTAGGATGACTGTAAGCTCTTCTGCAAGGTACCTAGAAGCTTTCTTAAGCTTGACACCAAGATGGCTTTTGTGATCTCCCTTCTTGCTACTCGATGCCTTCCCATGATGGACTTGCTAAGATGACCGTAAGCTCTTCTCTATTGTACTTAGAGTCTTCCCATGATGGACATCCAGATGACATGATGCTCTTCTTTCTCTCGGCAGTTCAGAACACTCTTCATGTAGTAGAACTCTCACTTCTACATAGTAGAACTCACACTTCTACTTCCTGCTTGATCTGACTTTTGAGTGTTCTTGGTGGATCGTAGAGTGAGTCTCTGGACTCACTATTACTTGATTCGATCAGTCCACCTTCTCTCCAAAACTCAACTATTCTAGCAACCTTTTATCTTTGAAGCTCTTCTTCATTTATACACCTTCCCAATCCTTCCGTTGGAAAGTAGCCGTTGGAAGCTATTCAAATGTCCTCACAGATCCCAAGTTGCTTGATGTAGACTGCTTGATGTGACATGACATACTTTTTGACTCTGCAGTCTACTTTTTCACCTACCTTGTCAGATGTATCACTTTACTGTCCTGGGCAGGTCGAAGACTTTATTTCTTCTGATTTCTTGATCAGAGGTTGTCCTTTTGCATCGATGCTCTCAATAAGCACTTGTCCGAATTATCCTTCAGATTGAACCGTTGCCAATGCCTCAATCTTCAGGTATCCGAGCTCTACGATTCTGATGCACGTCTTCAGGGACCTGATCGTAGTGTCTTGTTGACTGGTGGAGACAACACTACGATCTAGAAGAGTGTTGATTGGATCTTCAATGTAGAACACCTCTTCCTTGTATTGTGCAGTGTTTCAATACTTCTGTTTGCTTCGACTGTTCTCAGATATTGTTGGCTTAATTCCTTGCTCTTGTTCCCTTCTGAATATCAAGACACTTCAGATTTGTGGCGCGTCCAGCTTGCTTTCTCCTGGTGATCTTCCGCTCACTTATCATCAATGAACTGACCCTGCACTTAATCACTTTAGCCTTGCTCTTCAGAAGCTGACCAATATCTCGGTTCACCTTCTATCAGTTCTTTCTTTGTCTGACAAACACTACGATCCTGGTTGTTTCCAAGATCGTTGTCTTCTGTTTTCTTTATAGCAACTGCTTTAGCTGACTTTTCCTTAGTCAACTGCTGAAGTCTTCTTTGAATCATCTTGTGGAAGACTTCATCACGAACGGCCTTTAAACTCAATCTTGATGCTGATTGGTTGTGTGCTTACTTCATCTGCTAGCCTGTATGCCATTCGTTGAGTGCTCTCTGGTTCCCTTATGTGGAGTACATCTTTGCAGTGCCATCAAGAGGCTTCGTACCTTTGGATATTCTGGGAGTGCTCATTCGTTGAGAACCGTATCTGCTCTACGATTCTGTCTCAGCATTGTGAGCATTACTGTTGGAGTCGTAGTTCTGCACCCTACGATTCAGCTTCTACTGTGCAGACTCTACGTTTCAGAGATCACACTATGATCTTTGACTCTGCACACTACGATCGTAGAGTTAGCTTGGTGAACGTTGAGTCCACTCTACGATTGCTGACTTGAGCTTGTTGTCTTCATCTGATATTGTCCGACTACGATCTCTGCATTTGTTCAGTGGACTCTACGATCGCAGAGTGTGGTCTACGATCCTTGTCTTTGACTTCGGCATCGCTAGACTCTACAACTCTGAGCGTAGAGTGCATATCATACTTAGCTTCGGCAGTTTGTCGTTCGGCTTATAAGCAGGCTGTCTCTACGATTCAGAACATGACTTCCTCAGTATACTATGATCCCAAGGAGGCTCTTCTCGACACACTGCGATCCTTCTTCGTTTCCCCTGGAAGTCTACGAACTCTGAGATCTCACTATCTCGCATACTCCTATTCTGCCTCGATAGCTCCCGAGTTGACTTTGACTCTCCTGGCAGACTACGACTTCTGGTGCAGTGCTCGACGATCAGACAAGCATATCTATTACATCATACGATCAACCTAACAAGCTTGATCTTTCTATATTTATAGTCCTTGTACATTATTTCTTTTTAAGGACTTTACAAAGCCGTTTAGCTTATGTAGGATCAACCTAACATTTTTGATCAATTCATTCTAAGTCCTTGTACATATATTTCTATTTATCTGTCAAAGGACTTAACAGCTTTTCTTCATGCAAACATACTTGCATATTCATTCATATATATCGTAATCAAATCATATATAAATAGGAATACCATTCACATGTTTATTCCTGACATCTTTTAATTAAATGGGCTCCCTAATCTTATTAGGGATAATTAATTAAACTCCTTTAACTAATTTTCCCTCCTAATCCTATTAGGAATAAATGAGAGTACTTATATTAAATTAATTCCTAAACTCTTTTAGAAATTAAAATAATAATAATTGTAATAATATTAATAAGACTCCTCTTATTAATTTATATTTAATATTTCTAAAATATTAATAAATATTAAGTTATTTAATTTATTCTATCACCATAGATTAAATTAAATATACTTAACATATTATTACGATTATGCCATTAACTTCTTAAATAATTATTCTTCCTTTTATGGTGTGACCCTTTAGGTTCTCCATATTAAACCGGTTGTGAATAAATCAATTAGAACAATTCTAATCTTATTTAAATAAATAAATTAAAATATTAATTTATTTAAATAAATAATATTTATTCTACAATAGGGATAAGCCTCCCTAGCGATCAACGACTTTCCAGATAATATAGATTTCAACATTAATCATAAAAGAACCTTTGAGTAAATAGTTACCGTATAATTCAATCCTTCCACCATACAATGTCCCAATTAAATATAAGACATGGAATTTCTGTCAAGTCTTATTTTATTTAATTATATGTATTTCGAATCTTAAATGCACAACTCCAAATAATGCAAATTAGAAACTCCTTTCTAATTTCATTCTGCCTTGGCCAAGGACTACTGAGTTGTCATTTATCGAATCACATAGGACATTTCTCTTCTTTTACTAGAAGTGGTAGATTCTTTATTGATCATACATTATCTCCATGTACAACTTATTATACCCAAGCATACCCTTTGATATACCCTAAGGGTCTTAAGGAATAAGTCAAAGTATAACTCATCATACACAAGATACTATGATGATCTCAAGTCCAAGGATCACTTGTACTACTATCACTACAGGAATTCCTATTGACATGCAAGTAAAACTCCATTAGGTATTCCTTAGCGAGTCACGTTTAGTGAACTTATTCTCTAATAAGCACCTACATACTTGCTTTAGTGTCTCCACACAAATGATCATGAGATCAATCATCCTCATCCAATGAGCAAGCAACGTATGTACCAATCTATCCGGATACACTAATCCCCAATTTAGTAATCCAACGATTGGGAACTATTTTAGTTTTAAGCTTTCTAAGAATTTAGATCTCATTAGAATGATCATCATCATTATTCTAAAAGCATTGCTTAAAACTATGGGTTTATCACATATTATAAAACAGCATCATATAGATAATTAAAAGCCTTTAATAAATTAATACTTATTATTAATAAATGAATAAGATTGTTACAAAGTATATGCTTTATCATCAAACATGATTGGCTTGTGTGCATATTACTTTCAATCTCCCATTTGCACTAAAGCCAATCGTCATGGTATCTCATACTCTTCTTCTCTAAGTGACGATTATCCTGATGTTGGATAAGCTTTAGTTAATGAATATGTAATGTTGTTCTTGAGAGTCCACTATCTCTATAGTGATTTCCCATCTTTCAATGATTCATTTAATCAAATGAAAGTGCCACAACACATGTTTAGATCTAAGATGAGACTTAGGAACTATTCCTAGTTCTGTAATGAACTTTTCATCCAAACAATCAACTTGTAGCTTTATTTATAGCTATATACTTTGTCTTTATCACTAAACCAACAACTCTTTGTTGTTTAGAACCTTTCCAATTTCACTGCACCATCGTTCAAGGTAACCCTTTACCTTAAAGTGGATTTTCTGTCGTCTTGGTCTGTCTAAAAAACCTTGAGTCTGTTAAGCCCTCTAGTTTTAATTCAGACCCGCCATGAATTATATCACATCCTTAGTGCTGGTTAAGTACTTTAAGATGTTTTTCACTGACTCAAAGTGAACTTCTCCAGAATATGACTGATCAACATCAGGTCGCGTATATTTCATTGCATATATGATTGTCACTCATGCAATCTCTCTTTTAGGAGTCTATGGGGACTATTAAGAGAGATACACTCCATGGCTCATCAACATGAGACATCTTTTGGAGTTTGCCATGCTAAACAACTTTAACATCAAATGAATATACGTTCATTGGGTTAAGTCGAGCTCTTCCCAAATCATTCATGGACGAATGTTTAGACAACTTTATCTTTACTGATTCTAGCATTGGCATGTCATTCCGTATCCATAGTATATCAACATATAATACTAGGAATGTCACGACGCTCCCACTGACCCTTTTGTACACACTAGGTTCATTTTTGTTTTTGATAAAATCAAACTCTTTTGATTATCATATCAAAATGAATGTTCCATTTTTTGAAAAGATTGCTTCAATCCATTTCTCTGAGTGTCTACAACTCTTACCTCATCGTATGTAACTGGATCATCATCTTCTATGATACGTACCTCATCATCATCATCCATGATGAATCCATACCTCCTAGGTATCTTCGGTACTATTCCAGATTTACGATTCGGTTGTGGTACAATAGGTCTATCTATAGGTTCCTCTTATTTGACTTGTAGTGTTTTGTGGTTCTTGAACTTTTCAAGATGTATTATCCTCCCACTAGCCCTTTCAATGATAAACACCTTTATCTTAGAAGGCAGCATGTTTTGCAACAAACACCTTTTGCTAAGTAGGATTATAGAACATATGCCCTAAACTTCCTTTAGGATGTCCCACAAATCTATACTTGTCAAATTTTGTCCCAAGCTTATCCTTTGAAACCTTTTCATATAAGTTGAACAACCCCTTATCTTAACATACTTAAGATTAGGAATCCTCCCTGTCCATAACTTTTATGGAGTCTTGGGACTGAATTTTTAAGGTTACCTTTTCGTAGATATACAGCCATTTCTAGGACATTACCCAAGAAGGATACTGGAATGTCGGTAAAATCATTATGGACCGCACCATGTCCAACAAGGTACGATTTTTCCATTCAGATACATCAATCAATTATTGCGTATCAGGATGTGTCCATTATGAGAAAACCATTTGAGATGATCTAGAAACTTATTGCACAAGTATTTATTCCTTGATCTAATCAAAGAATCTTAATACTTTGTCAATTTGTTTCATTTCTGAATTCTTTGAACCTTTCAAATAATTCACACTTGTATTTCAGCAAATACACACATTCAACTCTTTGAATGATCATCTCCTTTTCTTATACTAGTTTGTTCAATTTGCAAAATTATTTTCATGTAAGTCAAGTATACAAAATCCATTAAGTAATAATTCAGTTTTATACAAAACATTATTATTATAAATAGAACAACAATTGTTCTTAAATATAATACCAAAGATTTCATTGTCCAACAATAAAATGGAAATAATGTTTCCAACGAGAACTGGAATACAATAACAACTTATTGACTTAATAGACTTGCCCGTAGGCATTGCTAAACTATAAGTTCCTATGGCTAATGCAGCAACCTTTGCTTCATTTCCCACACATAGGTTTACTTATATTTGTTTAGCTTTCTACTTCTACTTGGTCCCTTCATAAATCTATATTTATGATAACCAAAGTCGGTATCCAATACCCAAGTAGAACCTTGACTTAAAGAAAAATTTATTTTAAATCATGAACAAAATTGTATTTGTAACCGAAACTTCACTAAGTTTCTTTGGTTAGCCTTTGCAATATGCTTCTCGCAGTTTCTTTCCAGTGTCTAGGCTTATTGCAGTGGAAGCAAACTCCTTTGCTATCCATATCAGTTTTGTTCTTATTATCCTTTGTTTTTGCCTTTCCATTTACCTTCTTTGAATCGTTCTTCTTTTCAGAAGATCCTTTGGCCCCTACCGGTAAGACTTGGTTTTTCTTGGTTGGAAAGTGACTCTCAACATTTTTCAACATGTTAAGCAAATCAACGAGGCTGATATCTAGCTTGTTCATATGAAAAATTCACAACAATTGTGAAAGGAGTCCGGAAGTGAGTGCAAGATCAAATCTTGGCTCAACTCTCCATCTATGACAAAACTCGTTGTCCTAATTGATCAATCAAATTGATTATGTTAAGGACTTTTATCTGTACTGTAGTGTCATTGGTATTCTAGATTGGAAGAGCTCCTTAGATATCTGATATCTATCAGTCCTACTTTTCTCACCATCAACTACTTGTTATGAAGGAATATAGTAGGAGCATCCATAGTTGCATGCTGACGCTGAAGCTCGTTACTCATGGATGCGAGCATGATACATTGAGCCAACTGTGCATCATCTTACCATTTTCTAAAAGTAGCAATATCTTCCTCAGAGGCATTGTCTGCAATCATTGCAGGGATAGGCGTATTAAGGACATAAGATAACTTTTCAGCCGTGAGAACTATTCTCAAATTCCTTAACCAATCCGAGTAATTCGGTCCGGTTAATTAACATCTAATATGTTTCGCAGTGATAGTAATTTAGACATTGTAAAATTCCGTAAATGAATTTGTAATTAACAACATTTTAACATACATTCTTTTATTAATTACCAAAATAATTTAGGTCTTGTTTTAAATTGGTATCTCCCACTATTTTCTTCAAACTATATTACCCTCACTTATATAGTTCGGCAAAATCCAATTAAAGATTTGCTAGTGAGAATAAGGATCCCATTTCAAATGTATATAGCCTTGTGTGTGCACAACAAAGTATATATAAATAAATAGGTAGACAACTCTTGTCAATTACATCAACTATGTAACTCCTTGTATTTTGCCTCTTAAATCGTAATGGTCAAGTGTGTACACATCCGAACTAAAATGATTTAAGTTAAGTCAGACCCAGCATTTCCATATAAGTGAAGAGAAAACTACAGCCCTTGTGTGTGCACAACAAAGCAGTAATGTTCAATTCCTTATAAACATCATATGTAATAAAAACAACATCTTAAATATTTAATACTCGCCTTGTGTGTGCACAACAAACTCATATTAAATATTCAATACTCTATTGTTTCTATCATGCTAGAAGGCGACGTTCGATATTCCAAATATCTTTGAACGTTACAACTTAATATAAAATATTTGAGGGGTTTGTTATTAATTGTCTCATCTTGTTTAACGCGCATGCACATATATATATAAAATACGCGTCATATTAATGAACATGCGAAGCATGTTTGCATAATATATAATATATATAATATAAGCAAGCACATATAGAATACTATATTCTACCTGGATTGATTATGGACTTTTATTCTAGTTTGGTTCACTAGAGCCACCAAGTGAACCAAAAGGTCAAACCCTAGGGGTGCAAGAATTAATATTTAAATATAACTATTACATTTAAATCCGGGCTCCATTACAAACGGGTCTTCAAGCGCTCCTTGCTCCTTGATCTCCAATTCTTCAAAATTAATTCTAACTATTCTTATTACAAAACTATTTAAAATAAATAGAAACCTTGATCAGCAGTCAAGGGGAAGTACATAGGAGGAAGATAGAATTTACATTAAGAAAAATTAGAGAAGACGAGGTACGCAGACCCCATTTAATAAAACTCATACATTCATGCATCCAACTAAAATAAAATCCAATCACATTGGTCAATAATCCATAATCAATCCCATTTATTATCATACACATCACCATATGTATCAATAAATAATATTCATCTCATGAATAATAAATATTTAATATATATATTGATATCATTTAATGGGCAAATTTAGTTAGTATAAAATCTAATCTCGAATCAAAATAAACTCTTTTATTTTAATCCAAATTTAAATCAAAATAAAACTATTTTATTTTAATTTATCCAATTTTGAATAAAATAAACTATTTTATTTTAATCAAAATCATTAATCAAAATAAACTCCTTTATTTTAATTAATTATGGAATCCAATTCCATGTAAAAAAAAAACTTTATTAATGGAAACACAGATTTTCTTTCCTATTCACAAATAAACTCTTTTATTTTGAATAATATGAAATCTTATTTCATATATAAATAAACTCCTTTATTTAGGGAAATTAGGATTCTCTTTCCCATTCACAAATAAACTCCTTTATTTTGAATAATATAAAATTATATTTCATATCTAAATAAACTCCTTTATTTAAGGAAAGACTGATTCTTTTTCCTATTCACAAATAAACTCCTTTATTTTAGAATAATATGAAATCTTATTTCATATCTAAATAAACTCCTTTATTTAAGGAAACATAGAATCCAATTTCAACTCCAATTAGTTATCATGGAATCCAATTCCAACTCTAATTAGTTAGCATGAAATTCAAATTTTAAAATTAAAATAAATCTTTTTATTTTAAAATTAAAATAAATATTTTATTTTAATTATAAAATTAATAAGAATATATATTATATATACATAATATAATATATATAACAAGGTAATACACGGAAAAAAACAAAAAAAACAAAAACCGTGAATCACCTCTTCCTTGTAATCCTGCAAAATCCTGTTAACTTGAAAGTTTTTTTTTTTATTATTTAAAAAGGAAGGTGGCGTGAATCATGCAAATCATGCTAACCTTTAAAAAAAAAAATTGATGTAAACTATTGCAAGGGCCACGTGAATCCGGTATATATAAAAAAAAATAAAAACAGTTTCATGTTTTTTTTAAAATAAATTTTACACAATAAAATTATGCCCAAATAAATTGTTCTAAACACATATCAATATACATATCAAATTAAAACAATTAATAATTTGCATTAAGGTTTGGCTCTGATGCCACTGTTAGGTTTGTAATATTCATGAACGCAATCAAATTGCACAAAATTAGCGGAAACGTGAAAAATCAGAGTTTTAAAATTTTTACAAACCATAAACCCGGATCACCCTTTATGCGCAATTATTAAT
This sequence comes from Panax japonicus, assembly GCA_020205505.1. Classification (NCBI taxonomy): domain Eukaryota; kingdom Viridiplantae; phylum Streptophyta; class Magnoliopsida; order Apiales; family Araliaceae; genus Panax; species Panax japonicus. The sequence continues at coordinate 33,660,801 of CM035101.1, read as the reverse complement.
TAAACGAAAAGATATGAATAAGAATCATACCCTTGAAGATCCAAGCTTCCTCAGGTACAAGTTCACCTCCAATCCTTTTCGCGTTCATCTTGAATCCACCGGGTTTGGTTCCTTCCCTTGATCAACGTTAGCCACCCAAGTGTTTGGCCTCTAGAGGTGATCCACCAAGGAAGAAGAAGAATTCAAGAAGATGAGTATTTGGCTCAAACCCTAGTTTTCTATCTCTATAGAAAAAGGGGCGTACTCTCCAACAAATTGGAATAACGTATATTTGATATCTGATATAAGCTCCTCTTATAAAGATATCAAGTAACTCTATTAAAACAAGGTATTATTTATTTAATTAAACTCTTTTAATTAAATGGGCTCCCTAATCTTATTAGGGATAATTAATTAAACTCCTTTAATTAATTTTCCCTCCTAATCCTATTAGGAATAAATGAGAGTACTTATATTAAATTAATTCTTAAACTCTTTTAAAAATTAAAATAATAATAATTGTAATAATATTAATAAGACTCCTCTTATTAATTTATATTTAATATTTCTAAAATATTAATAAATATTAAGTTATTTAATTTATTCTATCACCATAGATTAAATTAAATATACTTAATATATTATTACGATTATGCCATTAACTTCTTAAATAATTATTTTTCCTTTTATGGTGTGACCCTTTAGGTTCTCCATATTAAACCGGTTGTGAATAAATCAATTAGAACAATTCTAATCTTATTTAAATAAATAAATTAAAATATTAATTTATTTAAATAAATAATATTTATTCTACAATAGGGATAAGCCTCCCTAGCGATCAACGACTTTCCAGATAATATAGATTTCAACATTAATCATAAAAAAACCTTTGAGTAAATAGTTACCGTACAATTCAATCCTTCCACCATACAATGTCCCAATTAAATATAAGACATGGAATTTCTGTCAAGTCTTATTTTATTTAATTATATGTATTTCGAATCTTAATTGCACAACTCCAAATAATGCAAATTAGAAACTCCTTTCTAATTTCATTCTGCCTTGGCCAAGGACTACTGAGTTGTCATTTATCGAATCACATAGGACATTTCTCTTCTTTTACTAGAAGTGGTAGATTCTTTATTGATCATACATTATCTCCATGTACAACTTATTATACCCAAGCATACCCTTTGATATACCCTAAGGGTCTTAAGGAATAAGTCAAAGTATAACTCATCATACACAAGATACTATGATGATCTCAAGTCCAAGGATCAATTGTACTACTATCACTACAGGAATTCCTATTGACATGCAAGTAAAACTCCATTAGGTATTCCTTAGCGAGTCACGTTCAGTGAACTTATTCTCTAATAAGCACCTACATACTTGCTTTAGTGTCTCCACACAAATGATCATGAGATCAATCATTCTCATCCAATGAGCAAGCAACGTATGTACCAATCTATCCGGATACACTAATCCCCAATTTAGTAATCCAACGATTGGGAACTATTTTAGTTTTAAGCTTTCTAAGAATTTAGATCTCATTAGAATGATCATCATCATTATTCTAAAAGCATTGCTTAAAACTATGGGTTTATCACATATTATAAAACAGCATCATGTAGATAATTAAAAGCCTTTAATAAATTAATACCTTTTATTAATAAATGAATAAGATTGTTACAAAGTATATGCTTTATCATCAAACATGATTGGCTTGTGTGCATATTACTTTCAGTATATAGTGTTATTAAGTGATCTGGGTTGATAGATGCTGAATCCATAACATCTATAAGCTCAGATCTAGTGTTTTTGCAAATCTGGAAATTTTTAAAGAAGTGGTCTGAAAATTAATGTCAGACCCTATAGATCTCAGTATGATATGTGTTTTTGATGTTTAAATGTATAAATATGTAGTTCGTTATGTGATCTTTCATCTGAAATTGGATTCAAATCCAGATCAGTTGTACACTGAAAGTTATTAATGGTCAAAAGTCGTTGACCGACCACGACTTCACTGATTCTGGGTAACCCAGAATTTTTCTAGAAGTCTGACAACGTTTATAAAGGGCTCTGATCTTGTTGTATGTTTATGTTTTAGCTATTTTGTTGTTTGATTCTTGTAGCCTGGCATGAGTACTACATGTTAAAGTCTTTATCTCACCCAGATCATGAGCAGAAACGAAATTATTTAAGGTCAAAGTAGGTTGACCGAACTGCCGGAAGAAGAAATCTGGGTAACCCAGATTCTTCATGAACCATTTTTTTGTCAGAATTTTGACCAATATAGATTTTACTGTTTTGATGTTTTTCAGTCGATCTGTTGATATATTATTGTAGCCTGATATCTCCACTTCATTCTTGAAGCTTTAAATAACACTAAGTAAACCTGGAACGCATAGATCAAAGACCTAGAAAGTAACCTTTCGAACTGTTCTTCATTTCTGGTAAACCCAGAAATGAAGAATAGCTCTGACATGAAATTCGAATGCTTATAACTCACTGATTAGTTGTTGGATAGCCATGAACTTAGTTGTTAGTTGTTCTATTACATTAGTATTATAATATTAAAGCAAGAACACGGCCAGAAAACATTAGCATCAAGATTTAAATGTTGGTCAAACAAGCCACCATGAAACCGGTCTTGTTAGTATTCTTGAGCTCAAGAACACCTAAGACGACAAATTTCTGTCGCTAAAGACCTACAGCGACGATTTCTATTATTTTTAATTTCTGTATTTTCCGGAAATTACTTAAAAATAGAAAAAAATAGTTTTTAATTATGAAAAATAAAAAATAAATTATTAAAAATAATTTTAAATTCCGAAAATTAGTTTTTAATTATTTTAAATATATTTCATAAATATTTATTATTTTTGGAATATTAAAAGTATTTAATTTATTTAATTAGAATATTAAATAAATTATTTAATAATGATTTTAATTCATGAAAAATCATTTAAAATTATATTATGATATAAGAAAATATTTTAAGTTATTTTAATAACTTTCAATATTATTTGATAATTTTCATTAATAATTTAATATTAATGATAATTAAGTTATTTGTTAAATGAATTAAATTATTAAATTAAAAATGATTTTATTATTTTAAAAATCATTTTAAATAATAATAAGGTATTTAAAAATATTTTAAGTTATAAAATATAACTTTTAAAAATTAAAGTTTAAATTCATTAATTAATGATATTTAATGATATTAAAGTTATTAAATATATATATTAAATAAATTAGTTTAAAATGATAATATTAAAAAAAATTATTTTAAATGAAAATATAGTTTTTAAAGATATTTTAAGTTATAAAATATAACTTTTAATATTTAAAGGATAATTTCATTAATAATTTAATATTAATGATATATTAATGATATTAAATTTATTTAATAGTTATATTAAATAAATAGTTTTAAAATGGTTTTATTTATTTAAAAATCATTTAAAAGGGATATAAATGAATTTAAAATATTTTAAGTTATAATTAATGACTTTTAATATTTGGATAAATAGTTCATTAATATTTAAATATTAATGGTAATTATTTAAAAATGATTTTAAATGTTTTAAAAATCATTTAAGGGTAATATAAGTACTAAATATTTTGGGTTATTATACATAACTTTAATATTTTTACAATGGTTTCATTAATAATTTAATATTGATTAAATGTTAATGATAATAGAATTATTTGATACTTAAATCATTTAATAATGATTCTGATATTTCAAAACTTATGATAAATGATAATTATTATATGTCCATGAAAGATAGTGCGATTGATGTTTAAGTTATCTAATCAGATATTGTGATACAGAATAGAGTCTTAGACTCGATTTTTACCCAATAAAGTTGTCGGTAGACCGACATATTTCAGAAAATTGATCTGGACTTAGTTAATTGGCTAGATAAATGTTTATTTGTGATTCAATAGTTGTTAAAGTTGTGTGACAATGTGATTAGGAATGTGTTGATGTTTGTTTGTGAGTCAATGACTGTTGAACATTTGTGATAATGTGATTAGATTATGTGCTGACTGCGAAATGCAGTACTATGTGTTATGTTATATTGTTCTAATCGAACGAATGATTTGATTAATGATAGGTTGTGATAGAAAAGATAAATCTAAGTTGCGTAATTGTAAGCAGTGCATCAGGCAAGTATCCTAACTTTTCATTTTCTTTATGCAAAGGACAGAAGTGAGAAGTTCAGAATTATTATTATTAATGTACAGATTGTTAAACCTATATTATATATACCCATTTATTATTAACATGTTAGTATATGATAATTCGGATAAATATTCTGTTCGTTAATTTCTAGAAATGATTATACAAGTGTCCCCATTTGGATAATCATTGTATTTAATCACATGTTGATACACCTTTGATATACATATATGTTGAATTATATATTATTGTTGAACAAGATAATACCTTTGTTATGAAAACCCGACAGGTATGAACATCCCGATAATGGGAAAATTTTTATGCGCCCAAGGCGGACAGAGTGAACGATAGTATTGATCAATACATGGTAAAACAGGGCTGATCACCCTCCGTGCCCGTAAGCAATGACCGGTTTACAGATGAATTTCTGTTTAAACCCTTTCGAAAATGAAAACAATGTTCATAATATGTCACAGAAACCCCATGTATAGACAATACACAGTTTCAAAAAATTTGAAAGAGGGTTGTTATGTTATTGTTATTGGTACAGATTACTTCACAACTATTGACCGATTGTAGAAGGGTATTATAAAGAAAACATTTAAATTCTTTCAGCTTATATATATAATACATGCTGGGCACTCAAATTCTCATCCTTGCTTAATTTAAATGTTTTCAGCTAAGTGTGAACAGCTAGAAGGCTCGGCCAAGAACAAGTGAAAAGGAAAGCAAACAGAACATGATATTGGTATCATTTGTAATAGATAGACTGTATTAAGTTAATGATATGTATTATATATCATTTAAAGAATGTAGTAAAGGTTGCGTACTTGGGATTAGACTCTGATAAATATAAATTTAGGTTTATTTCAAGTATCCGGGTTCGGGGACTTTACATCATGGTATCAGAGCTATAAGGTTAGAAACTTTAGGTTGGTTAGACCTTAGGCTATAACCTTAGAACAGAGGGAAACGTTGAAAATATAAATAACTCATATAGAGTTTAAAAAAAATGAGAGATGAATTGAATAAATTCATCGTTAAACAAAATAAAAGATAATTTATAAAACCTTTATGTGTTGTGTGTATTTATTATTTGTTAATCAAGATATTTTGTGTATAGCTGTTAGATAGAAAGAATTAGGATACCCTTAAGTCGTAAAGAATAATTCAACGTCCATGACTGAGCCAATATCAAAGCTAATAGCTGCAATAGAGGCTCACATTGAAAGTTACCTCAAAGAGGTGGTTATTTTGGAAAGTATAGTACTGGATCAAGAAACGCTAAGTATAACTGATAGGTAAAGTATAGTTAAAGGATATGTGGTTAATGTTGAGTTCTTAAATTCGTATATTTATGGTGAGTTCTTAAATTGGTATGTTTGTGATGAGTTCTTAAACTCATAATGTGTTATAAGTTGTTACAAATTATGTATAGTTGTGTGTGAATGGATATTGAGGATAATGGAAAAAGATAGGTTACTAAGCAATTGATCGTTAGTGAATGTGTAAGGAATAGGTAGTATTAGTATTAGTTGGATATGTATGATTTTAGGTGGTATATATGATAGGTATGTTGGTGTAATGTAATATTTTGTATAAGTTATGGCAGCGATTCCCGACTTTCGAGTCACAAAGGGATAGCGGATGTTTAAATCAGTGTGTGCTAAGGCATGTCAAGTGGTATAAATATGAGTTTATGTCGGATTAATGGGATAAATTGGTATAAAGATAGTAGATATTTTTTTGGTCACTGGTTATTATAATAGACCGAGTTTTCAAAATCTAATATTTTGAGTACATGATTATTTGAATAGAAAGTTTTGTGTTATATGTTAAGCGTTTACGATAAGGCTTAGAATGTAAGAATAATTTATAATAATGCTGTCAAAACAAAAAAAAACGAAACCAAAGGAAGAAGAACCTATCAACAAAGCTGGAGGACAACCAGACCCGACACAGAATTTTGCGAATGCGGACGATCAAGCTATGCAGAACGAAATACCAGTCGCGGGAAATCAACTAGACAATTGATCGACAAACTTCAAAGACTTCAAGACAATCGGACCGCCAGTATATAGAAGATCAACCGACCCTGTTAAAGCGTATGTGATAGCTAGGATAACGGTGGGGCAAAAGAAAACTTTTGTCACCTATGTGATAAAAGAAGATAATTTCAATAAATAAACCAGGAATGTGATTAAAAGAAAAGTTTGTGTGTGGAAAGTAAGGACAGAAGGGATATATATCTTTCCAAAATGTCTCAATCCAAGAATGTATAGTGAATGTGTTGTGTGCGAATCAATAAAGCATAAGGTGAAAGACTGTCCAAGAAAGGAAATAGAAAAAAAGAATGTGAATATGGAACAAGGCAGCAGGACATTGGCGACAACGGGATCAACTTCAACAAACAAACCAACGAAATCAACCGCAAGCGTCTTCAGCGGGACTGTTCAGGATTCGATAGCAGCCGGGGATGCAACTCCAGGTATTAATCTAACCAATTTTTATTTTCTTATTATATTTTTATATATAGTAAATTATTTTTATAAATTATTTTGAAAGAGGAATTTGAGTTCTCTTAGAAATCAAATTTCTGTTTAAGGAGATAGATAAGCGTTATGCTGAATAGTTAAAGATCGATTCGATCAAATGTGATTGAGATCTAATTGTAACAATTGTGTATATTATGTACCTTGGTATGTATAGTTTTTAAAAGGTGATTCGGGGGATAGAATCTTTATAAGGGAGGGTGAATGTGACAACCTGATATTTTCTATATAAATAAATCATAAATTTTGCGTATAAATTTTTTTTTATTTATTAAAATAAATATGAATGATATGTGCCAAGGTAATGTGTAATTATAATTATATGTGTGATAAATAAAATTTATTTATTACATTAAGTATTGCAAATAAATTTATTTTAGAATTATTGATTATTATCAATTATATTTTTATACTAATTAATTCCTTATTGAAAATGTTTTATTAATTATTTTTCAAGGAAAATATAATCTTATATTATTTAAATAATATATGAAATGATTTTAGAATAATTATTTATTTTAAAGGTAAGAATGCGTGAAAGGTATTATGTATGTATTTATGTGATGAATATAAAATATATTTATTACATGAATGGTTATGAATAATTTTATTTTAGAATTATTGCTCATTATAAATTATATTCTAATAATAATTAGTTTTATAGTAAAAATGTTTTTAATGATTATTTTCCATGAAAATATGATAATTATATTAATTGAATAATATATGATATGATTATAGAATTTTTATAATACTTATTTTATTATATGAATTTTGTTTAGGATATTAAGTAAATTATTTCTACTTAATTAATAAGGTTATATATGAAAGATAATTCAGATATGGAATCCAAACCCTAATTTTGGGTTTTGATCAAGGAATGAGAATAATAATATTATATGATTATTTGTCAGTGTTATAGATACGTACGGTTATGTGTGTAATGTTAATATGTGGAATAGTTTTATTATATTATGACTAAACCCTAATTTTACGGATAAACAATAATTTCGAAGTCAAATGAGACTTTAAAATATGTTAAGTCAATATGTTATGTGATTCATGATAATTATAATTATTATTAATGAAGAAAAAACTCTAATTGTAAATTAAAACTGTAATTTCTTAAATTAGAAACCCTAAATAATAATTAGCTAAATGCTAAATGAAAAATCCTAATTTAAAACTCAAGTTGAGTTCGACACTGTTATATAACTGTGTTATATGATGCATGCGTGTTATGTATTATATAATTTTATATTGATTAGGTAAACCCTAATTAATAATTTAGAAATATTAATTTCTAGAAACTCTAATATTTATTTTATAAACCCTAATTTATTTAAATTGTAAAACCTAATTGTTAATTTGGAAAGCTTAATGTTAATTAATGTATCTTAACCCTAATTAGTAAGGTGTTAATTAATTAGAAACCTAAATAATTAGAAACCTTTATTTTGTATTCTAGAAACTAAAATTTTATTATTTTATTACTTATTTTTATTTTTTTTCTTTTTCAAACCCTAGATTGGAAATTCTAGAATTATTTTTAAACCCTAAAATGGTCCAAATCCTAAACCCAAACCATAAACCCTAAAGGTTTGACAAGATTACAAGATTTCCCTTAAATTTCCAAGCGAAAAGACAATTTTACCCCTCTTGCATAATTGAGATTACTTGCAAATCATGCTATAATAAGAGTTGGTCAACAACTCTTACCAACCCCATGTGACTACAATGCCAGCAATCAGCCACAAATCTCAGCAATATTCAATGCATCCAACATATATATAAGATCAAGGAGAGAGAAAATATCATTGTTTAGCTTATTTTGTACAAACACAAATCCTAGAGTCTCTCTCTCAAGACCAACAAAAAAAAATAGTATATCAGTTCTAAATCAAAGCCCCACGAATTCTTCTAACAAATCAGAAGCCTAAGTTCCAGAAATCAAAGCTTAAAGTTATAAACCCTAATCAAAATTTCGGACTTTGAACCTCTGTTAAAAGTTATGTTTGAGTGTTAGGATATGTTTTATATAGTGTTATTAAGTGATCTGGGTTGATAGATGCTGAATCCATAACATCTATAAGCTCAGATCTAGTGTTTTTGCAAATCTGGAAATTTTTAAAGAAGTGGTCTGACAATGAATTTCAGACCCTATAGATCTCAGTATGATATGTGTTTTTGATGTTTAAATGTTTAAACATGTAGTTCGTTATGTGATCTTTCATCTGAAATTGGATTCAAAGCCAGATCAGTTGTATACTGAAAGTTATTGATGGTCAAAGGTCGTTGACCGACCACGACTTCACTGATTCTGGGTAACCCATAATTTTTCTAGAAGTCTGACAACGTTTATAATGGGCTCTGATCTTGCTGTATATTTATGTTTTAGCTAATTTGTTGTTTTATTCTTGTAGCCTGGCATGAGTACTACATGTTAAAGTCTTTATCTCACCCAGATCATGAGCAGAAACGAAATTATTTAAGGTCAAAGTAGGTTGACCGAACTGTCGGGAGAAGAAATCTGGGTAACCCAGATTCTTCATGAACCATTTTTTTGTCAGAATTTTGACCAATATAGATCTTACTGTTTTGATGTTTTTCAGTCGATCTGTTGATATATTATTGTAGCCTGATATCTCCACTTCATTCTTGAAGCTTTAAATAACACTAAGTAAACCTGGAACGCATGGATCAAAGACCTGGAAAGTAACCTCTCGAACTGTTCTTCATTTCTGGGAAACCCAGAAATGAAAAACAGCTCTGACATGAAATTCGAATGCTTATAACTCACTGATTAGTTGTTGGATAGCCATGAAGTTAGTTGTTAGTTGTTCTATTACATTAGTATTATAATATTAAAGCAAGAACACGGCCAAAAAACCTTAGCATCACGATTTAAATGTTGGTCAAACAAGCCACCATGAAACCGGTCTTGTCAGTGTTATTGAGCTCAAGAACACCTAAGACGACAGATTTCTGTCGCTAAAGACCTACAGCGACGGTTTCTATTATTTTTAATTTTTGTATTTTCTGGAAATTACTTAAAAATAGGAAATAAATAGAAAAAATAGTTTTTAATTATTAAAAATACAAAATAAATTATTAAAAATTATTTTAAAATCCAAAAATTAGTTTTTAATTATTTTAAATATATTTCATAAATATTTATTATTTTTAGAATATTAAAAGTATTTAATTTATTTAATTTGAATATTAAATAAATTATTTAATAATGATTTTAATTCATGAAAAATCATTTAAAATTATATTTTGATATAAGAAAATATTTTAAGTTATTTTAATAACTTTCAATATTATTTGATAATTTTCATTAATAAGTTAATATTAATGATAATTAAGTTATTTGTTAAATGAATTAAATAATTAAATTAAAAATGATTTTATTATTTTAAAAATAATTTTAAATAATAATAAGGTATTTAAAAATATTTTAAGTTATAAAATATAACTTTTAATATTTAAAGGTTAAATTTATTAATTAATGATATTTAATGATATTAAAGTTATTTAATATTTATATTAAATAAATTAGTTTAAAATGATTTTATTATTAAAAAAATCATTTTAAATAAAAATAAAGTATTTAAAGATATTTTAAGTTATAAAATATAACTTTTAATATTTAAAGGATAATTTCATTAATAATTTAATATTAATGATATATTAATGATATTAAATTTATTTAATAGTTATATTAAATAAATAGTTTTAAAATGGTTTTATTTATTTAAAAATACTTTAAAAGGGATATAAATGAATTTAAAATATTTTAAGTTATAATTAATGACTTTTAATATTTGGATAAATAGTTCATTAATATTTAAATATTAATGGTAATTATTTAAGAATGATTTTAAATGTTTTAAAAATCATTTAAGGGTAATATAAGTACTTTAAAAAATATTTTGGGTTATTATACATAACTTTAATATTTTGGCAATGGTTTCATTAATAATTTAATATTGATTAAATGTTAATGATAATAGAATTGTTTGATACTTAAATCATTTAATAATGATTTTGATATTTCAAAACTTATGATAAATGATAATTATTATAAGTCCATGAAAGATAGTGCGATTGATGTTTAAGTTATCTAATCAGATATTGTGATACAGAACAGAGTCTTAGACTCGATTTTTACCCAATAAAGTTGTCGGTAGACCGACATATTTCAGAAATTGATCTGGACTTAGTTAATTGGCTAGATAAATGTTTATTTGTGATTCAATGGTTTTTAAAGTTGTGTGACAATGTGATTAGGAATGTGTTGATGTTTGTTTGTGAGTCAATGACTGTTGAACATGTGTGATAATGTGATTAGATTATGTGCTGACTGCGAAATGCAGTACTATGTGTTATGTTATATTGTTCTAATCGAACGAATGATTTGATTAATGATAGGTTGTGATAGAAAAGATAAATCTAAGTTACGTAATTGTAAGCAGCGCATCAGGCAAGTATCCTAACTTTGCATTTTCTTTATGCAATGGACAGAAGTGAGAAGTTCAGAATTATTATTATTAATGTACAGATTGTTAAACCTATATTATATACACCCATTTATTATTAACATGTTAGTATATGATAATTCGGATATATATTCTGTTCGTTAATTTCTAGAAATGATTATACAAGTGTCCCCATTTGGATAATTATTGTATTTAATCACATATTGATACACCTTTGATATACATATATGTTGAATTATATATTATTGTTGAACAAGATAATACCTTTGTTATGAAAACCCGACAGGTATGAACATCCCGATAATGAGAAATTTTTATGCGCCCAAGGCGGACAGAGTGAACGATAACTTCGTTCTTGTACATGTAGTATTGATCAATACAGGGTACAACAGGGCTGATCACCCTCCGCGCCCGTAAGCAATGGCCGGTTTACAGATGAATTTCTGTTTAAACCCTTTCGAAAATGAAAACAATGTTCATAATATGTCACAGAAACCCCATGTATAGACAATACACAATTTTAAAAAATTCGTTAGAGGGTTGTTATGTTATTGTTATTGGTACAGATTAATTCACAACTATTGACCGGTTGTAGAAGGGTATTATAAAGAAAACATTTAAATTCTTTCAGCTTATATATATATATATATAATACTTGCTGGGAACTCAAATGCTCATCCTTGCTTAATTTAAATGTTTTCAGCTAAGTGTGAACAGCTAGAAGGCTCGGCGAGGAACAAGTGAAAAGGAAAGCAAACAGAACATGATATTGGTATCATTTGTAATAGATAGACTGTATTAAGTTAATGATATGTATTATATATCATGTAAAGAATGTAGTAAAGTTTGCGTACTTGGGATTAGACTCTGATAAATGTAAACTTAAGTTTAAGTTTAATATTATTGTTATTATTACTAGTATTATTCCGCTCATAGAAATGGTATCGTGAAGTACCGAGTTCGGGTTTCAAGTATCCGAGTTCGGGGACTTTAGAGGTTACTATTTACCCGATTACTATTCACTTTAGTATTATTCACTCGCATATTTGGGACACTTTTCATGTCGGGGTACTATTCACGGGGTACTATTCTCAAAATACTATTCACGGGGTACTATTCACCTGAAAAATATATTTCTTTTTGGTTCGAATTATTTTTGGGTACAATATTATTCCTTGAGGAGATATGATAATTTTTTAGACCGTTGGTTGAAGTTATAATAGTAAATCAATATGGATAGTTGGTTGAAGATATAATAGTAAATCAATATGGACCGTTGGTGGAAAGTTATAATAGTGAATCAATATGGATCGCTGGTTTAAAGTTTTAATAGTAAATCAGTATGGACCATTGCATTAAGTTTTAATAGTAAATTAATATGAACCGTCCGTTTAAAAGTAAATCAATCTGGACCGTTCATGAATTGGTTACTATTCAGTCTATTCTTCTATAAATAGAAGCTCATTCCTTCATTATTTTTTACGAATTCACTGAAACTCGAGAGAGAGAAAATATCCTGTCTGTGCGTTTACGCCGAACCTATTTCCATTATTTATTATTCTGTCGGAATATCTTGTCTGTGCATTTACGCCGGACCTGGTTCTATTATTTATTATTCTGTTGGGAATAACCTGTATGTGCAGTCTATCGCACGCATGGTGAATCCTTCTGTTATTCCATTCTTTATTATTCTGTTGGAATAACCTGCCTATGTGGATTACCACATGCATGGTGAATGATCCTTCGTATTCATTTCTTATTAAATTATGGAAATGATCTTTCTATGTGGACTACCGCATGGCGGGCGAAAATCCATTTGCAGTTTCATATATTCTATTATACTCAATTGGTTAAAGATTTGGCTTCTATACTCCATGAAATTAGTGGAATATCCTTGATATTTGCGCTTCATCCAGTATCTTTTCATGGAAATATTCTTCTAAGCATTCTTGAATTTTACTCTACAAAGCAATATCATGTTGACAATTTGGACGTTATTGGTTCGTGGATAAATTAATTTATAAATCTTTAAAATTTATTCTTTAACTTGTTTTATTGAATTATTATGTCATTGTCATCATCCTCATGCTTATATTAGGATAAAAGTCATCTTTGGCTTACGTGCATAGATGGACTTGGTATGATTATGACCAGGGATTATTCAGTGTAATCATGACCGTTGTGACGAATGATGTGTCAAAAGTCCTCATTGGCCTGTAGTTCATTGGTGGACAGTTGTTGGTATGATTATGACCAGGGATTATTACATGAATATCCTTGGCCGTGGAGCAGGGATGATTCAATTTTATTTATTAAGTTGAGTCTCAGCGATAAAGTTGATGAAAAACTTTTTAAAGCATAGAAGATAGTAGATTTTATACTTTACTTGACTCTTCTAATGGATTGCTTGTTCCGCTGTAGTTAAACTTAGGGATATGATCCCTGGCTGAGATTTGAGACAAGAACTAGGAGGGGAAAGACGGGGAATTCCTTCGCTAGTATGACCTACCAAAGTTAATTTGGTATTTAATTGGTCGGTCAGAGTATAGTTATAATATGTGATATGTTAATTAACCCTTGTTTTGTTATAGTGTTTGAAAATGGCATCTAAAAATGTTGAGATAAGCAATGAAGTACATGAGACCGTTGAGTTAGCTCAACCAAAAGGTAACGACCAACAACACGATAATAATCATACCGGTGACAACGGCCATCGGAATAATGATAACCATCGTGGGAGAAATTATCATGCCAAGAATGGTAACCACTTCAGTGGTAATTATGGCCAAGATAATAGAAGTGAAAATTTCAAGAAGAGGAGGTCATATAGCTAGATTTTTTCGTATAGTGAAGTCAAGTCCAGCTGGAACGGTGGCACCAAAGGCGGATACGGACAAAAAAAATTCAGTGGTTTCAGGGAAAGCATTTTTCGTGACTTCTCAAAAAGCAAGTGACCCGAACGAAGTTAGCGTGGGTTAGTTAATTATAAATTCTTGCGAAGTCTATATCATATTATATACCGGTTCTGCCCATTCTTTTATCTCTCTTGCTTGCGCTCAGCATTAGAATTTGATTTCGGAGAAATAAGACTTTGACTTATTGGTTGAAACTTCGATAGTAGAAACCTTAGTTACCTCCACTGTTTATAAATCTTGTTGATTCAAATCGACACTTTCACATTACCTGTCGATCTTATCTCTTTGAAAATACTTGCCTTTGATGTGATTTTAAGAATCGATTGGTTAACTACTCATCATGCTTTTCGTAAGGTTGTTAGCTTTCATATTCCTAACCAATCTGTTATACGAATTCAAGCAACCAAACCACTAAAGTCAATCATTGTCATATCAAGTCATAAGTAAAGAGCCCTGAGCCTTTCGCTGGTGACTTCTTTGTGTGGAATGCACCGAAGCCGAACTTTTCGTAGGGGATGTTATGAATAACGGTGGCAAGTTGATAGGTATCAATGTGATGTGCTATCCAAGTCTTGGATGAGAGTAGTAGTTTTGAATGATATTTCTATTGTTAATAAATTTCCTGACGTATTCTTGAAGACTTCTTAGCCTAACCTAAAGCGTGAAATCGAATTTTGTATTGACCCCAGTACAAAACAAATTTCTAAAACCCTCAAATATTTTCTTCACCTAAAACGAATGTTACATATGCCAAAGACGTTGGCTTGAGCTGTTGAAGAATTACGATCGTACCATTCAATATCATCGTGGAAGAGAGAACGTGGTAGCTGATGCATTGAGTAGAAGATCGTATGCATTTACGAGTGTGGTGTTGTTAATATAAAGACCCATTTCGTATAACTTATAAATGATGAAGATAGAGTTAAAGGCTCGAGGGATCCACGTGAAGATAACGAATATAAGAGTAGAATAGACTTTAATCAATAAAGTTAAAGCTGCTCAAGCTACATACTCAGAGCTGATGACTGTGAAGAAGAAGGTTCAAGAGGGCGTTATTCTAGAAGCAAGAATCGATGAAAAGTGGAAATCTCAACCTTCGATTTTATTGGCCCATTTGAAATCATTGATCGAGTAGGAATTGTGGCCTATAGACTCGTTTTACCGCCAAGTATATCGCATGTTCATAACATTTTTCACATATCGATGTTACGTAAATATGTGGATGACCTGAACCAGGTTATTGAATTAAAACTAGACGAGATAGTAGAAGATTAAACGTATGAAGAGATACGTGTTAAAATCTTGGATAAAAAGGATCATATTCAACACTCGAAGGTTATACCTCAAGAGTTAGAATCTGAAATGAAGTCAAGGTATCCTCATCTATTCGGCATACCAGGTACGTACGTAAATTTCGAGGGCAAAATTTCATAAGGAGGGGATGTGATAACCCGGGATTTCGAATAATCCAAAATTTGCGAATAAATTTTTTTTAATTAACATTATTATTAATTATCGATTTTGTGACAAGTTTCTGTGATACGTGTATCGAGAAGGTCAATTTATGTATTGACTAATAATATTAGAGTAGAGTTGTGCTTAACGGAGAATAGAAACCCTAACCCTAATTTTTGGAACGGGATTCGATAGAAAATATAATTAAAATAATTATATTAATACGTATGTGTTTGAACGGTATAGAATTTTTGATCAATGATGATCGGATAAGGTTTAATATTGATAAACCCTGATAAGAGATTAAAAACCCTAATCTCAGTTGTAGAAACCTAATGTGTTGTAGAAAACCCTAATTGTACGCCGAAAAACCCTAATTTAAAATGTGGGATTTTATAAATCCTAATTAGGTAACCCTAATTTTTATTAGCATGCCTAAAGTATTCATTAAACTTAAATATGGTTAGAAATCTCTAATTATATTTTTGTATAGTAAATTTCTATTTTAAAAATCCTAATTTTAGTTTAGAAAATTTATTTTTCTAATTAAACCCTAAATTTGCAAATTGTGGGAACTAGAATTTTTGATACCTAAAGAGTTCAAAACCTAAACCCTAGATTGTCCAAACCCTAAACCCTAAGGGTTTCATCTAATGCAAAAATCTAGAAAAAATTGGAAATGACATAAATGCCCTTTTAGTGTGATATTTTAGTAACTTGCAAATCTTACTAAATCCTTGGTGGTTCAACAACCCTAAGCATAAACCTAGCTAGCATTTGAAAAAAAGATCCAGCAAATCAGTCTAATTGACCAGCAATCTCAGCAAACATCAACCATACAATGAATCAAGCAACATATAAATAGATTTAGAGAGAGAAATTGCTCAAAACTTAGCCAATTTCATTTTTGCTCCTACCAAATCCTACTCTCTCTCAAACCCACGAAATATATTGCTAGATCAGTTCTAAAATACAGCCCCACGTTGATCATAACAGAATCAAAAGGGCAGAAACGAAAATCAAGCACAAAAGTGGTAAAAATCTCTAATTTTTGAAATTCTTCAATTCCTTGTTAAATGTTGCAATTGATTGTTGAAAGTAGTGTTAATAGGTGTCAATTGATGTTCTGGGTTGTTAAATCCATGACCCATAACAGCAAAGTGCACGAATTTAAAGTTTTTCAAAATCTAAAAATCTGGAAATCTGTGATTTACAGTCAAATGTCGAGGCTTATAGATCCGTGTGTGTTACGTGTTTTTGATGTCTAAAACTTGTAACATGTAGCCTGATATGTGTTATTTAAGTTGAAAAAAGAATCAGACCTAAATCTATTATAAATCGCAAGATATTCACGGTCAAACGTCGTTGACCGATCTGCTGTAACTGCGAACCCAGAAACGTAAGAACAGTGGTCCGTGTTCAAGTTTGACCGGATATAGCTAGCTCCCGTCTTGATGTTTTTGTGTTATTATGCTTTCTAGTTGTAGTACTACATTTTGTCTACAGCCTGGAGTTGATAGATCACATAAATCATGGCCAGAACATTGTTTAAATCGAACTTAAAAGTGACCACTCAAGTCTGTTTTTGCCCAGAAAATGTTTGACATCAACTTTGTAGGCTTTGATCTCCTTGTTGTGATGATGTTTAACCAAAGTGTTGGTTGGATGTTGTAGTGTGACATATTGTCTACACGATCAAATTTTTAGATAGCTCAGATCATGCTCAGATCGTGAGTTATATCCAGTCAAATCATGCACCTTGCAGCTGCCGAAAAAATCTGGGTTTGCTCAAGAACACCTATACCGACAGATAGTGTCGCTATAGGCCTTTAGTGACGAATTTATTTATTTATTTTCTGAATATTTCGGAAATTAATAAAAAATAGAAATAAATTCTAAAAATTACCAAAAATTATTTTAAAAATTATTTTAAATTATGAAAAATAATTTTTGACCAATTGGAATATTTTTCTTTAATATTTATAATTATTTAAATATTAGAGGTATTTAATTTATTTAATTAGTGTATTAAATAAATTAGAGAAAAATGAATTAATATTATGAAAAATCATTTTAAATAAGAATAATGTATTTAAAAATATTTTGAGTTATAAAAAGTAACTTTTAATATTTTTGGAGAATTTTTATTAAAAATTTAATATTAATGATATAATATTTAATTGATTATTAAATTAAATAAATAAGATGAAAATGATTTAAATGATTTAAAAATCATTTTAATTGAACATAAAGTATTAAAAAATATTTTAAATTATAAAAGATAATTTTCAATATTTTTGGAGAATTTTCATTAATAAATTAATATTAATGATATTTGATTTATTTAATTATTATATTAAATAAATGAATTAAAAATGATTTTATTGATTTAAAAATCATTTAAAATGAGAAAAATGATTTAAAAATATTTTGAGTTATAAATTATGACTTTTAATATTTGGATAATAATTTCATTAATATTTATATATTAATGGTGATGATTTAAAAATGATTTTAATTATTTTAAAAATCATTTAAGTAGAATATTATTGATTTAAAAATATTTTTTAAGTTATTAATAATAACTTGAATATTTTGAAAAGTATGTTATTAATATTTTGATATTATTAAATATTAATAATGATACGATTAATTGGTAATTTAATCATTTAAAAATGATTCTGATATTTGAAATATTATTATAAATTATAATAATTGCATGATAATTATTAAAAGCTTCTGAAAAATATTATTAATGATAATTGACTTATCTAAAATAATATTGTAGCTTAGAGACCAAGTTTAATTGGCAATCAATATGTTAATTGTCGGATAAGAGTGACCAGAACACCAAGATTGGACCGAAATCCAACCAGACCAAAATAGTTAGGCGTGATAAGTGTTTATATAGGTTATAAACACTACTGTGGCTAAGTGGTAATGTGCCTAGGAGAAGTTTGACTGTAAAATACAGTGTTATATGTTATAAATGATTGTGCTAATTGTTAGACCGATATTGTTGAATATAGGTCTTACGAATGCAGTTAATTATATTGTGTAGCCGTAATCAACGAGGAAGGCAAGTTTCCTAACTCAACCTTGAGTTATATTTCATTCAATTATTATAGTGGTTAATTATTGCTAATTATACCACATCCAGGGAATTTATTATTGATTATTCGCAGTTAGTGCATACTTAATAATGCAAATTGAATTACTGATTCAGAAATATATATTCGTAGAATTACTGTTGTTAAATACTCAAATCTGTAGAAGTTAGAATTGACAGTTCAGATAATTCCTGTTTATTGTCAAATTGTGTTAAGAAATGTCTTAGCTAATTATTCTGGCTAGACAAATATTTGTAGAACTTGATAAATTCAAGAAAAGAGAATTCAATTGTTATTGATAGATCAATGCCAATTATTTCGGCTAGATCAATAAGTGCATAAAATTTAAAATCACAGTATTTCATTGTTAAATCAAAATCTGGATTCGGAGACTGAGGAGAACAACCTTTTATATAAAGGGAACATTTTGGGTCATAAATTCGACCTTTGCGCGCTTACTAAGTATTATGCATAATATCGGGTATAATAAAGCTGATCACTTGTTATACTTGCAGGGGGGTATGATTTAATCTTTATGGTTATCTGATACTCCTGGTATGTATCAAAGTAAATCTTTGATAGATACCCGAGAAAAATAAGTTCAAAGATCTGGTGGGATCACTCAGTATAAATTTGGAGAATAATCTACTTTGTTATTGCGGAGAATTGATTCTTGTTTAATCATTTGAATATCGTAGAACTTTGAAAGCGTTGAACTCTTTCATTATCAAATTATGGTGTTGCATAGAAAAGGGGAAGCCTTGTTATTAATTAACGATTTGTTCAGCTAATGCAAAGTTCCCCGAACTTTGGTTTCTTTCTATCAAAATAGATAGGATATTATTGTTGATTCATATACATTTATTGTATAATCTTAACTTGCGGGGCAAATTTGTTGCTCACCCTTGCTATAAATAAAATTTTTCAGCTAGGGGCGAAGTTGCAGGAGGTGCTGCAAAGGACAAAGGCAAATGCGTAGTTATAAATTAGTTATACTAAATAGTATTATTTATATTGTTGTATTGTAAACCCTTTTTGTATATCCAAAGGAGTATGTTTGTAAAGTTAAGGTTAGTGAACCTGGGTGATGTATTATTAGTAAACTTTGATAAATTTTTATGAAAGTTACTATCTATATATATTATGGGTAGTTAAATGTTATTTATATTTGGATCGTGAACACCAAACTCGGGAGTCAGGCAACCCGGATTTGGGGGTGTCACAGGTTGGTATCAGAGCTGTAGTGACCAAGGTGTCACCAGCTGTTAGTAGAGCTGTAGGTTATAAACCTTAAGTGGGGTGGGAAAAAAACCCTAGGATTATGACCATAGAAAGATAGAGAATACTCATTTAGAGTACTAAATGAGAGATTGCCGAAGTGCAACGATAGTGAGAAATGGGGACACATAGTGTGAGAATGTTGTACTAGTAAAGTACTAATCAAGTTGTTTAAACTGCTTATAGGATGTCTGAAGAAGATCAAATGAGTACGGAGATGCTAGCGGCTGTTGCACCAATGCCACAAGCCGAGGTGCCAGCGCAAAATGAATCAGTTGATAAGGTGGAAGAAGATGAACCTATGGTTAATCTGGGGAGCGATCATGACGATTATCCCGAGATGTACTTGAGTGGAGATGAGGAGATAGAGTCTGAGCCAGCTATGGTAGAGATAAAGAATAAGACTACAGTGGAAGAACAAGATCAACTAGTTGCAGAAGTTCAAGAACTCCGGAGTAAGGCGTTTCTCTTGGAGCAGCTATGGAAGACAGAACGAGTGCTAAGCAAAATGACTGAAAAAAGGAACGAACTCAAGTCGCTGGTAGACAGAATGGAGGTGGAAGGTGGTGGATCGTCTGAAGGGATGATCAAACAGCAGAAAGACAAGAAGAAAAGGAAGAGGGACAAGGATAGCCCTAATTCAGAAAAGTCAAGCTCGAAGAAGAAGCAAGTATGTGGCAAGTGTGGGAAGTGCCATTTGGGAGAATGTATGTGGGGTCAGAATGTGTGTTATAATTGTTGCCAGAAAGGACATCTATCCCCAAATTGTCCTAAACCAAAGAAAGGAGGATGTTTTGCATGTGGTGGAACGAGTCATAATGTTAAGAATTGTCTTAAAAAGAAGAAGGATTAAGTGTGTGGAGAATAATATTTTCTTTGATAGGGGATAACTTTTGTATGCCTCCACTGTTGTGTAAAGTTGTAGTAATGAATCCCGACTTTTGTCAAAAAGGGGTAGTACCTATTTGTAGTGGTATGGGTAATGTACTGAAAAGTACTATATAATATTTGCATGAATATAAATGCAATGTATGTTTGTATGAATGAAATCTTTATTTTCTATATGAATATAAGATTAAAATAAATTTGTGTGTTCTTAGAACTCATACTTAAGGTAAGTTAATGACTCATAGTTATATGAAATGTTTTGAACCCCTCAGCGAATGGAAGCCAAAGGTCTGACTAGGATAAGTTCATACACTCATATAATTGTGGCAAGTTACTAAACTCCTAAGTGTGGTAAGTTTGATGAACTGGATATAGTATTGTGAAAATGGAGAATAACAACTTTTTGTGTAAAGTTGTGTTGTTAATTCTGATATGATTCAAAAAGGGATAGTAACATGGGAATTACTAAATGTACTATGTGCTATTTGAATAAATATGCAACTACTTGAGAATTATGTGTTGAATTCTTATTATGTTAAGAATTTGTATAGACAAAAAGTATTAATTTAAGATATTTTTTTATTTAAATCAGATCATGTCGCCTAGACGACAGAATCGAAACCAACGAGAAGAACATTCAGTGAATAATGAAGAAGGTCAAGTTGTCCCAATGAAAAATTTTGCAAATATGATAGCCGAAGCTATGGAGAATAGAGCTCCCGCAGGAAGAGGAAGAGCAAGAGAACAGCCCGCTGATAGATTAGCCAATTTCAAGGATTTTAAAGCGGTAGGACCGCCAGAATTCAAAGGGACCACCGATCCGATTGAAGCCCAAACTTGGTTAAAGGAAATGGAGAAAGCATTCATCATTGCACGTGTGGCAGAAGAGCAAAAGACGGCTTTTGCAACTTATCTGATGAAGGGAGAAGCCAATTACTGGTGGGAGACGAACCAAACAAGAGCTGGTACAGAGGTGGTGTTGTGGACAAGATTCAAGGAGTTGTTCTTTGAGAACTACTTCTCACCGAGTATGCAAGCTCGGATGGAAGTTAAGTTCTTAGAACTTAAGCAGGAGAACATGACTGTATCTGAATATGCTGCCAAATTCAACGAACTGACAAGATTTGCACCTCATCAAGTAGATAAAGAAGCAAGAAAAGCGCGAAGATTCGAGAATGGGCTGAAGCCGGGGATATTTAACAAAGTAGCTGTGCTGCAGATCAACACTTTCGCGGCTCTATTGGAGAAAGCGTTAATTGCTGAAGGAGGGAGCGAAGCAGTGTTTCGATTTCATCAGGAAAAGAAGAAGAAGACAAATGACGGAGGAAGCAGTGGAGGAAGTAATCCGAATAAGAGAAAATGGAATGAGAATACCCAGTCGGGTAATAAGTCAGAAGATAATAGGAAGGGAAGGGAGCCATGTTCGAATTGTGGGAAGAACCACGTTGGGGTTTACCTGAAGAAGAAGGGTGTTTGCTATAATTGCGGGCAAGAGGGGCATATTTCACCCAATTGTCCCAGTCCGAAGAAAATTCAAGGTTGCTTTGGATGCGGATCGACCGACCATATTGTACGAAACTGTCCAAAAAGAAATGCTGAGAAGGAAAGCGCCAACAAGGGACCCGGTGGTGGAAGCTTGACGATTCGAGGACCTGCACAACCAGGAAGACCAACGGCCCATACATTCAACATGACGGCGCAAGATATAGTGGCAACTCAGGACGTGTCAGCAGGTAATGATTTAATTACAAGAATAGTAGGAGTTAAACAATACTATGAATTATTTTCTTTTATAGACTCAGGTCACAGGTTAGAATTTGAAATCAAATTAATATTGTGTTGATCAAAATAAATTGATGATACAACTTTAAAAGATTGTAGAATATAAGAAAGCGGTGATTCCGAGGACGGAATCCTTTTAAGGAGGGGTGAATGTGATAACCCGGAATTTCGAATAATCCAAAATTTGCGAATAATTTTTTTTTAATTAATATTATTATTAATTATCGATTTTGTGACAAGTTTCTGTGATACGTGTATCGAGAAGGTCAATTTATGTATTGACTAATAATATTAGAGTAGAGTTGTGCTTAACGGAGAATAGAACCCCTAACCCTAATTTTTGGAACGGGATTCGATAGAAATTATAATTAAAATAATTATATTAATACGTATATGTTTGAACGGTATAGAATTTTTGATCAATGATGATCGGATAAGGTTTAATATTGATAAACCCTGATAAGAGATTAGAAACCCTAATCTCAGTTGTAGAAACCTAATGTGTTGTAGAAAACCCTAATTGTACGCCGGAAAACCCTAATTTAAAATGTGGGATTTTATAAACCCTAATTAGGTAACCCTAATTTTTATTAGCATGCCTAAAGTATTCATTAAACTTAAATATGGTTAGAAATCTCTAATTATATTTTTGTATAGTAAATTTCTATTTTAGAAATCCTAATTTTAGTTTAGAAAGTTTATTTTTCTAATTAAACCCTAAATTTGCAAATTGTGGGAACTAGAATTTTTGATACCTAAAGAGTTCAAAACCTAAACCCTAGATTGTCCAAACCCTAAACCCTAAGGGTTTCATCTAATGCAAAAATCTAGAAAAAATTGGAAAGGACATAAATGCCCTTTTAGTGTGATATTTTAGTAACTTGCAAATCTTACTAAATCCTTGGCGGTTCAACAACCCTAAGCCTAAACCTAGCTAGCATTTGACAAAAAGCTCCAGCAAATCAGTCTAATTGACCAGCAATCTCAGCAAACATCAACTATACAATGAATCAAGCAACATATAAATAGATTTAGAGAGAGAAATTGCTCAAAACTTAGCCAATTTCATTTTTGCTCCTACCAACTCCTACTCTTTCTCAAACCCACGAAATATATTGCTAGATGAGTTCTAAAATACAGCCCCACGTTGATCATAACAGAATCAAAAGGGCAGAAATGAAAATCAAGCTCAAAAGTGGTAAAAATCTCTAATTTTTGAAATTCTTCAATTCCTTGTTAAATGTTGCAATTGATTGTTGAAAGTAGTGTTAATATGTGTCAATTGATGTTCTGAGTTATTAAATCCATGACCCATAACATCAAAGTGCACGAATTTAAAGTTTTTTAAAATCTAAAAATCTGGAAATCTGTGATTTACAGTCAAATGTCGAGGCTTATAGATCCGTGTGTGTTACGTGTTTTTGATGTCTAAAACTTGTAACATGTAGCCTGATATGTGTTATTTAAGTTTCAAAAAGAATCAGACCTAAATCTATTATAGATCGCAAGATATTCACGGTCAAACGTCGTTGACCGATCTGCTGAAACTGCGAACCCAGAAACGTAAGAACAGTGGTCCGTGTTCAAGTTTGACCGGATATAGCTAGCTCCCGTCTTGATGTTTTTGTGTTATTATGCTTTCTAGTTGTAGTACTACATTTTTTCTACAGCCTGGAGTTGATAGATCACATAAATCATGGCCAGAACATTGTTTAAATCGAACTTAAAAGTGACCACTCAAGTCTGTTTTTGCGCAGAAAATGTTTGGCATCAACTTTGGAGGCTTTGATCTCCTTGTTGTGATGATGTTTAACCAAAGTGTTGGTTGGATGTTGTAGTGTGACATATTGTCTACACGACCAAATTTTTAGATAGCTCAGATCATGCTCAGATCGTGAGTTATAGCCGGTCAAATCATGCACCTTGCAGCTGCCGGAAAAATCTGGGTTTGCTCAAGAACACCTATAGCGACAGATAGTGTCGCTATAGGCCTTTAGCGACGGTTTTATTTATTTATTTTTTGAATATTTCAAAAATTAATAAAAAAATAGAAATAAATTCTAAAAATTACCAAAAATGATTTTAAAAATTATTTTAAATTATGAAAAATAATTTTTGACCAATTGGAATATTTTTCTTTAATATTTATAATTATTTAAATATTAGAGGTATTTAATTTATTTAATTAGTGTATTAAATAAATTAGAGAAAAATGAATTAATATTATGAAAAATCATTTTAAATAAGAATAATGTATTTAAAAATATTTTGAGTTATAAAAAGTAACTTTTAATATTTTTGGAGAATTTTTAATTAAAAATTTAATATTAATGATATAATATTTATTTGATTATTAAATTAAATAAATAAGATGAAAATGATTTAAATGATTTAAAAATCATTTTAATTGAAAATAAAGTATTAAAAAATATTTTAAATTATAAAAGATAATTTTCAATATTTTTGGAAAATTTTCATTAATAAATTAATATTAATGATATTTGATTTATTTAATTATTATATTAAATAAATGAATTAAAAATGATTTTATGGATTTAAAAATCATTTAAAAATGAGAAAAATGATTTAAAAATATTTTGAGTTATAAATTATGACTTTTAATATTTGGATAATAATTTCATTAATATTTATATATTAATGGTGATGATTTAAAAATGATTTTAATTATTTTAAAAATCATTTAAGTAGAATATTATTGATTTAAAAATATTCAAGTTATTATTAATATTTTGATATTATTAAATATTAATAATGATACGATTAATTGGTAATTTAATCATTTAAAAATGATTCTGATATTTGAAAAATTATTATAAATTATAATAATTGCTTGATAATTATTAAAAGCTTCTTAAAAATATTATTAATGATAATTGACTTATCTAAAATAATATTGAAGCTTAGAGACCAAGTTTAATTGGCAATCAATGTGTTAATTGTCGGATAAGGGTGACCAGAACACCAAGATTGGACCGAAATCCAACCAGACCAAAATAGTTAGGCGTGATAAGTGTTTATATAGGTTATAAACACTACTGTGGCTAAGTGGTAATGTGCCTAGGAGAAGTTTGACTGTAAAGTACAGTGTTATATGTTATAAATGATTGTGCTAATTGTTAGACCGATATTGTTGAATATAGGTCTTAAGAACGCAGTTAATTACATTGTATAGCCGTAATCAACGATGAAGGCAAGTTTTCTAACTCAACCTTGAGTTATATTTCATTCAATTATTATAGTGGTTAATTATTGCTAATTATACTACATCCAGGGAATTTATTGTTGATTATTCGCAGTTAGTGCATACTTAATAATGCAAATTGAATTACTGATTCAGAAATATATATTCGTAGAATTACTGTTATTAAATACTCAAATCTGTAGAAGTTAGAATTGACACTACAGATAATTCATGTTTATTGTCAAATTGTGTTGAGAAATGTCTTAGCTAATTATTCTGGCTAGACAAATATTTGTAGAACTTGATAAATTCAAGAAAAGAGAATTCAATTGTTATTGATAGATCAATGCCAATTATTTCGGCTAGATCAATAAGTGCATAGAATTTGAAATCACAGTATTTCATTGTTAAATCAAAATCTGGATTCGGAGACTGAGGAGAACAACCTTTTATATAAAGGGAACATTTTGGGACGTAAATTCGACCTTTGCGCGCTTACTAAGTATTATGCATAATATCGGGTATAATAAAGCTGATCACTTGTTATACTTGCAGGGGAGTATGATTTAATCTTTATGGTTATCTGATACTCCTGGTATGTATCAAAGTAAATCTTTGATAGATACCCGAGAAAAATAAGTTCAAAGATCTGGTGGGATCACTCAGTATAAATTTGGAGAATAATCTACTTTGTTATTGCGGAGAATTGATTCTTTTTTAATCATTTGAATATCGTAGAACTTTGAAAGCGTTGAACTCTTTCGTTATCAAATTATGGTCTTGCATAGAAAAGGAGAAGCCTTGTTATTGATTAACGATTTGTTCAGCTAATGCAAAGTTCCCCGAACTTTGGTTTCTTTCTATCAAAATAGATAGGATATTATTGTTGATTCATATACATTTATTGTATAATCTTAACTTTGCGGGGCAAATTTGTTGCTCACCCTTGCTATAAATAAAATTTTTCAGCTAGGGGCGAAGTTGCAGGAGGTGCTGCAAAGGACAAAGGCAAAGGCGTAGTTATAAATTAGTTATACTAAATAGTATTATTTATATTGTTGTATTGTAAACCCTTTTTGTATATCCAAAGGGATATGTTTGTAAAGTTAAGGTTAGTGAACCTGGGTGATGTATTATTTGTAAACTCGGATAAATATTTATGAAAGTTACTATCTATATATATTATGGGTAGTTAAATATTATTTATATTTGGATCGTGAACACCAAACTCGGGAGTCAGGCAACCCGGATTTGGGGGTGTCACAGGGGAGATTTGTGAGACCCCAAATTTTATGAATAAAGATTTAAATTTCTCAAAATATTTTTTAATATTATGGTGTGGATTTGATATAATGTTATAGTTGTGGATAATATTTATAAATTTTGCAAAGTATACAATTTGTTGTATAATATTCGATTGGTCGGGGAATATTCTTTTTATTGGGGAATATCTGTACGACGGTACAATCATTGGTGGATCCCACAATGGAATTATTGTTGAATTGAGAAAACGATAAAAATATTTTTATAAAAATAACGGCGAAAGTGTTACCATTAAAATTGTTGAACTACTCGATAGTAAAAGTACAGTAATACGCGTGGTTGCATAGTAGCACATAATATTGATTATTGATGTTTAGGTAAGAAGTCACTCAGTTATACTCAATTACCGCTACAGTAATTGATGTATCATATCTCTCATATTATTGATTCAAATATTGTCACAGTATCATCTGTATAATATGTTATATTATTAAATCAATAATTGAGACGACAAATTTATTCATATTATTATTTGCAATATTGACAATGTCTAAAAGTTCTGTCAGTGAGAGGTTTGGTCACCTAATTGCGCGCCAATAAGGAAAAATCCTTATCGGAAAGCCCCCTATTTCCTGGGAATGACGTG
This sequence comes from Panax japonicus, assembly GCA_020205505.1. Taxonomy (NCBI): domain Eukaryota; kingdom Viridiplantae; phylum Streptophyta; class Magnoliopsida; order Apiales; family Araliaceae; genus Panax; species Panax japonicus. The sequence goes on along the minus strand of CM035101.1, from coordinate 33,633,034 downwards.
GTTGTTAAATATTATGAGTTATAATATTAATGATGAATAAGTTCGTGTTGATTAAAGATGAAATTAATAGTTCCATTGTGTTGGGATTATTAGTGTTAGTAGAAATCGACATTTATTTCGATAATAATTAATATCTGGAGGTTATATTGATCAATCGGGTATTCGGGGCACTTTTCGTGTCGGAGTACTATTCATGGGTTACTATTCACCCAATTACTATTCAATCTAGTATTGTTCACTCGGGTATTTGGGACACTTTTTGTGTCAGAGTACTATTCACTGGTTACTATTCACCCTAGTATTATTCACTCGGGTATTTGGGACACTTTTTGTGTCGGGGTACTATTCACGAGGTACTATTCCTGAAGCACTATTCACGGGGTACTATTCACCTAAAAAATATATTTCTTTTCGATCCAAATCATTTTTGGGTACAATATTATTCCATGAGGAGATGTGATAATTTTTCAGACCGTTGGTTGAAGTTATAATAGTAAATCAATATGGATCGTTAGTTAAAGATATAATAGTAAATCAATATGGACCGCTGGTGGAAAGTTATAATAGTGAATCAATATAGATCGCTGGTTTAAAGTTTTAATAGTAAATCAGTACGGACCGTTGCATTAAGTTTTAGTATTAAATTAATATAGACTGTCCGTTTAAAAGTAAATTAATCTGGACAATTCATGAATTAGTTACTATACAGTCCATTCTTCTATAAATAGAAGCTCATTCGTTCATTATTTTTTACGAATTCACTGAAACTCTAGAGAGAGAAACTATAGAGAGAAAGAAGAAAAGTATTCTGCTACTTCACTACTCCAATATCCAGTTTCTTTTAAGGAAAGGGATATTATTTGTTGTACTCGTAAATGGTATTATTTCTTTCGTATTCATGAAGAGAACTTCTGTTATTCCATTCTTTATTATTATGTTGGAATAACCTGTTTATGCGAAGTACCACATACATGGTTAAATTCTTCTGTTATTCCATTCTTTATTATTCTGTTGGAATAACCTGTCTGTGCGGTCTATCGAATGCCTGGTGAATTCTGTTGTTATTCCATTCTTATTATTCTGTTAGAATAACCTGTTTATGCGAAGTACCGCATACATGGTGAAATTCTTCTAATATTCCGATATTTATTATTCTGTCGGAATATCATGTCTGTGCATTTACGTCTGACCTGGTTCCATTATTTATTATTCTATCAGAATATCCTGTCTGTGCGTTTACGCCGGACCTGGTTCCATTATTTATTATTCTGTTGGGAATAACATGTCCGTACAGTCTATCGCACGCATGGTGAATCCTTCTGTTATTCCATTCTTTATTATTCTGTTGGAATAATATATCTATGTGGATTACCATATACACGGTGAATGATCCTTCATATTCATTCCTTATTTAATTATGAAAATGATCTGTCTACGTGGATTACCGTATGGCGGGCGAAAATCCATTTGCAGTTTCATATATTCTAGTATACTCAGTTGGTTAAAGCTTTGGCTTCTATACTCCATGAAATTAGTCTAATATCCTTGATATTTGCGCTTCATCCAGTATCTTTTCATGGAAATATTCTTCTGAGCATTCTGGAATTTTACTTTACAAAGCAGTATCATGTGGACAATTTAGACGTTATTGGTTCCTGGATAAATTAATTTATAAATCTTCAAAATTTATTCTTGAACTTTTTTTATTGAATTATTATGTCATTGTCATCATCGTCATGCTTATATTATAATGAAAGTCATCTTTATCTTACGTGCATAGATGGACTTGGTATGATTATGACCAGGGATTATTCGGTATAATCATGACCGTAATATGATGAATGATGTGGCAAAAGTCCTCATTGGCCTGTAGTTCATTGGTAGATAGTTGTTGGTATGATTATGACCAAAAATTATTTGGTATAGTCAAGACCATTGATGATTACATGAATATCCTTGGTCGTGGAGCATGGATGATTCGATTTTATTTATTAAGCTGAGTCTGAGCGCTAAAGTTGACGAAAAACTTTTTTAAAGGATAGAAGAAAGTAGATTTTATACTTTACTTGACTCTTCTAATGAATTGCTTATTCCGCTGCAGTTAAACTTGTTGTCTATTATATTCTATCAGTTTAACATTGTTGAAGGCTAATGATAATTTATTCTGCATTATCTTAGTCATAATATTTCTTACTGGGCTAGTTGAGCTCACCCTTTCTTTCACTGTTCTCTTCAGGAAATGAAAACGTAGCTGGGACTAGTCGGGGAACAGAGTGATTGTCCTAGATGGTGCATTAGTAGTCCTCACTATCCTGTGAAATAGTGTGATAATAAATGTAATGAGGACTCCATTGATTGTGGATATTGTCTAGATGATAATATTTGTATTAAAACTTACATCCTATGTTTTGTCGTATTTTACACGACTGTTGTATAATTAAGTTGTATTTATATTCAGTACCTTGTATCTGACGACCCAAGATGGGTGATGTATACCTGTTTTGGGGGCGTCACATATGTAACCTTTAATACATTCATTATATTACATGATAGATAATATATATCATTGTCTTAATAATATCAAACTATTACATAAGATAACATTATATTTATTCAGCAACCTTTCCCTTTCCCTTGTTCCTAGCAGAGCCTTCAGGTTGTTCACACTTAGATAAAAACATTTAAATTAAGCAATGATGAGCATTTGAGTGCTCAACAAATAACAACAATTATAATTATTAGCTGAAAGGATAAAATGTTTTCATTATACTACCCTTCTACAACGATTCAATAGTTGTGAAGTAATCTATACCAATGATAATAATATATTAATTCTATATCAAATTTTTGAAACTACGTACTGACTATAAAAGAGTTAATGTGACATACTATGAACATTGTTTTCTATTTTCGAAAAGGTTAAACAGAAATTCGTCTGCAAACTATCATAACTTACAGGCACCGGGGGGAGGGTGATCAACCCGTTATGCCTTGTATTGATCAATACTACATGCAAGAACGATATGATCATTCACTCTGTCCGCTTTGGGTGCATAAAAGTTTTCCAATGTTCGAGATGTTCATACTTAGTTGGGAATCCAAACCAAAATAATTCAGTTGGATACAAAAATGTTTTATCTTGTTCAACAATAAATTATAAGTCAACATATATATATATATATATATATATATATATATATATATATATATATATATATATATATATATACTAAAAAATGTGTATCAACATGTGATTAAATACAATGATTATCCAAGTGGGGACACTTGTATAACCATATCTAGAAATTAATTAACAGAATATACATCAGAATTATAATATACTACCATGTTGATAATCAATGATCGGATATAATATATATATAACAATAGTGCTAATTATCTGTACAATAATAATATAATTCTGAAACTTTCTTACTCTTGTCCATTGCATAAAAAAAATACAAAGGTAGGATACTTGTCTGGTACGCTGCTTATAATTCGCAACTTAGTTTTATCTTTTATATAACCACCTGTTAGTAATAAGATCATTTTACTGATTAGAATAACATATTGTAATACATAATACTGCCTATTACAGTCAGCACATAACATAATCACATTATATCTCATGTTCAACAGTCATTGAATCACCAACAAATATTACTACATTCAAAATATCTAAGTTCAGATCAAGTTCTGAAATATGTCGGTGTACCGACGACTTTATCGGGTATTTATTGAGTCTAAGACTTTATCCTGTAGCTCAATAACTGTAATTATTAGTCATATTATTTTTTAATGACTTACAATAATTTTTAAACATTTATTATAATTTATCATAAATTTTCCAAACACCGGAATCATTATTAAATGATTTAAATATTAAACAATTCTATTATCATTAACATTTACTTAATATTAAACTATTAATGAAACCATTTTCAAAATATTAAAGTTATTTATAATAACTCAAAATATTTTTAAAGTATTAATATTATCCTTAAATAATTTTTAAAACAATTAAAATCGTTTTTAAATAATTATCATTAATATTTAAATATTAATGTACTATTTATCAAAATATTAAAAGTTATTAATTATAACTTTAAAATATTTTTAATTCATTTATATCTTTTTTAAATGATTTTTAAATTAATAAAACTATTTTAAAACTATTTATTTAATACAATTAATAAATAAATTCTATATTATTAATATTAAATTATCAATGACATTATTCTTTAAATATTAAAAGTTATATTTTATAACTTCAAATATCTTTAAACACTTTATTTACATTTAAAATAATTTTTATAATATTAAAACCATTTTTAAACTATATTATTTAATATAATTATTAAATAAATTTAATATCATTAATAAATAAATAATTAAAAAAATTTACCTTTAAATATTGAAAGTTATATTTTATAACTTCAAATATTTTTAAACTCTTTATTTTCATTTAAAATGATTTTCTATTATTCAAATCATTTTTAAATTAATTTATAATATACTTATTAAATAATTAATGAAATTTGCTTTAAAATATTAAAAGTTTTATTTTATAACTTCAAATATTTTTAAATAACTTATTATCATTTAAAATTATTTTTAATATAATAAAAACATTTTTAAATAATTTATTTAATACATTTATTAAATAAATTAAATATAAATAATATTTAAATAAATACTAATATTTATGAAAAATATTTCAAATTATTAAAAGTTAATTTTTATAACTTAAAATAATTTTTAAAATTATTTTTGTAATATTCAGAAATTAATTTCTATTTTTAAATGATTTTTTAGAAATTAATTTTATTAAAATTGTCGCTAAAGACTGCCTATAGCGACAGAACCGTCGCTATAGGTGTTCTTCATGTTCTTGGCTAAACCCAGAACATTCATGTTAGTTTTCGTGTGGCTTAGTTTGACCAAGAATATCTGATAGATCATATAACTTCTGGGTGTAATATGACTTTGATCTTGTAGTATTAATGTAATACTACGAGTATCAGCAACAATAATAATAAAACAACATAACACAAATGAGATCTGGGCATTCTAAGTGGCTGTCAGAGGCTGTTCTTCATTTCAGGGTTTCCCAGAAATGAAGAACAGTTCGAGGATCATACTTTGAGTCTCCACTACTAGCTAGTCTTGTAATGTTTTTATGATATAAGGATTTCATGTTGTAACCAACATGTAACTTAAGAGATCTATTACAAAACATCAGCAAAATAACAACATAATAGCAAGATAGTGTCCGGTCAAACCATGTCAGAAGCCACGCTCATGAACTTTTTAGGTTACCCAGAAAGCTCATCCGTGAACTTACTGCTAGGTTTGACCATCCCCCAAATCCAGTATGTTTGTGATAAAAGTGATCTAAGAGCATTGACATGTAGTATAACTACCATGCTATAACTTTAATACAACAAAAAACACAAATCAACAATAGTTTACAAGATTAGAGGCGTCAAAAGTCTTGTCAGACCGTTTCTGGGCAATTTCTAGGTTACCCAGAAACGCTCAGTCATGGCTGGTAAACGGCTTTTGACCTCGATTATGTTGCAATCTATTTATGATATGAACTTGATTCAAGTTCCATCTTAAAGAGTTCATAGCATACTGCAATATTAAATCTTTAAACAACAAAAACCCATAATAGACTGACATCTACAAGGTCTGACATTCATTGTCACACAACAAAAAATATTTTTCCAGATTTTGAAGAACATCAAATCCGAGCCTATAGATGTTATGGATCTAACATCTATCAACCTAGATCATCATTATACACCATAAATAACATATTAAAACACAGAATCATAGCATCTAAAATGGGATCAAATATCAAATTTCTTGGTTAGGATTTATACCTTCTGTGAACAAGTTTTGATTCTAGGACACTGATTTGGTTATGGTACTAGTGGGGCTGGTTTTTGTGACTGAAAAACTATAAATCTTGGAGGTTTGAGAGAGAGAAGCTCAAGGATGAGAGTTGTGAAAAATTAGGCTAGCAAATGAATTATTTTCTCTCTCCAATATGTTAGTTCCCGAAGGCACAATAGTTATCTAGAAGGGGGGTTGAATAGATATTTAAAGATTTTTACGTTTTAACTTGTTAGTAGATAATGATTAAAACTTTAGCGGAATTAATATTAGTTTTAATCTCCCTTAAGATAGTGAGTTTATGAGAGTGAGGCAGATATAGCAGTTATAGCAGATATATCAGTTATAGCAAGAATGTAAGAGACACAGTCGTTTTAAGTGGTTCAGAGCACTTAAAGCTCCTAGTCCACTCTTCTACTCCTCGAGTAGGAAATCCACTAAGGATGTCTTTTACACTTTCTGAATCACTTAGATTCCTTCTAGACCAGCAGTATAAGAACTTCTTAGTTCACTCTTGAACTCTTCAAGTCCAGCAGACTTGTCTCTTTTACAGTTCATTTAGAACTCTTCAAGTCCTTCTGACTTGGAACTTTTTCTTCAGTTGATTGGTAGATGTTGAGTTCTTGATGGTTTCTACTCAATTGATGTTTAAGCACTTGTTCGAAAGAACTGAGTAGCTGAGCAAGCTTTTATTTTTCTCAGATCGCAGAGTTGGGCGTTGAGAGTTCTTGTACGTTTTTGTTCGATGCTTGCTTAGTTCTCTCAGCTGCTTGATTTGCATATATGTGATCTTGAAAACTATCCGTTGGATCCATCCGTTGAAGCATTAAATGCGTATGACATTTCTGTTCTTTGATGGAGACTTTTCTGCACATCTTCTGAATTGCATTATGGCCCACCGACACAGCAGACTACTTTCTCACCTAACACCTGAAAAGGTGTTTTTCCCGTTACCAATGGTACTTTCCTTAGCTTATTCAATACGCTTCTTTGTTGCATACTAAGGATATCTCTTATGTCTTTGGGACTGATGAGTACTACAACGTTTAGAATCCATTCATCATTTGTTGGAGTTTGTCTCCACACAAAGCGTGAGGCTTGATGCTTCTGACACAAGACAAATGATACTCTACGATTCAGATCGTGGTTCTCTACGATTCAGATAGTGGTACTCTATGATTCAGAACGTGGTGACTTGTTGCCTTGGTGCTTGGTCTGATGCTATCAGCAGAGAGCACTACGATTTCTCTTAAAGACTTGTACACTACGATCTTCGCTTGCTTGAGTTGTAAAATTTATGTTTCCGAGAGCACACTACGATCTTCGCTTGTTTTAGTTGTAAACTATATGTTTCCAAGAGCACACTATGATTCTGAGTTGGCTCGGCAAACGTTGGGACCACTCTATGATTTCCGAAGAGGCCCTTCAAGGCAGGCGCAGTACAATCCTTGAAGCTCTACGTTTCTGCCTTGACTTCTGCAATATTGATCAGATTGATACACTACGAATTCTTCGAAGCCTGTCAATTACATCTTAAGATAAACCTAACAACTTTGATCTTTCTATCTATACATTCATTTACAGAATGATACACGTTAAGAGCTTTGATCAACCTAACAAATTTAATCTATCACTAAGTCCTTGTACATATATTCCTTGAAGAACTTTATAAATAATCATGAACATTTACATTTAAAACATCAAATCAAAATATTCACTCTCCCAACAATCTCCCCCTATTTGATGTTGACATAACCAAGGAGATTTGTTGTCATGGTTATTAGTTTCTAGATGCAATTGTAGGAAAGTAAACATGACTTAGTATTTCAGTGAGCAGCTGAAATTTCTAGAGAATAAGCATGAATTTATTGATGTTCAAAGAGTAATACAATTTAACTTTACATCAATAAGAATTTAAACTTTCACTTATCTCTAATTCTTTGGTCTTTTGCATGGAGGATTGGCATACTCCTCAACCCTTCTTTTCCTGCTTGCCTCATCCCTTCTGGCTATCTCTTCCAGCTCACTTGGGCTTAACCTTGGGTTATGATCATGCATATTCATGAATGTAGGATCTCCAATTGGCATTCTTACGCCTGTAGTGGTCACATTTTGTGAGCTGGTAGCTGGCCCTTGACTCCTTATTGGCTGAGCCATTAAGACTTCCTGCTGATCTGATCGTTGAGTCTGATTGCTTGATTGTGGAGTCTGTTGCTGGAATTGTCTTACAGGAGGACTCCTTCCTTTGCCTTTTCCCTGGCCTCCTTGACCACCTCTGCCTCCCTGGCCTCCTTGACCTCCTCTGCCTCCTTCTCCTTTTCCTTTATTCTCCCCCTTTATGTCAGCATCAAGGGTTCGAATGTCTTCTGAGAGGCGATTTAGTCCTTGGACAAGCTCGTTGAGTTGACTTTTGGTCTAAGCAATGTCCTCTAGATTTTCTTCGATTAGAGCTTTAGACTGAGCTTCCCTTTGTTGTAGAACGGATAGAATGTTGTCAGTTTGCTGGCCACTGCTGACGTAGAATTTTTGGAATTCTTTGACAGCAGTTTGTAGATTGAGAAAGCTTTTCAACATGTTTTTATTCTGATTTTCTTGAGTTATCTGAAGGGAAATGACAGCTTCTCCGTGTTTCTTGGCTGCTAGAAAGTGAATGTCATCCCGGTCCTTTATGCTTTGAATCATGTGCTTGACGAACTCTTTAAGTGTCTTATAGAGCGTAGAGCTTAGGGATTGTGGGAGTTTATTGGCAACATTGATCATTGTTGTTAATCTCAGCTGAATGAGGTCAGTGTGTTCTTCAAGACTCTCATCGTGCTCCTTGATCATTTTCTTAGACATTTCTGACAAGTCAGTTTTTGTGGACAACTCTGAAAGAATTTCATTTAGTTGGGGAATTTGTGAGGAAAGGGGTTGTCTCTGGTATTGATCTTGTAGTGAGTAGAGGGCAAGATCAAGGTTGAAGTATTCATTTAAGGAAGAAGAGGGAATATCTGATGGAGGGGCTTGTGTTTGGGTGTCTGGAATGGGTGGCTCTACTATTTCTCTTTGGGACTCTACGATGGGGCTAGAGTCAGAGATCGTAGAGATGATGGGAGTTGAAATCAATATGAAGTTTGAAATATCCGGTTCATCAATTGCAGAATTTTGGAATTCTGTAACTGGGAGTTGACTTGGTGGATTTAAAACCACTTCCAACCAACTTGGAAATTCAAAAAATTGGCTAGAAAAAGATAGTGGATAATGGTTTACTCTGAAAAGGATTGTAATATTTAATACATCATGCACCATTCTTGAGGAGGGATCATTTGTGATGAGCTTCTTGGTTAATTTGAAGGTGCCTAGAAATCCATGAGCTATCACAGTAATGGCTGGATATTCTTTGAAGATCCAAAACATATGGTTCCATGAGTTTAGGATTTGGGCTTGATGATATGGCATCATTGGTAAATAAGAGATCATCTGATTGTAGAGATAACTTCTATAACCATCATTGCCCACGCCTGTGATCTCAAGGTCATCATCATCTTCTTCTCTCTTTTCTTCACTATCTTCTTTTGGGGATTCCAATATCTCAATGACTTCATTTTATTCTTGCTCTAGTTCTCCCTCATTTCCTATAGAAGCAGCTTCTTCTGTCAAGGAGATATCATGAGGCTCCCCCTCAACTTGATCATCCATTTGCAGGACTAATGGATCCCCCTCAGCTGGAGTATTTTCTTGAATGAGAGCTTCAAACATCTCCCCCTCAACTGGTGTATTCTCTATCATAAGAACTTCAGGGATCTCCCCTTCAGTTGGAGCATTGTCCTCTTGGCTTGCTTTGGACAGTTCCTTTTTGGTAGCCATTCTCTTGTCTTCCTCCTTGAGCACTTCTTCATTAACAAGGATATATTTCTTGACCAAATTTCTTCTTGATTTTCTAGGCTGAGCCACAGCCTCGGGACTTTCTGGAACTTCGGTTTTATCCTGTTGATCACCCAGACTATCAGGTGTGGCAGCTTCTTTGCTCGAGGTGTTTGGTCTGGTCTCTACGATCAGTAGAGACTCTACGATTGAAGAGATAGATGGCCTTTTGGGTTTGCTGCTGATCTTATTCTTCTTTAGTAGCTGAGATATGGTATCTCTATCTTCTTTTGCCTCAGCCTGTTGTTGTCTCTTTCTTAGGATCCTTAGAGTCTGAATGTCAGAGGGGTTCTTCTATGATTTTTTCCTTTAACTTTCTTTTGCCCTTATTTTTTCTGATTAGGGCAGTGGGTCCTTCTTTATTTGTTTCTTCTTCTTCTTCTTCAACTTCCTTAACAACAGACATATTTCCTGGAATGCCTGAATCCTTCAGATCACCAGTTCTTCCATTGGACTCAGTCATCACGCGTACATACTCAGCTGGATTCCTTTTTTAATTCTCAAACAGTTGTTGGGTCATTCGTCTGTTTGGATTGATGGACTCTCCTTCATCGTCTCCAATCTTATCACCCAGAGCAGACTGTAGTACGTTGCTTATGAATCGTCTGTAGAGCATCTTTTGAGAACCCTTTGTCTTCTTTGAGTTGAGAATCCATTTTCCTATCCATTCTAGCAGTAGGGCTCCATAGTTAAGCTGTATCCCACAACTTATGGTAGTCATGAGCTTTAGCTGTACCTCATTTACTGAATCCTGCCCAGTGCACTTAAAGCATATACACTTCCCAACAATGTCAACCAGAAATTCGTTCCTCTAAGGAAACTCCTTCTTCTTGTACCCTCTGACAGTTGGGGATTTCTTTTGAAGCATCTTCTTAAGCCCTACATGGAAATTGATGCCATCTAAAAACCAAAAACATTCGAATTTGAAACCTAGGGCTAGAATCATTAGCACAGACTTAATAATAATGGTTCATGTATAAACCGAGCATACTTGTATTGAACAGCTCAATCATAGAACAGTTCATCTCAAAGAAACACTGAAGTGGTCAAATTTTGGCACAAGGCCTCATATGTTCTACCACCTTGTACCAATATCGTACATTCACACATAGACAGAACTTCTCAAGTTCAACATCTAAGAAGTTTAAGAAACTAGCATTCATATAGCATGAATGAAGTTAGAAAACTTGCTTTACGCACAACTACAGCTTATAGTTTACGCTGAACTGCTCATTCCAAATCCCTATATAACACGTAAGGAAATAACACGTACACCAATTAGTAATATACTTGACTTACGCATTGGTTTACTTAACTTTACTTCTCAAGGTTCGTGTTCCTTTAATATAAGTTTACGCGACTAACTTTCATTTTCGCTTTACGGCTTCATGACATACAGAGATGTCTTACTCAAAATGTTCATCATCTTTGATGATTTGCATTCTTATCTTCTTCTTATAACTTCTATAGGACTCAGCGTACACCGCTTCTCTGCTAGTAGTCCATATGGTACTCTAAGTGGTTTCCCACAAACAACTAATAAACAAGTTCCCGTCTCATCTACACTGCCCACACAATGAGTTAGATCGGTTGCCAGTTTTGTATATACCTTCGCTCTCTGAAGGAATTGTTTAGCCCAGCTCCTATATGTCAACTATCAAAGTTACAGTTTTTACCACAACCTAACTTCTCTTAACTTATACGAACCAGTAACTATAATGTTCATTAAGTCAACTTCTTATTCCTTACGGCTTTCTGGAAACTAAATGCTATACCTCAATATTCATTTCTTATCGTCTACGTCATACAATCTTTTGTATACTCGAAACGATAATTCAATGTCAATACTATATGGTTATAAAACATTTCATATTTACTTATTTATACCTTACAATGTCCAGTTCCTTCAACTCGGAACGTTTATCCAAGTTATAATTATTAACTCGGCTTCTTAACGTTATACGTTATTGTCTTCAATTTAGTTTCTTCACCGTTCATGATTAAACAACATTCTTCATTACCTTACGGTCAAACCATACACGGAGTATAGGTTCTGCACATTTAATAATCGCTTACACTCAACCCTTACGGTGGCTTAAGTGTTTAACGCTTAAATTCATTCTAACATTCTCTATCCGACTCACCCTCGGACTTTCATTAATCTCAATACCGTTCTCTACGACTTTCCTTGATACAGTTCATATCTTACTTACTACTTTCATCAACGTCTAAGTTATACAATCATCGTATACTTAAAACGTTCGTCCGACGCAACTATGATTCACGAGGATCATTTACGTATTCGACGTTCACGTTGTTCATCTCTTAATCTCTTATTCAACCTTTATTCAAGGTTTCAATATCATTCAATCGTTATTCAACCCATGAACCCCATGTTCATTATTCTTTCTTACTGTCGAAGCCATATCGTTCGTTGTATGCTAAGACCGATCGTTCATTGCAACAACGTTGCGTTCATAGCGTCTATACGCTTTACACTTATCTCTCATTACCATGACATAACATAGGAATGTTATTCATTACCTTCGTCACTTAACATCTAAGGAATCACAATCACAGTAAACTCTCACTTCTGGGCATTGCCCTGCACCGGCGATGCGGCGCCGTGCTCCTTCCTCTCTCTCGCGCTGCTGCGCGCCCTACTTCACCTTCTTCCTTGGTCTGGCGTTGTGGCGCCAAATCCTTTGTTATTTCTTGCGCTGCGGCGCCACTCTCAAGAAGTTTATGGCCTAGTTCATGCTGCGGCGCCACTTCTCATAGTCTATCCGGCGCTGCGGCGCCGAGATAAAACCCTAGAAAAATTTCTAAGTCTTGCATTAAGTTTGAGACGCGTACTTTACGATCTCATAACTTCTTCGTTATAATTCGGAATGAGGTCGTTCCAAAGCCATTCTCTTCCTTATCTTACTTACTTCAATATGCCTGGACAGAACTTCGTTCTGAATCCGTTAACATGCCATCCAATTGGCTTAATCTTAACCCTTTGTTCATTTTTACTCTTTTAATGCCGTCCACGACACACGTTTTCTATATTCTCTTACTTTCTTATGAAACCCTATATTTTTGGGTTCATTACTAACTTTCTAATTCTCGTTCGTCTTTTACAAAAATTTCGCCATAACTTCGTTATAGCTAAGTTTTAATCTGTTCTTCATGAACATTTCTACCGTTCCTAACCAAGCAATATGCAACTAACTTATACATGATGGTTTTAAACTTGTCCATCAACAACAATTATCCTACGATGGTTTTAAATTTGTCCATCAACAACATTCTTCGTGTTCTTCGCGTGTTCTTAGCGTTCTTCATTCGTTCTTCATTTTAATCGATATTTTGGATTACGATTCCACTTTTTCTTGGAATTTGATGTTATAAAACATCATTCCTTACTTATTTCACCTACTCGTTCATATAATTCATTCGGATCGCTCAAAATCCTAACGAATATTATACCTCCTTAAGAAATTTATAAACTAAACTTCTAATTCTTATTTCTTCATTTTCTCATGATTTCAACCATATGAAATCATTACTAATCTCTTTTACTTCTTATTCTCATTAATTTATGTTTTAAACATATTAAACTTAAAGAAAATATTAAAAGAGACTAGGGTTCGAATTACTGTTCTTCTTTAATCCTCTTCCGTTATACAAAGCTGGCGATTTGCAAGCTTTTCTATTTCACGATCACTTTTGATCTGACATTCATGCTCAAACTCTTCTTTCTCCCTCTTCATCCGAGCTCTCTCTCTCTCCCTCTCAAGTGTAGGATTTTTCAAAATCCCAAAATAATGAAATCTAGCTTCCTATTTATAGAAAACTAAAGCTAGGGCAATTTAGTCATTTCGCCCCCTTAACCCCCTTACTATTCCAAACTTAGCCACCAAGTTTACTTGGCCACCACCTTTACTTGATGGCCAAGTGGCCGGCCCACATGCCCATGGGTCACCCCATGGGTTGCCCCATTGGTTCTTACCCATCCGTTTACCCATCGGTTCGATCCGCGGTTTCTTTTCTTGTTTTGAGCCTTAACCCTAATTCTTATTGGGCCTATCTTGGGCTTGATTTCACTAAGCATTGGGCTTGACATAATCCAAGTCCAATTGGATTCTACAAAGTCCATGAACTCAAAGTCCATTAAGACTAATCGTATTCTACGCATTCCCTTCCCGTATTCTCGTATCCTCTTCGTATATCGTTCGTACGATATTCGAATTATACGTCGTACTAATCTTCGTACTATACTCGTATAATAACTAGTATTATACTCATATTTCTCACACATAATAATCCTAGTTATTATACGTACTCATTACATTCTCGGAACTCACTTTTCCTAAACCTTAGGTTTTGAGTCCGCAGGCGAAAACTTCGTTTTTTCCATAACTGAAATATTATTGAAAATTCCATCACGTCTCAACATTTTACGTAATCAATAACTTCTCGGAATTTCAAAATAAATCTCTGAGCAGAAACGGATGAATAGTGTATATTTCGTCTTTTTCCCCGAAAAATATTTTGTTCCCGGAAAACTTTCATTTTCGTCTTGAAAATTCTTACTCGTTAAATCTAGCTCGTAGCCAAAATCCTCCCGACTTATAATCATCCTAGGTTATAGAACGATTAATATACATATAGCACATAATAGTATTAATAAAAATTCCTTTTACTAATAACTAATTCTTTAAACCTAAATTCTAGATAATCCAAAATTATGGGTTGTTACATAGGCTGTAGTTGGAGACGACGTTGGAGGCTGCCATTTCTATCGTTGAAGGGTGTATGGTTGCTTGAGCTTTCTTTGTGGTTAGGGTTTTTGCTTGTAGAGAGAGAGAAGAGATATAGGCCTTTTGAACTTGTGATTTCAAAAAGGAATTTTCGAACTGTACTTGTAGTTTCCCTCTCTCCATTTTACTTAGTGGGACAGCTGTCGAATTCTTCTTGGCTCTACGAATTAAACTGAGAAGGATTGTACTGATTTTCCCTTAGCTCTTGCAGAGCTGATGTGTCCTTAGGGAGGACAAAGATCGTTGAGGTAGCTTTTGTGATCGATGAGTCTACTTTGCATTCGTCAAGTCTAAACTATGATCGTTGAGTCTGTCCAGCAATCGTCATGTCTGAACTACGATCATTGAGTCTGACCGGATCCTTGTGATGAGTTTTTGACTTAGCATTCTTTTAAGGTAGCTCAAGAACGGCCAACCTCTTGGAGTGAGTCAAGGGTTAGGTTTATTTCTGAGGCGCTTATCAGAGAGATTGCTTTGTTACGAAACTTAGCATCAAAGGATGCTCCTTTTGTTGATGGGGTTCTGCTATCGTTGAGTTTGCACTACGATGGTTGAGTCTACGCTACGATCGTTTTCTTTCATGTCACTTCAGCTCTACGATAGTGGACTTCCCTTGATCATGTCTACGATTTCAACCATAGCCTTTGTATTTGTATAGTTAGAAACTAGAGCATATATTTCATGGTTGTAAATTAAGCATTCCTAGCTCACTTATTAACTTGTTAAACCTAGATTCATCTAGAGGTTTTGTAAAGACATCAGTAAGTTGATTTTCAGTAAGGATATATTGTAAAGATATAGTTCCATTTTGCACATGATCCCTAATGAAGTGATATCTTATTTCTATATATTTATTCCTAGAATGCATAACATGATTATGAGTTATTGCTATGGCACTTGTGTTATCACAGTGAATGGGAATGGATTTGAAATAAAACCCATAATCAGCTAGCTGATTTTTCATCCATAGGATCTCAGCATAGCAGTTGCCAGCAGCAATGTATTCAGCTTCTGCAGTTAACGTAGATATTGAGTTTTGCTTCTTGCTAAACCAGGACACAAGTCTGTTTCCTAGCAATTGATAGGTGCCACTGGTACTCTTTCTATCTATTTTGCAGCCTGCAAAATCAGCATATGTGTATCCTGTTAGTTCAAATGAGGATTCCTTGGGGTACCTGTAATAACCCGAATATTTAGATATTTATTAAAATTTTAAAAGATTTAATTAAGGTTAAATATTAAACCTAGACAGAAAATAAGTGTATGGATTTGACATTTTTAGGAATAAATTTTATGAATTTAAAAACTTTTGGTAAAGGTTTACAGTGTTAAGAGTATCTGTGTATATAGTCATATGTGTGTACAGTATGTTGTAAAGGGTCAAGGATTGACCAGATAAAGTATATCAGTCACAAACCTTAATACTATTTTAGAACCGCGACGTTTAGTGAGAAAACCCTAATGAGTGTTAAGAAACCCTATTACCGGTTCTAAAAACCCTAGTTTCAGTTTCGGGAAGCCGAAATCCTAATTCAGAATATTAAAACCCAAATTGGGAAGTTTGAAAATAAGTATAAGGTTTTTATGTTATTGATTTTATATTTAATTAGGGATAACCCTAATTGATTATTAGAAAAACCTAATTGTTAATTTAATAATTTTAATGTTAATTAGGAAACATTAATCCTAATTTTCAATATATAAGTAATTAGGAACCCCTAATCTAAATTAGGAAACATAATTTCTAAATTAGAAAGATTATTTTATATGTAAAACCATAATTCGTGGGATATAAACCCTAATGACCAATTATGACCCTAATTGCTAAATTAGCAAATTTAATTAGAAAATAATAATCCTAATTGGCAAGCTTAATTTATGATTAGGAAATTATAAAATAATTATCAAATCCTAATTATAATTTAGAAATATTAATTTTCTATTTTGAAAACTTAAATTGGAAATCCTAGAAATTTATTTTTAAAACCCTAAGGGTTCAAACCCTAAACCCTAAGGGCTTAAACCCTAAACCCTAAGGGTTGGAGCATTTGACAAGTTATCCACTAAAAGTAAAAATCAAATGACCAAAGTGAACTTTTTAATATTTTAATGAGGTGGAGTGTAGATCTAGCTCTACTTGTGGTTGGTCTAGTAAAGCAACTTTAATCAACAAACGACTGATCACATGATCAGCCATTGCATTTCATCATTTTATAAATAGATTAAAGAGAGAGAGAAATGGCCAATTTGGGTTTCATTTTCTCCCTAGACATTCTTTCTCTAAAATTTGGAAATGGGGAGTGTAAGAGAGTGAGGAAATAAGCCTTGATCATTTCTTATTTCTCAAATATCAGATCACAAGATCAGAATCATAGATCAAGCCTTAAAGGAGGTATAAACCCTAAATTTCGAAATCTATGTATTTGATGTTAGATGTTGTTAATGATTGGTTAGATATGTGTTAGAGGGTGTCATGTAGTGATCTGAGTTGTTAGATCCCAGATCCATAACATTTAGATGCTCGAAATTAAGTTTTTAGAAACTGATCATGAACCCTAATTTGTGCTCTGACAGCCTAATGTCAGGGCTCGTAGATTCTTATGTGTTAGTTGTTTGTTGTGTTTTATGTTATATATCTATTCTATGTTGTTAGGGCTTTGATCTGAGACTTGAATCAACCTCATATCATGTTTAGATTGTAAGATATGATCGGTCAAAGTACGTTGACCGAACATAAAGTCTGGTTTCTGGGCAACCCAGATTTCCCAGAAACTCTGACAACCATTTTTTGTGGTTCAGATTTCGCCATTGTTTGTGTTTTAGTCAGTGTTAGTGATTTAATCTTGTAGCCTGACATGCGCTCTACACATATAAGCTTTTATATTACTCAAATCATTAACAGAATGCAAATAAATCTTGGTCAAACTAAGTTGACCGATCTGCCTGAAGAACAATCTGGAAAACCCAGATTGTTCGTGAACACGTACCTGACAGGTACTTTGGCTGGCCATGATTTCTTATATATGTTGTTGTTAGACTAGATTGATGATATATAATTGTTGTCTGACACCCCTTCTACATGTTGGAACCTCTAGATCACACAAAGCAAACACATGACTCAATCTATAATGAACCAAAGTAGGTACCTCGACCTTGCTTGAGTTTCTGGGCAGCCCAGAAACTCAAGAACAGGTCTAACAACGATTTCTGGAGCTTAGATCTCATACGATTGTTACGTTTTGGCCATGAAAATTGATTAAGATTGTAGTGTGTCATTAATACTACAACATTAGAGAAGAATCAAGCCCAGAAATCATTAACAACACTGATTTTATTATGGTCAAACTTAGCACCTTAGAGACTGACATGATGTTCTGTGTTTCCTCAAGAACTGCCCAAGAACACCTATAGCGACAGTTTCGTCGCTATAGTGACCTTTAGCGACGGTTTTACTAATTTTGAATTTCTGATTTTCCATAAATTAATTAATAAATAGATAAAATAGTTTTTAATTATTAAAAATACATAATAAATTAAAAAAATTATTTTAAAGTCTGAAAAATAGTTTTTAATTATTTAGAGTATATTTCATAAATATTTAATATTTTTGGAATATAAATGTTATTTAATTTATTTAATTATAATATTAAGTAAATTACTTAAAAATGATTTTAATACATAAAAAATCATGAAAAATTATATTATGGTATAAGAAAATATTTTAAGTTATTTTTGATGACTTTTAATATTTTGTGATTAATTTCATTAATTAATTAATATTAATGGTAATTTATTTATTTACTAAATGTATTAAATAAATTATGAAAAAATAGAATTAATGATTTATAAATCATATAAAATGATTTAAGTATTATAAAAATATTTTAAGTTATACAATATAACTTTTGATATTCTTTCATGAAAAACATTAATATTTAATATTAATTTCAATTATCGGATAATGGATTTAAAGGACTAAAAAATATATATAAGTATGATTTTAAAGTATTAAAAATAGTTTGTGATATTATAAATACATTATAATATTATTGCATGTATTTCACTAATATTTGATAATAAATAGATATTAATGATATTAGAATATTGCGGTATTTAAATTAGATAAATACGATTTTAATGATTGAAAAATCAAGATAAATGATAATAATTATCTGAAAATTATTACGAGCATATGAAAAATGTTTTTACTGATAATATAATTATTTAAAATAATTGTTAAGTGTTAGACATAGTTTAATTGAACTTAAACTCGATATTTATCCGACTAGACCGTCGGGATGTCAGAATTGTGCTGGATTCAACTCAGACTGCAATAGTTTGATTTGATACTAGGTTTTATATGTTGTATAGACTGATAGGATTATGTGGTAATGTGTTTAAGTTATTTTATACTGTGATGATATTATTCTAATGTTTGAAGATCAATATTATCTATATTAGGTATTCGAATAAAGCTAAGTTATAAGTCGTAACGGTAATCAACGGTACATGCATGTTTTTTTTAACTCTACTAAGAGTTGTTTCATTCAGATATGCTTATGGTTAATCATTGTTAATTGCCATTTAGAATTTTACTATGTACATATTATATGTATAAGTCAAGTATGAAAGGCTGATCACCTTCATTACCATTCGGTTCAGATATAATTGTTCATGTTCAATACTTGTTCAGTCAAAATTTTGTTCCTGCTAGTTTACAATTATATTGTTGAATTATAGCCAGCTTATTATTAAGATTCTTTCAATCATGATATATCGTTAAATTATTGAACTTAAACTTGTTGGGCAATCTTATGCTCACCCTTGCTATATCATGATAAACATTGTAGATTAAGACGAATGCTTCGGATACAAGGAAAGGTTAAAGACAGTTCTAGTTTAAAGTTATTGTGTGCAATTAGATTTATAATAGTAATGTATGATAATATCTTTGAATGTCAGATAGGATAATGAATTGTGTATAAGTTATGGTTACTCGACCTTGGGGATAGTGTATAATGTTTAATGTATAAACAATTTATGTTTATATCTTCCGCAATAGTATAGAAATAGTGCACCAGATCCGTGGTGATTTACGACCATGAATTTAGGGACGCTACAGTACCAAAGCCCCAAGTAAGGTGTACCCTTGAGATACCTAAAAATCTTATTTACAGCAGATAAATGTGATTCTTTAGAGTTAGCCTAAAATCTAGCACATATGCATGTTGCAAACATTATGTCTGGTCTACTGGCAGTTAAATATAAAAGAGAGCATATCATACCTCTGTATTGAGTTATATCAATACTTTTACCTTTTTTTATCTTTATCAAGTCTGGTTACACGAGCAATTGGGGTTTTCATGGGATAGGCTGATTCCATGCCATACTTCTTAAGTAAATCTTTGATGTACTTGGCTTGGTTTATGAAGATTCCTTCATCAGTTTGCTTATTTGCAATCAAAGGAAAAAATTCAGCTCACCCATCATGCTCATTTCAAACTTACTCTGCATTAGCTTGGAGAAACTCTTGCATAACTTTTCGTCAGTAGAATAAAAAATAATATCATCAACATATTTTTGAACCAATAAGACTTTGTCTTTATGCTTTCTAAGAAATAATGTGGTATCTACTCTACCTCTAGTGAACCCATTTTTAATAAGGAAGTTAGTCAGTGTTTCATACCGTGTTCTAGGTGTTTGTTTAAGACCATATAAGGCTTTGTCTAATCTATAAACATAATTGGAAAGAGATGGATTGATGAAACCAGGAGTTTGCTCTACATAGACTTCTTCTTGGAGTTCTACATTTAGGAATGCACTTTTGACATCCATCTGGAAGACTTTGAACTTCATGTGAGCAGCAAAGGCAAAGAAGATTCTGATGGCTTCTAGTCTGGCAACTGGTGCAAATGTCTCATCATAATTAATTTCTTCTTCCTAAGAGTAACCCTTGGCCACCAGTCTTTCCTTGTTCCTGGTTATTAATCCATTTTCGTCCATCTTGTTTCTGAAGACCCACTTAGTTCCAATGACAGGATGACTCTTTGGTCTTGGTACCAATCTCCATATTTTGCTTCGTTCAAATTGGTTGAGTTTTTTCTGTATGGCTTCTATCCAGCTGGAGTCTTCCATATTATCCTCTATCTTCTTTAGTTCCATTTGTGACAGAAAGCTTAGATAAAAGCGTTTATTTTGCGTGGCAGCTCTTTTTTTAACTCTTGCACTCGGATCTTTAATGATTATATCTTAAGTGTGATCTCTTGCCCATCTATTTCTGGTTGGGACATCTGTCCTGATACCTTCTTGTCTTAAATCATCAAGATCTATTTCTTCTTCTTGGTGTGGAGGTTCATTGTCTTGTATAGACCTCTCTACGATCTCATTTTCTTGCTCAACGATTTCACTATCTAGCACTACGATCGTAGTGTTGAGCACGACGAATTCATTCTTAGTGTCTGCACTATCGGTCGTAGTGTCTTGAAGCACTGTTTTGTCTATGTTTGTTTCATTAAAGATGATGTGAATCGAGACTTCAACACTCAGTGTCTTTTTGTTGAACACTCTGTAGGCCTTACTGTCTGTGGAATATCAAAGAAAGATTCCTTCATCAAACTTGGGTTGAAATTTTGTCAGGTACTGCTTTCCATTGTTGAGAATGTAGCATACACAGCCGAAAACAGAAAAGTAGCTGACACTTGGCTTTCTTCTTTTCCACAGTTCGTAGGGTGTCTTCTTGATCGTAGAGTGTATTAATGATCTATTCTGTGTGTAGCATGCAGTGTTGACAGCTTCTGCCCTAAAATATTCACGCAGATGGGCTGCTGCTAGTAGAGTTCTTCTTGCCTCTATCAAAGTTCGGTTCTTTCTCTCAGCTACTCCATTTTGTTGGGGAGTTCATGGAGTTGAGAAGTTATGACTGATGTCATTGTTTGTGCAGAACTGGTCCATTTTTGAGAAGTCAAATTCTCTTCCATGATCACTCTTTATAGCCTTAATTTTCTCTTCTTTCTCGTTCATCACCAGTCTGAACATCTTGATAAATTGGGAGTTCATTTCATCCTTTGAGGTTAGGAAGATTACCCATGTGAATCTGGTGTAGTCGTCGACTATAACTAGAGAGTATCTTTTCGTACCAAGACTTGTTGTTGGAATTGGCCCAAATAGATCCATGTGGAGCAACTACATGGGCTTGTCGATTGAGTTGGCAGTTTTTCTCTTAAATGAGCTTCTAGTTTGCTTTCCAAGTTAACAGGGCATTGCATGGCTTTTCTTTTACGAAGTTGAACTTGGGTAGGCCTGCAACGAGATCTTTTGATGCTAGTTTGGACATGTTTTGAAGTTTAAGTGGGACAACCATCTATGTCATAGTCAGCTCATTTCTTCAGATGCTTTTGCCAGAAAGCATATTGTCTCCTTTGAGCATAGTTGACCAAGATTCACTGTGTAGACATTTCCTTCTCTTGTCCTGGTTAGCTTTATAGCAGATGTCTTCAAATCTCTGACTTGAAACTTGTTATTGAGGAATGTTACTTGATGACCCTTGTTGCAGAGTTAGCTAATGCTTAGAAGGTTGTGTTGGAGACCTTCCACATATGCTACTTTACTGAAAGACACTGCACTATTACCAGTAGAGCCATATCCTCTTGTCTTGCCCGAGTCGTTGTCTCCAAAGATGACTGAGGGACCCTCATTCTTTATGTAGTTAGACAGAAGGGCTTCATCCCTAGTCATGTGTCTTGAACATCCACTGTTCAGATACCAGGTTGTGATTGTGGAGCTCTTTTCCTGTCATAACATTGAACCTTCATTTTGGTACCCATATTTGCATGGGTCCTACTTTGTTAGTGCCCTTGGGGACCCAAATTTGTTTGATCTTGAGTCTCATATGCATTGAATTATAATAGCACTTTATAGCCTTGTGGCTAACTCTATTGCACACAAAACACTTAGTATGATACATGCATGTGTGTGTGAGAGAGATCATTCTCCATTTGGACTTTTGTGGTCCTTTAGTCATTCTTCTGTTAAACTGATTTTCCTTCTTCCATATATCCTTGGGTCTCATGAAATGTGAGGAGTGTATCTTACCTCTACTGTACCTTCTCAGTTGGTTCGTAGAGTTGGTTTTATTTAACTCTATGATCCTTAGAGGTTGGTGAGTAGAGGATGGGTTACTCTTCTCTTTTCTGAAGCCCAAGCCAGCATGAGATCCTTTAATCCTTGCAGTATGGATGAAAATAGTAGAACAATGTTGGACCGGTTCTTCCTTCTGTGAGGATTTCACAAAGGTAATGCTTCTACTAAAACTTGAGGCATTACTAGTGCTAGTTTCCTTTGTCTTTTCCACACATGGCTCTGAGGCGGATTCCCCAAAGCCTAAGCATGTTCTGTCAAATGTACTTCTCTAACTAGAGAGCAGGGAGTCCATGGATGATGAGGATTTGTTCCATGTAGAGATAGTCTTTTCTAGTTCCTCAATTTTAGAGTTTAGATTGGACTTTCTTTGTGCATTGAGCTCATTAGTTTGTTTTAAGATCTCATTCTCAGCCTCAAGCTTGGAGAGAAGGTTAGTACTTAGAAGAGTTATTTCTAGCTCTTCTTAAACTTTCTTTTTCTCCTCTTGAAGAAGTGAATGATCCTTAGACAGAACTCTGAACCACTTCATGTATTGATGTAGATCAGTTGTTATGCCATGCAGTGAAGTTTTCAAATCATTAATGTCTATATCAGGAGAGTTAAAGTCAAATACCTCATCGAGACTTACTTTTTATATGTTGGAGTTTAGTTTGTCCTTTACATGTTTGGCCATTAGGCATAGATTGGCCATTTGTGGTTCTTTATCATCTCCAGATTCAGGATTGGAGTCATTCTCTGAATCACTCCACGATCCTCCAGCTACCAGGCTTTTGTCTCTCTTCTGAGGCCTTTTGTTGCCTTTGTATTCCTTCTTTGCATGTGATTTCTTCTTTAGTTCTTCTCTGAGAGGTTTGTTGCAGTTGGCAATGAAGTGGTCAGGCTTCTTGTAGTTGTAACATAGATCATTAATTTGCTTATGGCTGCTGTAGTTGCTGACCTTCTTTGGCTTGCTGGTTTTACCTTGACGCATGAACCTTCTTAGTCTTTTTACCAGCATAGCAAAGTATTCATCATCGTCTTCGTCATTGTAAGAGTCAATATCAGTGTTGACCTTAGATGCACTTTCAGTTGCTTTGAGAGCAACACCCTTATCCTTCTTTCTTCCTTCTGATAGGGTTTCAGCTCATTGAGTCAGCTCCAATTTATATGTTAGAAGACTGCCATATAGTTATTGAACTTTCATCTCATGAAGATTCTTTGACTCTCTAATAGCAGTGGTTTTGGCATCCCATCTGCTTGGTAGGGCTCTCATGAACTTTATGATTAGATCTTTGTTTGGATAGATCTTCCCATAATCTTGTAGAGAGTTGAATAGAACGTTTAATCTCTCGTAGGAGGAAGTTACATTTTCTCCTTGAATATGAGCAAACATTTCATACTGATGTGTCAGGAGTGATTGCTTGTTTTCTCTTACTTCTTCCGTTCCTTCGTGCATGATGAGTAGTGTTTCCCAAACCTCCTTCGTTGTTTTGCTGTTGACAACATTTTCGAACAGATCATCTTCTAAGGATTGAAACAAAATGTTCTTAGCCTTCTTGTCTAGTTGGACAACTCTCTTCTCGTTGTCTGTCCACTCCTCTTTGACTTTGATTTGTATTCTGTTTGGATCATTCGTAGTTGGTGCAAGATTTGTTGGAACATAGGGACCATTTTGAATAATCTCAAATAGATCTTCATCTACTGAGTCCATGTATGCTTGCATCCTAAATTTCTAGGTTGCAAATTTATCTTTATTGCACATTGGTGGCTTATTGCCTCCTCCAGTCCTTGATTCGCTAAGTAAGTGTGACATTGGATCTACTAAAGCTTTGTAGGTTGTATAATAGAACCTGCTTTGATACCAATTGTTATTTCCTGAAGGCACAATAGTTATCGAGAAGGGGGGGGGGGGTTGAATATATATTTAAAGATCTTTATGTTTTAACTTGTTAGTAGATAATGATTAAAGTTTTAGCAGAATTAATATTAGATTTAATCTCCCTTAAGATAGTGAGTTTATGAGAGTGACGCAGATATAGCAGTTATAGCAAGAATGTAAGAGACACAGTCGTTTTAAGTGGTTCAGAGCACTTAACGCTCTTAGTCCACTCTTCTACTCCTCGAGTAGGAAATCCACTAAGGATGTCTTTTACACTTTCTGAATCACTTAGATGTCTTCTAGAACAGCAGTCTAGGAACTTCTTAATTCACTCTTGAACTCTTCAAGTCCAGCAGACTTGGCTCTTTTACAGTTCACTTAGAACTCTTCAAGTCCTTCTGACTTGGAACTTTTTCTTCAGTTGATTGGTAGATGTTGAGTTCTTGATGGTTTCTACTCACTTGATGTTTAAGAACTTGTTCGAAATAACTGAGTAGCTGAGCAAGCTTTTCTTTTTCTCAGATCATAGAGTTGAGCGTTGAGAGTTCTTATAAGTTTTTTTTAATGCTTATTTAGTTTTCTCATCTTCTTGGTTTACATATATGTGATCTTTAAAACTATCTGTTGGATCCATCCGTTGAAGCATTAAATGCGTTTAACATTTTTGTTATTTGATGGAGACTTTTCTGCACATCTTCTGAATTGCATTCTGGCCCACTAACACAGTAGACTGCTTTCTCACCTAACACCTGAAAAGGTATTTTTCACCTTACCAATGGTACTTTCCTTAGCTTCTTTATACGCTTCTTTGTTGCATACTAAGGATATCTCTTATGTCTTTGGGACTGGTGAGTACTACAACGTTTAGAATCCATTCCTCATTTGTTGGAGTTTGTCCCAACGCAAAGCATGAGGCTTGATGCTTCTGACACAAGATAAATGATACTCTACGATTTAGATCGTGGTACTCTACGATTCAGATCGTGGTGACTTGTCACCTTGGTGCTTGGTCTGATGCTATCAGTAGAGAGCACTATAATTTCTCTTAAATACTTGCACACTAGGATCTTCGCTTGCTTGGGTTGTAAACTCTACGTTTTCGAGAGCACACTACGATCTTCGCTTGTTTGAGTTGTAAACTCTACGTTTTCGATAGCACACAATGATTTCTGAGCTGGCTCAGCAAACATTTGGACCACTCTACGATTTCCGAAGAGGCCCTTCAAGGCAGGCACACTACGATCCTTGAAGCTCTACGTTTCTGCCTCGACTTTTGTAATATTGATCAGATTGATACACTACGAATTCTTCGAAGCCTATCTATTACATCTCAAGATCAACCTAACAGCTTTGATCTTTCTATCTATATATTCATTTACAGGATGATACACGTTAAGAGCTTAGATCAACCTAACAAATTTGATCTATCACTAAGTCCTTGTACATATATTCCTTGAAGGACTTTACAAATAATTATGAGCATTTACATTTAAAACATCAAATCAAAATATGCACTCTCCCAACACAATATATATATATATATATATATATATATATATATATATATATATATTGCTTGTATACATTGTATGTTGCTGAAAATGGATTGTTTTTGGTGTTAAATTAGTCACATGGGGTAGTTGGATTTGGTCACCAACTCTAGTACTTGGCAGTTTTGACAAATTTCATAATACAATAATGCAAAGGAGAATATTTTGGTCAATTGGCTTGAAATTTTAATGGCACAAAAGTAATCTTTACAAACCCTTAGGGTTTGATCCTTAGGGTTTAACCCTAAGGTTTTCAAAAAATAAATTTCCTAGGCTTTCAATTTAGGGTTTAAAATAAAAATAAAATTAGTGTCTAAAAATAGAAAATTAAGGTTTGTTAATTACTTAGGTTTTCTAATTATATTATACAAGAACATTAGGGTTTAATTATTTAATAATTATAGTTAACCTTGTTAATTAAGCAATTAGGGTTTATAATTAGTAATTAGGTTTTAAAATTATTAATTTGGGTTACTAAATATAGAAATAGGGTTTCTAATTTCATGATTAGGGTTTTGAAAATTAGGTTCTCCCTAATTATGATTAATATCTACAATACCGGTTGTTAATCACATTAACACCATTTCTGACTGATCACAAACTCCAGTTTTGGTTTTAAATTAGGGTTTTTAAATTCAAAAAATTAGGGTTTTAATTTATAATTAAGGTTTTCCATAATAACAAGATTTTACCTAAAATTACAAATCGTATAACACATAACACAATGTCTAAACATATTTTTAAAGTCTCATTTGACTTCAGAATTAGGGTTTAACAGTAATACTAGGGTTTATATAAATATTGCTAGGGTTTGGTTATAATACACCATAATTGACCAACCATTATCAATACGTACATACAGTTAGGGGTGTAAACGGTATTAAACGGATACGGAAACAGTAATACGCGTGGATGTATAGTAGCACACAATATTGATTATTGATGCTTACGTGATAAGTCACTCAGTTTTGTTGGTATTATTAATGTAATAATACAGAAAATCTTTTTATATTAAACAGAATACTTTTATAAAGTTATTCTATAAATAGAATATATTATATTCTATTATGCATAGTGTTGCATAGTGTCTGTATAGTGTTTTGCATAGTAAAATCTTTTTACATAAAACAGAATACTTTTATAAAGCTATCTGTTTTATTAGACAATAATTAGAATATATTTTATTTTATTTTGCATAGTGCCTGCATAGTGTTTGCATAGTAAAATCTTTTATAAAGTTATTCATTTTATTAGATTATAAATAGAATATATTATATTTTATTTAAAATATTTTACTTTAAATATGGACCGTCGGATTAAAGTAAATCAATCTCGACCGTTCATGAGTTAGTTACTATGCAGTCCATTTTTCTATAAATAGAAGCTCATTCCTTCATTATTTTCTTACGAATTCACTGAACTTTAGAGAGATAAACTATAAAGAGAAAGAAGAAAGTATTATGCTACTTCATTACTTATATATCCAGTACTCTTCTTCTTAAGGTAGGGAATATTATTTGTTGTATTCGTCAGGGGTGATATTCTTTCTTATTCATGAAGAGAACTGTTGTTATTCCATTGCTTATTATTCTGTTGGAATAACCTATATACGCGGTCTACCCTATACTTGGTGACATTCTTCTATTATTCCGTCTTTACTATTCTGTTGGAATATCCTGCCTGTTCGTTTTATGCCGGATCTGATTCCGTGTTTATTATTCTGTTGGAATATCTTGTCTGTGCGTTTTATGCCGGACCTGATTCCGTCTTTATTGTTCTGTTGGAATATCATGTCTGTGTATTTTACGCCTGACCTGGTTCCGTCTTTATTATTATTTTGTTGGAATATCCTATCTGTGTGTTTTACGCCGGACCTGATTCCGTCCTTATTAGTATTCTGTTGGAATAACCTGTCTATGCGAAGTACCGAATGCATGGTGATTTCTGTTGTTATTCCATTCTTTATTATTCTGTTGGAACATCCTGTCGGTGCGAATTTCGCCTGACCTTGTTGCGTTACTTATTAATCTATTGGAATAACATGTCTATGCGAAGTACCGCATGCATGGTGATTTCTTTTGTTATTCCATTAGTTATTATACTCAGTTGGTTAAAGTTTTGAATTCTATATTCCATGAAATTAGTGGAATATCCTTAATATTTGCGCTTCATTCAGTATCTTTTCATGGAAATATTCTTCTGAACATTCTTGAATTTTACTCTACAAAGCAGTATCATGTTGACAATTTGGACATTAATAGTTCCTGGATAAATTAATTCTTGAACTTGTTTTATTGAATTCTTATATCATTGTCATCATCCTCATGTTTATTTTTTAAAAGTCAGCTGTGGCCTGTAGTGCATAGATGGACTTGGTATGATTATGACCAGGGATTATTCGGTGTAATCATGACCATAATGTTACAATTGATGTGGTAAAAGTCATCATTGGCCCATAGTGCATTGATGTACAGTTGTTGGCATAATCATTACCATTAATGAATACACAAATATTCTTGGCCCGTAGTGCATGAATAATTGTGGTCGTGATACTAAAGAATATTTTTGGCCGTAGTGCAGTGGTGATTCGATGATGTGGAATATTTATTAAGTCGAGTCTCAGCGATAACAGTGATGAAAAACCTTTTTACCCATAAAAGATAGTAGATTTTATTTTTCTACTTGACTCTTTTAATGAATTGCTTGTTCCGCTGCAGTTAAACTTGATGTCTATTATATTTTATCACTTTAACACTGTTGGAGACTAATGATAATTTATTCTGCATTATCTTAGTCATAATATTTCTTAATGGGCTAGTTGAGCTCACCCTTTCTTTCACTATTCTCTTCAGGAAATGAGAATATAACTAGGACGAGTCGGGGAACGGAGTGATGGTCCAGAGGATAGCATTAGTAGTCCTCACTATTCTGTGAAATAGTGTGATAATAATTGTAATGAGAACTCCTTTTGAGTTTGTATAATCTCTAGTAGACAATATTTGTATTCAAACTCACAGCTTATGTTTTGTCGTATTGTACACGATAGTTGTATTAGTAAGCTGTATTTAAATTTTGTACCATGTATCTGGCGACCCAAGATGGGTGATGTATACCTAATTTTGGGGGCGTCACAGTTGGTATCAAAGCTTAGGGATATGATCCCTGGCTGAGATGTGAGATAAGAACTAGGAGAGGAGAGACGGGGAATTCCTTCGCTAGTATGACCTACCTAAGTTTATTTGGTATTTAATTGGTCGGTCAAAGTATAGGGATAATATGTGATATGTTAATTAACCCTTGTTTTGTGGCAGTGTTTGAAAATGACATCCGAGAATATTGAGAATAGCAATGGAGCATAGGAGACAGTTGAGTCTCCACAGATCAATAATCAGGACAATGTGCAACAAGATGTCGATAATCCTCCTGTAAACAACAACACTGATCAATTGACGAACAACGGTACGTTTAGGAGCTTTTTAGAATTCATGCAACATCAGGCGAAGGTTGCTCCTGTTCATAATGCAGGAGGAAACAATGGCAACCCACGGTTGGTCACCGCTAAGCAGTTCAAGGAGCTGGGACCACCAAAGTTTTCGGGAAAGCCAGAACCACTTAAGGCGGAGACGTGGTTAAAGAAAATCACCAAGATATTTGAGGTCTTGGGATGCTCCGAGGAGCAAAAGGTTTCCTTTGCCACCTTTATGTTGCGTGAAGAAGCAGATCTTTGGTGGGAATCTGTAAAACGTACCTAGACTGATGCACTCAAGATGTCTTGGGAGAAGTTCCGAGAGCTGTTCAACGACAAGTACTTTCCCGAAAGTATTCGTCACATGAAGGAGGTGGAGTCTATCAAGCTGGAGTAAAATAATATGACCGTGTCGTAGTGTGAGGCTAAATTTGCAGAGTTGTCCCGGTTTGCATCCCATTTGGTTGATAATGAGGAGCGAATAACGCGAATGTTTCTAAGAGGTTTGAAACCTGAGATACATCAATATCTTATTTCTCACAAACTTTATTTATATTCAGATGTTATGAATAGAGCTCAGTTATTGGAGCGCGATAATGTGTCAGCACAACAAAAAAGCAATGATCAACAACACGATAATAATTGTACCGGTGGCAATGGTCATCGGAACAATGATAACCATTGTGGGGGAAATTATCATGCCAAGAATGATAACCACTTCGGTGGTAATCATGGCCAAAATAATAGAAGTGGAAATTTCAAGAAGAAAAGGTTCAATAATGATTGAAAGACAGCAGCACCAGAACCCGTTTCAAAGGAAGAAGAACGATCATCGGTCGTATGTTTCAAATGCGGACAGGAGGGACACATCCGTCCAAACTGTACGTAGCAATCCAAAGCGTGTTTCAATTGCGGAAGAGAAGGTCACCTAGCTCGATTTTGTCGTATGGTGAAGTCAAGTCCAGCTGGGATAGTGATGCCAAAGGATGTCCCAGACAAGCCAAAATCGGTAGTTTAAGAGAGAGCATTTTTTTCGTGACAAAGAACTTGAATAAAATTATCATGGGTATGTTAATCATAAACTCTTGTGAAGTCTATACCGTGTTAGATACCGGTTCTACTTACTTTTTTATTTTACCTAGTTGTGTTCAATGTTTGAAGTTAACTCCGGAGAAGTTAAACTTTGATATATCTATTGGGAGAAACCTTCGTTGCCTCCACTATTTATAAATCTTGTTCAAATCAACACTTTCACGTTACCTGTCGATCATATCTCTTTGAAAATACTTATTTTTGATGCGATTTTAAGAATTGATTGGTTAACTACTCATCATTCTTTTCGTAAGGTTGTTAGCTTTCATATTCTTAACCAACCTATTATGCGAATTCAAGCAACCAAACCACTAAAGTTAATCATTGTCATATCAAGCCATAAGTAAAGAGCCCCGGTCCTTTCGTTGTTGACTTTCTTGTGTGGAATGCACCGAAGCCAGACTTTCTGTAGGCGACGTCGTGAATGACGATGGCAAGTTGATAGGTATCAATGGGACGTGCTATCCAAGTCTTGGATGAGAGTCACAGTTTTGAATGATATTTCTACTGTTAATAAAATTCCTGACGTATTCTTGAAGACTTCTTAGCCTACCCTAGAGCGTGAAATCGAATTTTGTATTGACCCCAGTACAAAACCCATTTCTTAAACCCTCAAATATTTCTTCAACTAAAATGAATGTAACATGCGCCAAAGACGTTGGCTTGAGCTGTTAAAAATTATGATCGTACCATTCAATATCATCGTGGAAGAGCGAATGCGGTAGCTGACGTGTTGAGTAAAAGATCGTATGCATTTACGAGTGTGATGTTGTTAACACAAAGACTCATTTAGTATAACTTACAAATGATGAAGATAGAATTAAAAACTCTAGGGACCCACATCGAGATAACGAATATACGATTAGCATTGACTTTAATCGATAAAGTAAAGCAGCTTAAACTACATACTCGGAGCTGATGAATGGAAAGAAGAAGGTCAAGAGGGCGTTATTCTAGAAGCAAGAATTGATGAAAAGAGGAAATCTCAACCCTTGATTTAATTATCCCATTTGAAATCCTCGATCAAGTAGGAACTATGGCTTATAGACTCGTTTTACCGCTACATATGTTGCGTGTTTTTAACGTTTGTCACGTATCGATGTTACGTAAATATGTGGACGACCCGAACCACATTATTGATTTAGAACTGGACGAGATAACGGATAATTTAACGTATGAAGATGTACCTGTTAAAATCCTGGAATATATTTTACGCTTAAAGTTTAAACCTCAAGAGTTGGAATCTACTGAAGTGTACTCATCTGTTCGGCATACCAGGTACGTACGTAAATTTCGAGGGCGAAATTTCATAAGGAGGGAAGATTGTAAAATCCCAAATTTTACGAATAAAGATTTAATTTTCTCGAAATATTTTTTTTAATATTATTGTGTGAATTTGAGATAATATTATAGTTGTGGGTAATATTTATAAATTTTGCAAAGTACGTAAGTTGTTATATAATATTTGATTGGTCGGGGAATATTCGTTTTAACAGGGAATATTAGTACAACGAAACAATCATTGGTGGACCCCACAACAGAATTATTGTCGGATTGAGAAAACGATAAAAATACTTTATGAAAATAACGGCGGAAGTTTTGCCGTTAACTGTTGAAACACCCGGTGTTAAAAGTATAGTAATACGCGTGGTTGCATAGTAGCACACGGTATTGATTATTGATGATTACGTGATAAGTTACTTAGTTTTGTTGGTATTATTAATGTAATAATACAGAAAATCTTTTTATATAAAACATAATACTTTTATAAAGTTATTCTATAAATATAATATATTATATTCTATTATCCATTGTGTTGCATAGTGTCTGTATAGTGTTTTGCATAGTAAAATCTTTTTATATAAAATAGAATACTTTTATAAAGCTATCTATTTTATTAGACAATAATTAGAATATATTATATTTTATTATGCATAGTGTTTGCATAGTGCCTGTATAGTGTTTGTATAGTAAAATCTTTTATAAAGTTATTCGTTTTTTTAGATTATAAATATAATATATTATATTTTATTTAAAAGATTTTGCTTTAAATATGGACCGTCAGATTAAAGTAAATCAATTTGGACCGTTCATGAGTTAGGTACTATGCAGTCTATTTTTCTATAAATAGAAGCTCATTCCTTCATTATTTTCTTAGGAATTCACTGAACTCTAGAGAGATAAACTATAGAGAGAAAGAAGAAAGTATTCTGCTACTTCACTACTTATATATCCAGTACTCTTCTTCTTAATGTAAGGAATATTATTTCTTGTATTCGTAAGGGGTGTTATTCTTTCTTATTCATGAAGAGAAATGTTGTTATTCCATTGTTTATTATTCTGTTGGAATAACCTGTATACGCGGTCTACCGTATACTTGGTGACATTCTTCTATTATTCCGTCTTTACTATTCTATTGGAATATTCTGTCTGTACATTTTACGTTGGATCTGATTCCGTCTTTATTATTATGTTGGAATATCATGTCTGTGCGTTTTATGCTGGACCTGATTTCGTCTTTATTATTCTGTTGGAATATCTTGTCTATGCGTTTTACGCCGGACCTGGTTCCGTCTTTATTATTATTCTATTGGAATATCTTGTCTGTGCGTTTTACGCCGGACCTGATTCTGTCCTTATTAGTATTCTATTGGATTAACATGTCTATACGAAGTACAACATGCATGGTGATTTCTGTTGTTATTCCATTTTTTATTATTCTGTTGGAACATCCTGTCTGTGCGAATTTCGCCTGACCTGGTTCCGTTACTTATTAATCTATTGGAATAACTTGTCTATGAGAAGTACCACATGCATGGTGATTTCTTTTGTTATTCTATTCGTTATTATACTCATTTGGTTAAAGTTTTGACTTCTATACTCCATGAAATTAGTGGAATATCCTTAATATTTGCGCTTCATCCAGTATCTTTTCGTGGAAATATTCTTCTGAGCATTCTTGAATTTTACTCTACAAAGCAGTATCATGTTGACAATTTGGACGTTATTAGTTCCTGGATAAATTAATTCTTGAACTTGTTTTATTGAATTCTTATATCATTGTCAACATCCTCATGTTTATTTCTTGAAAGTCATCTGTGGCCTGTAGTGCATAGATGGACTTGGTATGATATGAACAGGGATTATTCTGTGTAATCATGACTGTAATGTTACAAATGATGTGGTAAGAGTCATCATTGTCCCATAGTGCATTGATGGACAGTTGTTGGCATGATCATGATAATTAATGAATACACAAATATTCTTGGCCCGTAGTGCATGAATAATTGTGGTCGTGATACTAAAGAATATCCTTGGCCGTAGTGCAGGGGTGATTCGATGATGTGGAATATTTAGTAAGCTGAGTCTCAACGATAACAGTGATGAAAAACCTTTTTAATCATAAAAGATAGTAGATTTTATTTTCTACTTGACTCTTTTAATGGATTGCTTGTTCCGCTGCAGTTAAACTTGATGTCTATTATATTTTATCAGTTTAACACTATTGGAGACTAATGATAATTTATTCTGCATTATCTTAGTCATAATATTTCTTACTGGGCTAGTTGAGCTCACCCTTTCTT
Source organism: Panax japonicus (assembly GCA_020205505.1). Taxonomy (NCBI): domain Eukaryota; kingdom Viridiplantae; phylum Streptophyta; class Magnoliopsida; order Apiales; family Araliaceae; genus Panax; species Panax japonicus. The sequence goes on along the minus strand of CM035101.1, from coordinate 33,598,733 downwards.
TTACAGTTCTCTTCAAGAAATGAGAATATAGTTGGGACGAGTCAGGGAATGGAGTGATGGTCCAGATGATAGCATTTGTAGTCCTCACTATTCTGTGAAATAATGTGATAATAATTGTAATGAGGACTCCTTTTGAGTTTGTATAATCTCTAGAAGACAATATTTGTATTCAAAGTCACAGTTTATGTTTTGTCGTATTGTACACGACAGTTGTATTAGTAAGTAGTATTTAAATTTTGTACCATGTATCTGGCAACCCAAGATGGATGATGTATTCCTAATTTTGGGAGCGTCACATATAAATCAATAAGTAATTATTCACAAATAATATTATAGAATCACAATAATGACAACTAGGTCGTTCCCAATAAAGAGGGGGCTTTTCGATAAGGATTTCTCCTTATTGGCGCGCAATTAGGTGACCAAACCCATTTTCTAGACAAAACTTCCTTAGACATTGCCAATAATGATATCTAATAATATTATTCAAATAATATGAATTATTGATCTGATAATGGGAAATACAGTGTAGTGATAATTATTGAAATAACATTAATATAAATATCAACGTAGCAATTATTGAATCAATAAAATAAAATATTGAACAGTAATTACTGTATCAATTGTTGAGTAGTCTCTTCTTAGAATCAATAATTCAAAAAAATACTGTACGATATAGTGTGCTACTGTGCAACCACGCGTATTACTGTATTTTAACCACCGGGTATTCCAACAGTGTTAACGGTAACAATTACGTCGTTATTTATAAAAACTCAAACTTATCGTTTTTTTCATCCGACTGTTTTTTGTTATGGGGCCGATAAATGGATGCGCAATCGTACGAATATTCCCCGACAGCAAGAATATTCCACGACCAAACAAATATTCCCCGACAATAATGAATATTTTCTAACCAGTTGCTTATTTTGCAAAATTTGCACATTTCACCCATAACCAAAGCATTATATCAAATTAACACTTATTATTCAAAATAATATTTAGATGGAATTCAATTTTATTTATAAAACGTTGGGGTCTTACACAAGAAGCTCCTTTCTATGAGAGAGTTTTTGCTGGCATAGGCAACCCATTCTCTGAAATGATCAATCATGAGGAAATGGCAGAGATGGGTTTCAAATCAGGAAAGTTTCAAGACCTAGCCGCTCTAAAAGTTATTGCTGAGCACATCCAATCTAGAAATTTTGGAAACAACCCCCGAAGGGTCAATAAGAAGAAAGATGAGGATGTTTTCTTAATACTACAATGTCAAAAAGGTTGTCAAAACCTGCCTATTCAGAGGAGAAACTATTCCCCTTTTACAGCTCAGTCTTCAAACCCTCCATTTCCAAAGAGTGGAGAAGGCAGACGCACTCGAGTGTTCACACCCTTAGGGGACTCACTCGAGAACATTCTCAATCTTCTGACAACTCAGAAGAAAATTACTCATCTTCTTCCACCAGCCAACATGAATTGGAAGGGTTTCAATTCTAGTATAAAATGCGCTTATCATGTTGGAGCTCCAGGACATGATACTCAGGATTGCTGGGCCTTGAATCATAAGATCCAGGATTTGATTAATAGTGGTGAGATCGTGGTGACCAAACTCAACCAACCCCATGTGCAAGATAACCCTCTTCCTCAACACAAACAGGAGATTGTAAACATGATTAATTGGAGTAAGGGTCAGAATTCCCATTACAGTGGTGGATCCTCCCACACCAGTAAGGATAGTGCTGACAAATGGGATTTTGTACAATTCCAGTTTACAATGGAAAAGAAAATGAAGACTCTCTGTGAGCAAGTTGACCAATTCGCATAAGTTGTGGTCCATCAGCACCAAGTCACATGCCAATTATTCAGTTAGAAAGCATGCTAGCCTCCTTCATTTTGTTGTAATTACTCCATCATCGACATCAGAAGGTGAATTGTTGGAGGATAAAATTGCAAAAAGATCAAATGTCATAGCCCGTCGGGATTTTGCCAACTAAAGGGAATTTACACACCTAGGCCAACCAATGGAAGAGATATTTTAGATGTTGATAAATGAAGGAAGAATCATAGCTCTGTTACCTCCAATCAACCCTCGTTCAAGGTAGTTCAATTCTAGAAGAGTATGTCAGTATCACTCCCACTCTCGCGGTCACAGCACTGAAGAATGCTGGGTACTCCGCCACCTTATTCAGAATTTAATTGACAGCGGTGACCTGCAAATGGCAGATGACAATGTTGTTGTACTATAGAGTGGGGACGTATTTCCTACAAAGTGGAAGGAAGTCGTAGCAGTTATATCATTTGAGACAAATTTAGCTACCCCCACACATACAATTCAACTGTAGCACCCCTAAATCCGGGTATCTTCCAACATGACAGATGGTGATATACTGTACAACCTACATACATTCATTAAATTGAAAAGTCTCAAAGAACAAACATAACTTCTAATATTTAAAGTAATATTTACATTTCCCAAGTTCTAAACCTATTACAAAGGTTTTTTGTCATAATATCAGTTAAATTACAACAACAGACCTATACTATTACAAGACAGCTTAGTAATCTGCCTTAGCTTTTCCTTTATCTTTTCCTAATCCTTCAGAACGTTTAGTCTTAGCTGCATTCATATGGTTCAAGCAAGAGAGAGCATAACTAGCTCAGCAAGTATAACAATTTAGTAACAACATGCTTGACACATACAAATCGTATATCTTCGATAATTGAACAATAGTTATGAAGTACTATTGATAATTCAAAATAGCACTTCATCTTTTCTTTCAAAATGTTTTACAATAACAAAAATATTTAGTAAAACATTCACTCTGGTCAGAGACCTCGAGTATTCATTCTTTATTAGAAAATGATAACCCGGAAGCAAGTTCGTAAGCCCGATATCACTTACGAACACTTCTAGGTGATCAGCCTATTGTACTTTATGTTGATCCACACTACATCTATTAAATGTATGCACGTTTAAGCATTTGACAACCTCACGTGCCTGTCGGTTTACCTACAAAACATTTGTTTAACATTTCAGTCTTCTTTTGAAAACCATATCAAGTAGTTGACAAAAGATAACAACATTTGATAATTCATGAATAGATTATCAATACATCAAGTCTAACCAAAGGAATTGGCTTTAACTTCAACATACTTCATTTCATGCAAAAGAATACATGAAACTCAAAAACTTATTCAGATTGAACTGAAACAAGAGTTAGAATACTTGCCTTTAGCATCTGCTATGGTATTTTAACTTTATGTTCAAGTCGTTCAAGTCTCTACAATACATGATCACATAATGCCTTACATTAGGTCACATATAATCAAGTATGTATATGACTATATCATACCCTTCATTCCAATCTAATTGTGTATTAGATAAAGTTACTATTCATTTTAATTTGTCATTATGATTGCATTATATTTGACTAGGTTATCTCAACATTTATACAATATCCTTAAGGTTTAACAAAGTTTAAACAATGTTACATTACCTTCCTTAAGTTATGTTTACTTCCATTTCTTTTCTTTGTACTTAGAAACTTTCATTACTATCTTTGTTCTGAGACTAGCGCTGCGGCGCCAGATTTATACCTATATCTGGCGCTGCGGCGCGAGATCATAATTCCATTGTCCTGGACTTGGCGCTGCGACGCGAGTCCTTACTTAATGGGTCGCGCTGCGGCGCCACACTCCAGAGGATTTTGATATTGTTCATGGCGCTGCGGCGCCACTTATTGAACTAAGGTTCGCGTTACGGCAAACTCTTGCAGTAGGCTTGGTTACTGTTCTGCGTTGCGGTGCGACTCTTTTTGCCTAGGGTTGGCGCCGCGGCGCCAACTCTGTGCACCAGATATTAATTTCAGTTTTAAAATTTTGTGAACTTCCCGGACGCATAACTTCTTTGTTATAAGTCCAAATTGGCTCGTTCAAAAGCCTACGATTCACAATTTATATACTCTACATGATCATTCAATAATTTTATCTATTTGACTTCGTTCGCTAAAAATTCACCTATTGGTTCATTTTTAACGTAAACGGTAAACGTTCGTGAACGTTCAACGCTCATTTCTTCGTTCTAAGTCGGAATCCGGTCATTTTCAAGTTAGCAACTCTTAAATGCCAATTATGACTTGTTTCTATTGGAAAACAATGGTTTCATGATCCAACACAAAATTTGACTTCAATTCTGAGAATTTTACGTATTCGACGTTTATCGTCCAATCGTGCAAATTCTGGTAATTCTTCATTCTTATGATTTGTTCAACATTAAAAATGACTTCCCTTCATCATGTGAACATTTTAAGATACTTAATACAACAACTTATATTCATTGTTGGATTTTTGGACTTATTCTTCAAGAGCTTATCATCCTATCATGAATGAGCTAGCTTAAATGACTTATTACCAACTTAATTGGCTTAAGTTCATTACTTACTCATTCATGTTTCTTAATCCAACTTTTCTTATCATCCTATCATGGTAGAGATAGAAAATAATTGAGAAGAAGTCTTACTATTTGTTGTCTTGGTAATTAGCTTGCTTCTTCTTCTTAGCTTATGGAATGACTTATGTGTAGCTTATTCTCTCTAACACTTAAGCACTTTAGATGTGTTGGATTAATTGATCAACCAACAAATGGCTAGCAAAGCTCTTCTATTTATAGACTTTCCAAGGTTAGGGTAGTTTGGTCTTTAAAACATCCCACCTCCTTAAGTCACATCCTAACTATTCATTACTTATCTAACACAACACTTATCCTACACTTGGTCATTACTTAAAAGTCTTGGTCAATACTCCTACTTGATCATCATACTTACTTCATCACCACATCACTTGGTCACCACACATTCACCATATTAATGTGGTTTTTCCCCATGGGTCTATTAACCCATGGATTCAAGCTTAGGCTTGGATTAATAAATCCTTGGGATTTATAAATCCTTGTTGGTTCATTAATTAATAGTTGAGCTTCTCTCATTAACTCACTTGGACTTGTATATAATTATTAATCAATCATCCAAGTCCATTAACATTTCTTAATACATATTGTTGTTGTATTAATTTTGTATCCTAATTCATATAGAATTTATATACGATATTTCATCCTTCATACAAAATCGTATAATAATTCGCATTATACTCGTTTTCATTACTTCATACAATACCAAGTATCATACCATTATTACTTATTCTTTAACACTTTGCTTTGCTTACCGCTCATAAATTAAGTCCACAAGCGAATTATTACATTTTCCATAACTAGATTTTTATTACCTAATCTATCTTACCTTGTTATTCCATGTATTTCTCGGAAACTCAAAATTATATCCCGAGCAAATACCGATGAATTGTGTTTTTTCAGAAAATTTCTCGGAAAACTTTTATTTTCGTCTTGAAAATCCAAACACTTTAATTCATCCACGTAGCCCAAATATTATGATATTCTAACATAGATAGGTTATACAATGACAACCATCTTGATAACACATGGAATATGATTTTATTATTATTTAATTTAATAAAATCATTTTACAATAAGATCCGAGTTTCTCGGTCGTTACATTCTTGCCCCCTTATAAAGATTCTATCCCCAGAATCTCGTCTTACTTTAATTAAATAGATGAGGAAAATTTTTCTTCATCTTTTCTTCTAGTTCCCACGTTGCTTCTTCAGCGTCGTGGTTCTTCCATAATACTTTTACTTATGGTATTACCTTGTTCCTCAGAACTTGTTCATTTCTATCAATGATCTGCATCTGCGACTCTTCATATGATAAGTCTTTCTCGATATGAATTGGCTCATACTCGATTACATGCTTATAGTCCGGCTTATATGGACGTAATACAGATACGTGAAACACGTTATGTATTCGTTCTAGGTCTGGAGGTAATGCTATCATATAAGCTACCTCTCCCACCCATTTTAATACTTCAAAAGGTCCTATAAACCTTGGACTTAATTTTCCCTTCTTTTCAAAGTGTATCTTTCCTTTCTAGGGAGATACCTTTAGAAACACATACGAGCCCACCTCAAACTCTCGACTTAGTCTATGTGAATCCGCATACTTCTTCTGTCTGTTCTGAGCTGTGATGAGACGCATCCGAATTAACATTACCACATCCGCTGTCTGCTGCACCAATTCGGGTCCTAGCATCCGGCATTCTCCCACCTCATCCCAACACAAAGGTGTTTAGCACTTTCTCCCATACAGGGCTTCATACGGCGGCATGCCTATGCTTGCATAATAACTGTTGTTATATGCAAACTCTACTAGTGGTAGGTGTTCATCCCAACTACCCTTGAAATCCATGACGCAAGACCTCAACATGTCTTCTAACGTCTGAATTGTCCTTTCGCTCTGCCCATCAGTTTGTGGATGATAAGCCGTGCTTAACCTCAGCTGTGTTCCCAACTGCTCTTGCAAACTCCTCCAAAAGTTCGATGTGAATCGTGGATCACGATCTGACATAATCGATACCGGTACTTCATGTCTGGAAATGATTTCCTTAAAATAAATTTAGCTAACTGGTCCAAGTTATACTTGACCCTAATTGGCAAAAAGTGAGCCGACTTCGTAAACTGGTCCACTATTACCCAAATCGAATCGTACCCTTTCTGCGTCGTCGGAAGTCCCACCACGAAGTCCATCGTGATATGCTCCCACTTCTATTCTGGAATCTCCAATGACTGTAATAAACTACTGGGTCACTAATTTTTGGCCTTAACTTTTTGACAAGTCAAGCACCTACTCACATACTCTGCTATTTCTCTCTTCATGTTTGGTCACCTAAAACTCTGTCGAAGGTCTTGATACATCTTAGTGCTACCAGGATGTATCGAGTACCTCGAACTATGAGCTTCTTGTAACACTTTCTCCTTTAATTCTGTCTCATTCGGAACCCAAATTCTTCCCTCAAATCTTAATAATCCCTCATTATCAAGACTATACTTAACATCTTCTTTCTCGGATAACCGCTTCTTCATTTGGTTACACTCATCCGTCTTGAGTTGTACCTCCTTGACCCTTTCTACGATGGTAGATTGCATCTCTGTCGCAAAGAGTAATTGCCCCAAATCACTCGGCATCTTTACTTCTATTTCCATCCTAGCCATCTCTGTTATTAACTCATTTTGAGCCGTTAACATAGACAACTTTTCCCAACCCTTCCTACTTAAGGCGTCCGTAACTACATTGGCCTTTCCAGGGCTATACAGGATTTCACAATCATAATCCTTTATCAACTCCAGCCATCTTCTTTATCTCATATTCAACTCCTTCTGAGTGAAGATATACTTTAGACTTTTATGGTCCGTATATATCTCACATTTTTCCCCATAAAGATAATGTCTCCATATCTTTAGAGCAAACACTACCGCGGCCAGTTCCAGATCATGAGTAGGGTAAACTTTCTCATAATCCTTCAACTGTCGAGATGTATACGCAATGACTTTGCCATGCTGCATAAGAACACAACCAAGTCATTTATGTGAAGCATCACTATACACTACAAAATTTCCCTTGTCATCTGGCAATGACAAAACAAGAGCTTCACTTATTCTCTTCTTCAGTTCTTGGAAACTGTCTTCACATTTATATGTCCATACATATTTCACCATCTTCCTTATTAAGTTAGTTAACGAGGTAGCTATCTTCGAAAAATCTTGTATAAATCTTCGATAGTACCCTGCTAACCCTAGGAAACTCCGAACCTCAGTCGGCATTTTTGGTTGTTCCCAATTCATTACTGCTTCTGCCTTTGTTGGATCCACTGAAATCCCATCTTGGTCAATGACATGACCTAAAAACTGCACCTTTTCCAGCCAAAATTCACATTTAGTGAATTTCGCATATAACTTCTCCCTCCTTAGTGTCTCCAACACAAACCTTAAGTGTTCGGCATGATCTTCTGGCATCTTAGAATAGAATAGAATATCATCCATAAACACCACGACGAACTTGTCAAAATATAGTTTGAACACTATGTTCATCATATCCATAAATGCAGCTGGTGCATTCGTCAACCCAAATGACATCACCAGAAACTTGTAATGACCATAATGAGTCCTGAATGCAGTCTTTGGTACATCTTCTGTAACATCCCCAAATCCGGGTCCCAAATCACCGCAGATTCGGTACACTAATCATTCTATAACTGTTTGCGGAAGATATAAACATAAATTTTTATACATTAAACTTTACACACATTTCCCCAAAATCGAGTAACCTTAACTTAAATACAATTCATAAACTTTCTATCACATAACAATATTTATCAAAATATACTATTACAAAATAGCCGCACATTTTATCCCAAGCTGAACTTGGTATTATCTTTTCCTGTATCTGAACGCATTCGCCTTATCTGCAATGTTTTATCATGATATAGCAAGGGTGAGCATTAAAGTTGCCCAGCAAGTTTAAATACAACAATGTAACGATATATCATGATTGAAGAGTATGAATAATAAGCTTGCTATAATTCATCAATATAGTTGAGAATTATCACGAACAAACTTTTGACTGAACAAGTTTTAAACATGAACAAACATTTCGGAACCAACTGGTAATGAAGGTGATCAACCTTTCATACCTGACTTATACATGCAAAATGTACATAGTACAATTTTTCATGGCAATCAGCAATGATTAACCATAAGCTTGAATAAAACACTCTTAGTAGAGTTAAGTAAAAAGAAACTTGCCTGAACCGTTGATTACCACAACGCAATTTATAATGCTTTACCCGAAGACCTAATATTAATAATATAGATCTCCAATATTAGAATAATATCATCACAGTATAATATTGTTATATTTATATCCACAGAATAACCTAAACACATAGCACATAATCCTATCAGTCTATAATACACATAAGACTTAGCATCAAATTAGACTATTAAGTTTGAGTTGATACCGACACAATGTTATCATCCCGACGGTCTAGTCGGACAAATATCGAGTTTAAGTTCAATTAAACTCTTCCTAAGCGCTTAATCATGCCATAGAGTCACATTTATATGATTTAACACTCGCTTTTTCATTTCATAAGTATTCATTAACATCTAATAAGTCAAATACTAATCCAGCAACCTGGATTCTAAATCTAGCAACTAAATTACCAACTTAGCAACCTGGATTCCAAATCCAGCAACCTGAATTCAAAATCCAGCAATCTAAACTGCAATCCAGCAAACTGGATTTAACATATTTTCAATTTCAGTAAACTATTTCTCAATCCATCAAACTGGAATCACAAATTATATAATCCAGCAAGCTGTATTCTAAATTCGTATCACAAAAATATCAAATCAGTTTATTATTTTTCTATCCTTAGTCTAAACATATATTCACATATTTCATCAACAAAAATTATTTTTTCATAATTTTCCAACTTCCTTTGATATTTTTCAAAAATTAATTCTAGTGCGTAGCTTAAGAAATTAGCTACCTCGTTCTTAACTCCAAACATTACCATCTCTTGGGATAACCTTATATATGTTAACGTGACGCTCCATTTTAAATTTTGTGGCAATCGGAGTTGTAGAACTCCGTTTATAGCGATTTCCGTCGAAAAATCACAGAAATTGTAATGGTCATAACTTGGTCGTTTTAACTCAGAATTAGTTCATTTTTGGACACGAGCTACATAATACCATAAATTTTCATTTTCTAAAAGGCCGGAATTTATTTCACACTTTAAGTTGCCAAAACAGCCCCTGGACAGATCTGGACAGAAACTTTTTGCCATGTTACAGTTTTGGAGTCCTTTACTAAATCTTAAATATAATGAGATCTGTAATTCCGATTAACGATCCGTCAAATTTTTTGGATTCTTATCTTTCCGATCTTCAATTTTCATCTATCACAATCCATATTTGGACATATTAAGCTCCCAGAAATTAGCCTGGAAGTGGCTGTTACAAACTGTCATTCTAACAGTTTTTATTACCTTTGTGTAGTTTGGGAGAAATCCCATAACTTGTTCAATATTCAACCTAATTGAGTAATTCCAAAGGGGTTTTATCCTTAACACATATATTTAGCTCCAAAAATTGACCACACTCAAAGATTTAAAGTAGAATGAGAGATAAAGTCATTTCCATATCATGCTTGGTTTTTCCAAAAATTTTGTTTTCGCAGTTTTGATTATGCTTCTTCCGAACATCATAACTACTTCATCCGGAGTCGGAATTAGTCTGTTCCAGAGTCTATGGAAAGCTTATACAGTGTACTACAACATATCACAAGTCCAGAATTTTTAGAGCAACCCAACAAATCCGGAATTTTCTGATTAGGGGAAGCAGTCCACTAGATTATTCTTTGAAAAACTGTTTTGGTTCTTCTTCTTTGTTCAAGCTCATCAACCCTAAAAATGGCAAGATCTAACCATAAAATATCATATATCATGTAGACCTACCCTCATATGATTTAAAATCATAAATTCAACACTTGGTCTAAAACAACCATCACAAAACACATAAACTAACTAGAGTTTTGAGTTTAAGAAATTTTATACCTTTGATTTCTTGCTAGACCTTCTTCTTCTTCTTAGCTTGATTATGTAGCTTTAATGTCTCACCAAAAACTCCCCTTCCAATCCTCCATGGCTGCCGAAAATACTCCTCTCTTCTCTCACTCTCTCTATTTGGTCGGGTATGAGGTAGAAATGAAGAGAACAATTCATTTCCTTTCCTTTACTTGGTTAAAATGATATTTATGAGAGAGCGAGAGAGTAGTTAAGATTAGGTGAGAGTTGGTGAGGAGGGGTGAGGTTAGGTGGTTGCCCATGTGCTGGAATTTCCAGCAGATTTGGCCCTTGTGGGTCCCGCTTTTAATTCATTGTTTTGCGTGTTTAATCCAGTCTTTAACTTTCGGACCCGAAAACTCAAATTTTTGAGTTTATAGTCGATGCCTAGTAAATTTGATACTCCCAACGTCATGGGCACATTTCATGTTTATAGTCAACCCCGACACATTTCATGTTTAGAGTCTATTCCTACTAATTTTGACGTTCCGGACTCAATTATCTTGTTCGCATCTTCAAATTCCACTTCTATCTTCGATTTTGATTTTTCTCCCTTAAACAATTGTCAAGTGATTGCTTCCAAGTTTAATTAATGTGTTGGCACACATGGAAGAGTGGTTGGAAGTTGTTTACCAACTAAAGCTAACTATCATCACATTCATCCCCTCCTTTTCCCTCCTCTCAATAACCTGCCAAGTGGCCTTAGATTGTCCATAAATTAATCTCCTTTTATGCTTTAATTGAGTAACTAAATGTCCAAAAAGTCTTCTCCCCCTTGGGCTAAAAGTTTGGGCTTGAATTAAATTAATTTCTTATGCCATAAGAAATTGACATAATCCAACACTTTAATTCTTATCCAACCCAAATCATTCAATTATGGTTTTCACTTTCTCAATCATAACTTAAATCCTTACTCACATGCCCATTCATTTTCTTAACCCAATTTAGACTTGCTATAATTAGGTTATAAAATTAATTAACTGAGACGTATAAAATAAATCTCTTAGAAGTAGTATATAATTAAATACTATTATTCCCGCAAGTCATAACCCTTAAGTTAGTCAATCATTCATTCCTAATATATAATTAAGTTATCTTAGCTTCTCTTATTTAAAATTGTAATTACTGACAAATCCCTATCCGAACTTAGGGTTAGGGTTTCTAATAGTTCGTTAGATTTTACTAACTTAATCAACATATGATTAATATAACTTTAGGATTTGCTAAAGTTATAACTTATTTGATCAATCCTTGATCTTAAATCATTACGATTCACATATGTAATCAAATATACCGACTAGTATTCGCTTTGATACTTATCCTTTTTATTCCTAGATTAGGGCTTCAATTTAACAGAATCTAAAATTTGGGTTTCCAGAACCGATTTCTAGGTTTTCTTATCAGAAGTTAAAGTTTTCTAACAGAACTTTGACGTTCTTTATATATACTTAGGGTTTGACACATATATAATTAATTTAATCAGCCCTTGACCCTTAACCATATTCTGAACACATACATAATCATAAACACAAAACATATTCACATAAATCCTTAATCCTGAATAATTCACCTAAATGCCTTCACGAAATTTTGAAATCCTCAAAATTCAATCCCAATAACATCAAACGCATACACCCATTTTCTATTTAGATCTATTATTTGACCTTAAATCAATCATTTAATATTTTAATAAATTGCCTAATTTCTCGGGTTGTCACATTCACCCCTCCTTATAAGAATTTCGTCCCCGAGATTCACCTTACACCTTACACCGTGCACCTTATACCATTTATACTGAGCGATCACTCAAGATCTTGAACTTATTTTCTCGGGTATCTATCAAATATACTCAAACTTCTCGGGTATCTATCAAAGATTTACTTTGATACATACACAAATTTCTCGGATCTATCAAATATACTCAAACTTCTCGGGTATCTATCAAAGATTTACTTTGATACATACGCAAATTTCTCGGGTATCTATCATAGATACTCAAACTTCTCGGGTATCTATCAAAGATACTCAAACTTCTCGGGCACCTATCAAAGATTTACATTGATACATACGCAAATTTCTCAGGTATCTATCAAAGATACTCAAAACACTCGCAAAGGTCAAATTCACACTAAGTATTCCTGTATTTACAACTCCATCACATTTTTATCATCTCTGCACCAGGTTACATGGTACATGAGTGATAATTAAAACAAATTTTGATATTTCAAATCATTTGCTTAAACATTCTATCTGTTCCTATAATCCTTAATACTCCATTCACACATAACTATACCTAGTTCATAAAATCACACTTATGAGTTCATAACCTGGCCACAATTATATGAGTTTAAGAACTTTCCTAGACAGACCTTTGGCGTCCATTCGCTGAGGGGCTCATAAACATTTCATATAACTATGAATCAAGAATGTCACATAAGTATGAGTTTTAAGAACTTGTACTTAACCTTATATTCTCTACCTATGACCTATCTATTTGTTATACACATGAGAAAGGAATCACCCTCTTAATATGCATATAGCAAACAGCGCGACGCAAATATTTCAATGATTATCAGTGCCAGAAACTAAGTGGTTGTCAAACCAAACTCGGCCACTAATCAATATAGAAAGCTAAGCGGACAATTCCCCGCCCATACAAAGAATTGGTCAACCTAACCACTACATCGACCAGGAAGCTAAGTGATTCTAAAACCAAGTACAAATTCCCCGCCCATACAAAGAATCATACAACTAAGCTGCCAACATAATTCCTCAATTGAAATCCCCACCTAATCTTAACCCCCTTTTTTCAATACGAATTCAATTCGTATTCATAATCCATAACTCTTTTATGAGCTTTCATAGTACCATTTAATAGTACAATATACCCAGCAAATCTTTGCTGCAAACTTTTCAATCATTCACTTGATCCTTTTTGGTTGTCATAACCTTATCAGATCACGGGGTGATCTCTTCATATATATTACGATTTATTTCTATGCCTTGATCGTTTTGTTTTACGATCTCCTATCACTGCACTTTTGTTCACCACTATTACCAGAGTTAGGGAACTCTGTGTCTTTACACTCGTCGAGATTCGTCTTTGAATCTTACCGACTAACTAACTCTATATGAGTTAGATCTTATCCTAATCACTGTGGTTATTGGTCTCAAGTATTACTACCTAAGTTTCATAACCAACAGCTTTGATACCAACTGTAGTAGCCCCGAATCCGGGCCCCAAATCACCGCGGATTCGGTACACTAATCATTCTATAACTGTTTGCGGAAGATATAAACATAAATTGTTTATACATTAAACTTAACACACATTTTCCCAAAATCAAGTAACCTTAACTTAAATACAATTCATAAACTTTCTATCACATAACAATATTTATCAAAATATATTATTACAAAATAGCCGTACATTTTATCCCAAGCTGAACTTGGTATTATCTTTTCCTGTATCCGAACGCATTCGCCTTATCTGCAATGTTTTATCATGATATAGCAAGGGTGAGCATTAAAGTTGCCCAGCAAGTTTAAATACAACAATATAACGATATATCATGATTGAAGAGTATGAATAATAAGCTGGCTATAATTCATCAATATAGTTGAGAATTATCACGAATAAACTTTTGACTGGACAAGTTTTAAACATGAACAAACATTTCGGAACCAACTGGTAATGAAGGTGATCAGCCTTTCATACCAGACTTATACATGCAAAATGTACAGAGTACAATTTTTCATGGCAATCAGTAATGATTAACCATAAGCTTGAATAAAACACTCTTAGTAGAGTTAAGTAAAAAGAAACTTGCCTGAACCGTTGATTACCGCAACACAATTTATAACGCTTTACCCGAAGACCTAATATTAGTAATATAGATCTCCAATATTAGAATAATATCATCACAGTATAATACTGTTATATTTATATCCACAGAATAACCTAAACACATAACACATAATCCTATAAGTCTATAATACACACAAGACTTTACATCAAATTAGACTATTAAGTTTGAGTTGATACCGACACAATGTTATCATCCAGACGGTCTAGTCGGACAAATATCGAGTTTAAGTTCAATTAAACTCTTCCTAAGCGCTTAATCATGCCATAGAGTCACATTTATATGATTTAACATTCGCTTTTTCATTTCATAAGTATTCATTAACATCTAATAAGTCAAATACTAATCCAGCAACCTGGATTCTAAATCTAGCAACTAAATTACCAACTTAGCAACCTGGATTCCAAATCCAGCAACCTGAATTCCAAATCCAGCAATCTAAATTGCAATCCAGCAAACTGGATTTAACATATTTCCAATTTAAGTAAACTATTTCTCAATCCAGCAAACTGGAATCACAAATTATATAATCCAGCAAGCTGTATTCTAAATTCGTATCACGAAAATGCCAAATCAGTTTATTATTTTTCTATCCTTAGTCCAAACATATATACACATATTTCATCAACAAAAATTATTTTTCCATAATTTTCCAACTTCCTTTGATATTTTTCAAAAATTAATTCTAGTGCGTAGCTTAAGAAATTAGCTACCTCGTTCTTAACTCCAAACATTACCATCTCTTGGGATAACCTTATATATGTTAACGTGATGCTCCATTTTAAATTTCGTGGCAATCGGAGTTGTAGAACTTCGTTTATAGCGATTTCCGTCGGAAAATCACAAAAATTGTAATGGTCATAACTTGGTCGTTTTAACTCGGAATTAGCTCATTTTTGGACACGAGCTACATAATACAATATATTTTCATTTTCTAAAAGGCCGGAATTTATTTCACACTTTAAGTTTCCAAAACAGCCCCTAGACAGATCTGAACAGAAACTTTTTGCCATGTTACAGTTTTGGAGTCCTTTACTAAATCTTAAATATAATGAGATCTGTAATTCCGATTAACGATCCGTCAATTGTTTTGGATTTGTATCTTTCCAATCTTCAATTTTCATCTATCACAATCCATATTTGGACATATTAAGCTCCCGGAAATTAGCCCGGAAGTGGCTGTTACAAACTGTCATTCTAACAGTTTTTATTACCTTTGTGTAGTTTGGGAGAAATCCCATAACTTGTTCAATATTCAACCTAATTGAGTAATTCCAAAGGGGTTTTATCCTTAACACATATATTTAGCTCCACAAATTGACCACACTCAAAGATTCAAAGTAGAATGAGAGATAAGGTCATTTCCATATCATGCTTGGTTTTTCCAAAAATTTTGTTTTCGCAGTTTTGATTATGCTTCTTCTGAACGTCATAACTACTTCATCCGGAGTCGGAATTAGTCCGTTCCGGAGTCTATGGAAAGATTATACAGTGTACTACAACATATCACAAGTCTAGAATTTTTAGAGCAACCCAACAAATCCGGAATTTTCTGATTAGGGGAAGCAGTCCACTAGATTATTCTTTGAAAAACTGTTTTGGTTCTTCTTCTTTGTTCAAGTTCATCAACCCTAAAAATGGCAAGATCTAACCATAAAATATCATATATCATGTAGACCTACCCTCATATGATTTAAAATCATAAATTCAACATTTGGTCTAAAACAACCATCACAAAACACATAAACTAACTAGAGTTTTGAGTTTAAGAAATTTTATACCTTTGATTTCTTGCTAGACCTTCTTCTTCTTCTTAGCTTGATTATGTAGCTTTAATGTCTCACCAAAAACTCCCCTTCCTCTCCTCCATGGCTGCCGAAAATACTCCTCTCTTCTCTCACTCTCTCTATTTGGTCGGGTATGAGGTAGAAATGAAGAGAACAATTCATTTCCTTTCCTTTACTTGGTTAAAATGATATTTATGAGAGAGACAGAGAGAGTAGTTAAGATTAGGTGAGAGTTGGTGAGGAGTGGGTGAGGTTAGGTGGTTGCCCATGTGCTGAAATTTCCAGCAGATTTGGCCCTTGTGGGTCCCTCTTTTAATTCATTGTTTTGCGTGTTTAATCCAGTCTTTAACTTTCGGACCCGAAAACTCAAATTTTTGAGTTTATAGTCGATTCCTAGTAAATTTGATACTCCCAACGTCATGGGCACCTCTGTTTCTTCAATTTATCTCCAAGTTTTAAGTTTGACTTTTCTTTCAAAAATTCAACTGTTGACTTTGACCAAAAAGTCAACCCCGATAAATTTCATGTTTAGAGTCTATTCCTACTAATTTTGACGTTCCGGCCTCAATTATCTTGTTCGCATCTTCAAATTCCACTTCTATCTTCGATTTTGATTTTTCTCCCTTAAACAATTATCAAGTGGTTGCTTACAAGTTTAATTAATGTGTTGGTGCAATAAAGAAATGACACATGGAAGAGTGGTTGGAAGTTGTTTACCAACTAAAGCTAACTATCATCACATTCATCCCCTCCTTTTCCATCCTCTCAATAACCGGCCAAGTGGCCTTAGATTGTCCATAAGGGTTTTCACTTTCTCAATCATAACTTAAATCCTTACTCACATGCCCATTCATTTTCTTAACCCAATTTAGACTTGCTATAATTAGGTTATAAAATTAATTAACCGAGACGTATAAAATAAATCTCTTAGAATTAGTATATAATTAAATACTATTATTCC
Source organism: Panax japonicus (assembly GCA_020205505.1). NCBI lineage: Eukaryota > Viridiplantae > Streptophyta > Magnoliopsida > Apiales > Araliaceae > Panax > Panax japonicus. The sequence goes on along the minus strand of CM035101.1, from coordinate 33,581,590 downwards.
CGCAACTCATAACCCTTAAGTTATTCAATCATTCATTCCTAATATATAATTAAGTTGCCTTGGCTTCTCTTATTTAAAATTGCAATTACTGACGAATCCCTATCCGGACTTAGGGTTAGGGTTTCTAATAGTTCGTTAGATTTTACTAACTTAATCAACATATGATTAATATAACTTTAGGATTTGCTAAAGTTATAACTTATTTGATCAATCCTTGATCTTAAATCATTACGATTCACATATGTAATCAAATATACCGACTAGTATTCGCTTTGATACTTATCCTTTTTATTCCTAGATTAGGGCTTCAATTTAACAGAATCTGAAATTTGGGTTTCCAGAACCGATTTCTAGGTTTTCTTATCAGAAGTTAAAGTTTTCTAACAGAACTTTGACGTTCTTTATATATACTTAGGGTTTGACACATATATAATTAATTTAATCAGCCCTTGACCCTTAACCATATTCTGAACACATACATAATCATAAACACAAAACATATTCACATTAATCCTTAATCCTGAATAATTCACCTAAATGCCTTCACGAAATTTTGAAATCCTCAAAATTCCATCCCAATAACATCAAACGCATACACTCATTTTCTATTTAGATCTATTATTTGACCTTATATCAATCATTTAATATTTTAATAAATTGCCTAATTTCTCGGGTTGTCACATTCACCCCTCCTTATAAGAATTTCGTCCCCGAGATTCACCTTACACCTTACACCGTGCACCTTATACCATTTATACTGAGCGATCACTCAAGATCTTGAACTTATTTTCTCGGGTATCTATCAAATATACTCAAACTTCTCGGGTATCTATCAAAGATTTACTTTGATACATACACAAATTTCTCGGATCTATCAAATATACTCAAACTTCTCGGGTATCTATCAAAGATTTACTTTGATACATACGCAAATTTCTCGGGTATCTATCAAAGATACTCAAACTTCTCGGGTATCTATCAAAGATACTCAAACTTCTCGGGCACCTATCAAAGATTTACATTGATACATACGCAAATTTCTCAGGTATCTATCAAAGATACTCAAAACACTCGCAAAGGTCAAATTCACACTAAGTATTCCTGTATTTACAACTCCATCACATTTTTATCATCTCTGCACCAGGTTACATGGTACATGAGTGATAATTAAAACAAATTTTGATATTTCAAATCATTTGCTTAAACATTCTATCTGTTCCTATAATCCTTAATACTCCATTCACACATAACTATACCTAGTTCATAAAATCACACTTATGAGTTCATAACCTGGCCACAATTATATGAGTTTAAGAACTTTCCTAGACAGACCTTTGGCGTCCATTCGTTGAGGGGCTCATAAACATTTCATATAACTATGAATCAAGAATGTCACATAAGTATGAGTTTTAAGAACTTGTACTTAACCTTATATTCTCTACCTATGACCTATCTATTTGTTATACACATGAGAAAGGAATCACCCTCTTAATATGCATATAGCAAACAGCGCGACGCAAATATTTCAATGATTATCAGTGCCAGAAACTAAGTGGTTGTCAAACCAAACTCGGCCACTAATCAATATAGAAAGCTAAGCGGACAATTCCCCGCCCATACAAAGAATTGGTCAACCTAACCACTACATCGACCAGGAAGCTAAGTGATTCTAAAACCAAGTACAAATTCCCCGCCCATACAAAGAATCATACAACTAAGCTGCCAACATAATTCCTCAATTGAAATCCCCACCTAATCTTAACCCCCTTTTTCAATACGAATTCAATTCGTATTCATAATCCATAACTCTTTTATGAGCTTTCATAGTACCATTTAATAGTACAATATACCCAGCAAATCTTTGCTGCAAACTTTTCAATCATTCACTTGATCCTTTTTGGTTGTCATAACCTTATCAGATCACGGGGTGATCTCTTCATATATATTACGATTTATTTCTATGCCTTGATCGTTTTGTTTTACGATCTCCTATCACTGCACTTTTGTTCACCACTATTACCAGAGTTAGGGAACTCTGTGTCTTTACACTCGTCGAGATTCGTCTTTGAATCTTACCGACTAACTAACTCTATATGAGTTAGATCTTATCCTAATCACTGTGGTTATTGGTCTCAAGTATTACTACCTAAGTTTCATAACCAACAGCTTTGATACCAACTGTAGTAGCCCCGAATCCGGGCCCCAAATCACCGCGGATTCGGTACACTAATCATTCTATAACTGTTTGCGGAAGATATAAACATAAATTGTTTATACATTAAACTTAACACACATTTTCCCAAAATCAAGTAACCTTAACTTAAATACAATTCATAAACTTTCTATCACATAACAATATTTATCAAAATATATTATTACAAAATAGCCGTACATTTTATCCCAAGCTGAACTTGGTATTATCTTTTCCTGTATCCGAACGCATTCGCCTTATCTGCAATGTTTTATCATGATATAGCAAGGGTGAGCATTAAAGTTGCCCAGCAAGTTTAAATACAACAATATAACGATATATCATGATTGAAGAGTATGAATAATAAGCTGGCTATAATTCATCAATATAGTTGAGAATTATCACGAATAAACTTTTGACTGGACAAGTTTTAAACATGAACAAACATTTCGGAACCAACTGGTAATGAAGGTGATCAGCCTTTCATACCAGACTTATACATGCAAAATGTACAGAGTACAATTTTTCATGGCAATCAGTAATGATTAACCATAAGCTTGAATAAAACACTCTTAGTAGAGTTAAGTAAAAAGAAACTTGCCTGAACCGTTGATTACCGCAACACAATTTATAACGCTTTACCCGAAGACCTAATATTAGTAATATAGATCTCCAATATTAGAATAATATCATCACAGTATAATACTGTTATATTTATATCCACAGAATAACCTAAACACATAACACATAATCCTATAAGTCTATAATACACACAAGACTTTACATCAAATTAGACTATTAAGTTTGAGTTGATACCGACACAATGTTATCATCCAGACGGTCTAGTCGGACAAATATCGAGTTTAAGTTCAATTAAACTCTTCCTAAGCGCTTAATCATGCCATAGAGTCACATTTATATGATTTAACATTCGCTTTTTCATTTCATAAGTATTCATTAACATCTAATAAGTCAAATACTAATCCAGCAACCTGGATTCTAAATCTAGCAACTAAATTACCAACTTAGCAACCTGGATTCCAAATCCAGCAACCTGAATTCCAAATCCAGCAATCTAAATTGCAATCCAGCAAACTGGATTTAACATATTTCCAATTTAAGTAAACTATTTCTCAATCCAGCAAACTGGAATCACAAATTATATAATCCAGCAAGCTGTATTCTAAATTCGTATCACGAAAATGCCAAATCAGTTTATTATTTTTCTATCCTTAGTCCAAACATATATACACATATTTCATCAACAAAAATTATTTTTCCATAATTTTCCAACTTCCTTTGATATTTTTCAAAAATTAATTCTAGTGCGTAGCTTAAGAAATTAGCTACCTCGTTCTTAACTCCAAACATTACCATCTCTTGGGATAACCTTATATATGTTAACGTGATGCTCCATTTTAAATTTCGTGGCAATCGGAGTTGTAGAACTTCGTTTATAGCGATTTCCGTCGGAAAATCACAAAAATTGTAATGGTCATAACTTGGTCGTTTTAACTCGGAATTAGCTCATTTTTGGACACGAGCTACATAATACAATATATTTTCATTTTCTAAAAGGCCGGAATTTATTTCACACTTTAAGTTTCCAAAACAGCCCCTAGACAGATCTGGACAGAAACTTTTTGCCATGTTACAGTTTTGGAGTCCTTTACTAAATCTTAAATATAATGAGATCTGTAATTCCGATTAACGATCCGTCAATTGTTTTGGATTTGTATCTTTCCAATCTTCAATTTTCATCTATCACAATCCATATTTGGACATATTAAGCTCCCGGAAATTAGCCCGGAAGTGGCTGTTACAAACTGTCATTCTAACAGTTTTTATTACCTTTGTGTAGTTTGGGAGAAATCCCATAACTTGTTCAATATTCAACCTAATTGAGTAATTCCAAAGGGGTTTTATCCTTAACACATATATTTAGCTCCACAAATTGACCACACTCAAAGATTCAAAGTAGAATGAGAGATAAGGTCATTTCCATATCATGCTTGGTTTTTCCAAAAATTTTGTTTTCGCAGTTTTGATTATGCTTCTTCTGAACGTCATAACTACTTCATCCGGAGTCGGAATTAGTCCGTTCCGGAGTCTATGGAAAGATTATACAGTGTACTACAACATATCACAAGTCTAGAATTTTTAGAGCAACCCAACAAATCCGGAATTTTCTGATTAGGGGAAGCAGTCCACTAGATTATTCTTTGAAAAACTGTTTTGGTTCTTCTTCTTTGTTCAAGTTCATCAACCCTAAAAATGGCAAGATCTAACCATAAAATATCATATATCATGTAGACCTACCCTCATATGATTTAAAATCATAAATTCAACATTTGGTCTAAAACAACCATCACAAAACACATAAACTAACTAGAGTTTTGAGTTTAAGAAATTTTATACCTTTGATTTCTTGCTAGACCTTCTTCTTCTTCTTAGCTTGATTATGTAGCTTTAATGTCTCACCAAAAACTCCCCTTCCTCTCCTCCATGGCTGCCGAAAATACTCCTCTCTTCTCTCACTCTCTCTATTTGGTCGGGTATGAGGTAGAAATGAAGAGAACAATTCATTTCCTTTCCTTTACTTGGTTAAAATGATATTTATGAGAGAGACAGAGAGAGTAGTTAAGATTAGGTGAGAGTTGGTGAGGAGTGGGTGAGGTTAGGTGGTTGCCCATGTGCTGAAATTTCCAGCAGATTTGGCCCTTGTGGGTCCCTCTTTTAATTCATTGTTTTGCGTGTTTAATCCAGTCTTTAACTTTCGGACCCGAAAACTCAAATTTTTGAGTTTATAGTCGATTCCTAGTAAATTTGATACTCCCAACGTCATGGGCACCTCTGTTTCTTCAATTTATCTCCAAGTTTTAAGTTTGACTTTTCTTCCAAAAATTCAACTGTTGACTTTGACCAAAAAGTCAACCCCGATAAATTTCATGTTTAGAGTCTATTCCTACTAATTTTGACGTTCCGGCCTCAATTATCTTGTTCGCATCTTCAAATTCCACTTCTATCTTCGATTTTGATTTTTCTCCCTTAAACAATTATCAAGTGGTTGCTTACAAGTTTAATTAATGTGTTGGTGCAATAAAGAAATGACACATGGAAGAGTGGTTGGAAGTTGTTTACCAACTAAAGCTAACTATCATCACATTCATCCCCTCCTTTTCCATCCTCTCAATAACCGGCCAAGTGGCCTTAGATTGTCCATAAGGGTTTTCACTTTCTCAATCATAACTTAAATCCTTACTCACATGCCCATTCATTTTCTTAACCCAATTTAGACTTGCTATAATTAGGTTATAAAATTAATTAACCGAGACGTATAAAATAAATCTCTTAGAATTAGTATATAATTAAATACTATTATTCCCGCAACTCATAACCCTTAAGTTATTCAATCATTCATTCCTAATATATAATTAAGTTGCCTTGGCTTCTCTTATTTAAAATTGCAATTACTGACGAATCCCTATCCGGACTTAGGGTTAGGGTTTCTAATAGTTCGTTAGATTTTACTAACTTAATCAACATATGATTAATATAACATTAGGATTTGCTAAAGTTATAACTTATCTGATCAATCCTTAATCTTAAATCATTACGATTCACATATGTAATCAAATATACCGACTAGTATTCGCTTTGATACTTATCATTTCTATTCCCAGATTAGGGATTCAATTTATCAGAATCTGAAATTAGGGTTTCCAGAACCGATTTCTAGGGTTTCTTATCAGAAGTTAGAATTTTCTAACTGAACTTTGACGTTCTTTATATATACTTAGGGTTTGACACATATATAATTAATCTGGTCAACCCTTGACCCTTAACCATATTCTGAACACATACATAATCATAAACACAAAACATATTCACATAAATCCTTAATCCTGAATAATTCACCTAAATGCCTTCACGGAATTTTGAAATCCTCAAAATTCCATCCCAATAACATCAAACGCATACACTCATTTTCTGTCTAGATCTATTATTTGACCTTAAATCAATCATTTAAGATTTTAATAAATTGCCTAATTTCTCGGGTTGTCACATCTTCCTTCCTAACCTTCAACTGATGATACCACGTCCGCAAATCTATTTTAGAAAAATACTTTGCCCTTTCAATTGATCAAAGAGATCATCGATCCTGGGCAATGGGTATTTATCTTTATCGTTAACTTGTTCAACTCCCGATAGTCGATACAAAGCCTTAACGATCCGTCTTTCTTCTTGACAAACAACATCGGTGCTCCCCACGGTGAAACACTTGGTTGAATGTACTTCTTGTCCAATAGTTCATGTAGCTGAACCATTAGTTCTTTCATTTCCACAGGCGCCATACGGTACGGTGCCCTTGAGACCGGTGCCGTTCCTGGCACAGTGTCTATCACAAATTCGATCTCCCTATCCGGCGGTAAACCCGGTAATTTACTTGGAAATACATCCATGAATTCATTTACTATAGGTATTTGTTCCATGGTTGCTCCCACTCTCTGGGTATCAACAACATGGCATAGGTAACCTACACAAACCTTCGTTAAAAGTTTTCTAGTTTGTGTCACCGTAAGGCAACACAGACGTCCCGGCAATTTACTACCGTAAAATACTACAGGAGGTTGTCTCAACGTCCTGATGCTCACACTTTTCCTTTGGCAATCTATAATTGCTCCATTGTTAATCAACCAATCCATTCCGAGAATTACGTCGAATTCTCCTAACTTTATCGGTATTAAATCTATCGATAACTTACAAACACGTACATCTACGCAACAACTCCTATGAATATCTTCAACAGGAATTATCTCTTCGTTTGTTACCTTAATGTTCAAAGGTATAGGCAATTTTTTGGGAAATAATTCCAGTCGTCTAGCAAAATCACATGCTATAAACGAACAAGTAGCACCTGAATCAAATAGCACGTATGCATTTATAATGTTGATCGGAATAATACCTACAACTACATCCCCTGATGCCACCGCATCTTGGACCGTCATATTAAAAGTGCGGGCCATTGATTTTCCCAGCTAAGCTGGACCACTAATAGCTAACTTCTCGCTATTAGGTCCCTTATTTCCTTCTATCCCCTTCTTTGGGCAGTTCTTTGCTATGTGGTCAGTTGATCCACATACAAAGCATCCGTGATTCTTTTTCAGATTGGGACAGTTAGGCGAAATGTGCCCTTCCTGTCCACAATTATAACATACCGCCTTACCTTTGAGACAGACTCCTAAGTGAGTCTTCCCACAGGTTTTACAGGCCTCCATCTTCCTCTTAGAGTCCCCTTGTTTTACTCTGGTATTCCCAGAGTTAAAGCTCTTCCTTTTCTGACCGTCGCCACTCCCACTGGCTCCCTCGGTCTTGGTTCCTCCATCAACCCTGCCTTTGGTCTTCTTATCTTTGTGGTACTGGCTAAGAGCCTCATTCCCACCTTCAACAATTATTGCCTTTTCTAGTATGGTTCCAAAGGAAGTACTTTGGAACACAGAGATTCGGATATAGAGCCAGGGTTTCAAGCCCTGCTCGAACCTTCTAGACTTTCTCACTTCAGTGTCCACTTGATGTGGAGCAAATCGTGCCAGTTCATTAAACTTGGCAGCATACTGGAGAACTGTCATATCCCCTTGTCTCAATTCCAGAAATATCATCTCCATCCTCCCTTGCATACTCGTGGGAAAATAGTTCTCTAAGAAAATCTCCTTGAACCTCTCCCACATTAGATTTCCTATATCGGCCCTAGCCTGGTTTGCCTCCCACCAGAAGTTGGCCTCTCCTTTCATTAAATAGGTTGCAAAGGAAACCTTATGTCCCTCCTCAACATTTTCTATAACAAATGATTTCTCGATTTCTTTTACCAATGTCTGGGCTTCTATAGGGTCCGTAGTTCCCTTGAACTCCGGCGGACCTACACTTTTAAAATCTTTAAAAGTAGTAGCTCGTACTAATCCAGGGATTACGGGTACATTATCCCCCGTTCTATTAAATGTTGCCATTAAGAGATTAATGAACTCCTGCATTGGATTAACCGGACCACCCTCCGGTTGGTTAACATTAACACCCTGATTTCGTTGTCTCCTTCTTGGCGGCATTTCGCTGTTAAGAAAACAACACATCATTATTACTTTATTCTTGTTGGTTTGTTATTGTTTGTAATAAAACAACAACTCATACTCATTACTCAACATATTCCATAAAAAGATTTATATTGATTCATTACTTGTAGTATAATACTACATTATTTACATTACTCAGCCTTAGCTGATTACATTTCCATCCCGCAATTACTTTCCAAAAATTAGGATTTACAAAAGACTACCTCTTGTTATACAAAAGAGGGTTTTACGTCAGTACTAGATACATAATATTTACATATCTATTCTACTCTAGCTATTGCTAGATTACATCTGTCGTAAGGCATTATCAAAATCTGCTCTGGCCAAACCGGCAATAACATCTCTACTGATGGTATAACGGGTCTGTCCAGCTTCTACCTGATATCCAGCTACCTGTTGCTGGAAATCTACATGAGAACTCCTTTGAATATAGTACATCCTCTCCAACTTCCGCTTCTTAGTCTTTAGCTCCTGCTTGAGCATAAAGACTTCACCTCTCAAATCTCGGACTTTGTCCATAGCTAGGACTCTATCATCGTGCTCCTCTTCCCACATTCCTTCTATACTAGCCTTGTCCTCACGGACAGCTTGGAGTTCCTCTTTCAACTCCTTAACTTCTTGGCAGTAATGGACATTCCTATCCAATACCGACATAAATAGTGCTTTCATTGATTCCCCCATAGACATTTCCTCTGTAGGTGGAACCTAGTCCTCTATAGGTGGAATACCCGATTAACTATAGACATGTAGTCTAAGTCGTCTGAGTCTCCTGACTCGATGGTCACCAACTCTGGTTCTACGGCTACGGGATTTAGTAGTATCTCTACCCGATTAACTGAATCCTCGCTTACTACATGTATATCTCTATACATATCATTTTCTCCTAACATCTATAATAAAATATTATAGTTTGATTAGTACACGTCAGTAAAATAATAAAAATACATAACATAATATAATGCATTTTTATAAGGTTACTTTCCATCTTTTACTTCTTTATTCTTTCGTAAGGTTATGACTTAAGGTTCTACTTTCCCCCATAAGTTTTATAACCTAGGCTTTGATACCAACTTGTAGCGCCCCCAAATTCGGGTATCTTCCAACCCGACAGATGGTGCTATACTGTACAACCTTCATACATTCATTCAATTAAAAAGTATCAAAGAACGAACATAACTTCTATATATTTAAAGTAATATTTACATTTCCCAAGTTCTAAACCCATTACAAAGGTTCTTTGTCATAATATCAGTTAAATTACAACAACAGACCTATACAATTACAAGACAACTTAGTAATCTGCCTTAGCTTTTCCTTTATCTTTTCCTGATCCTTCGAAACGTTCAGTCTTAGTTGCATTCATATGGTTCAACCAAGAGTGAGCATAACTAGTTCAGCAAGTATAACAATTTAGTAACAACATGCTTGACATATACACTTATCCTACACTTAGTCATTACTTCAAAGTCTTTGTCAATACTCCTACTTGATCATCACACTTACTTGATCACCACATCACTTGATCACCACACATTCACCATATTAATATGGTTTTACCCCATGGGTCTATTAACCCATGGATTCTAGCTTGGGCTTGGATTAATAAATCCTTGGGCCTTATATTAACAAACACTTGTTGGTTCATTAATTAATAGTTGAGCTTCTCTCTTTAATTCACTTGGACTTGTATATAATTATTAGCCAATCATCCAAGTCCATTAACTTTCTTAATACATATTGTTGTTCTATTGTTTTCGTATTCTAATTCATATAGAATTTATATACGATATTTCATCCTTCATACAAACTCGTATAATACTTCGTATTGTACTCTTTTTCATTACTTCGTACAATACCAAGTATCATACCATTATTACTTATTCTTTAACAGTTCGCTTTGCTTACCACTCATAAATTAAGTCCACAAGCGAATTATTACATTTTCCATAACTAGATTTTTATTACATACTCCATCTTACCTTGTTATTCCATCATTACGTATTTCTCGGAAACTCAAAATTATATCCTGAGCAAATACCGATGAATAGTGTTTTTGGAAAATTTCTCGAAAAACTTTTATTTTCGTCTTGGAAATCCAAACACTTTAATTCATCCATGTAGCCCAAATACTACGATATTCTAACATCAATAGGTTATACAATGACAACCAACTTGATAACACATGGAATATGATTTTATTATTATTTAATTTAATAAAATCATTTTACAATAAGATCCGAGTTTCTCGGTCGTTACATCAACCTATTCAGCTCAAAGGTTTTGACAACCTTTGAAAGTGGCTGCACCAGAACCAACTATCTTACCATTCAGACCACAATATCCTGTTATCAGCCTACAGAAAGTTCCATCGAACTATGGAGAGGTTGAAGGATCCACGTCTCATATAACTGCTGCAGTGTTAAAGGATAATCTATTATATCTTCCCCAACGGGTGATAAAGCCTACCATCAAGTTCAAGGGGAAAATTCCCATGGAAGAAATTTAAGATTTCCACCGTACTATGGGTCATAATGAAACTAAGATGGTTCTAAGCTTAAGAGAAGCTCCACAATAAATTTTCATACTAGACTTGGTTTTCTCTTCCAAAGATCACAGGAAGGTCTTGCTCAGGGTTTTGGAAGAAGCCCAACTGCCTAAGTCAGTAGATGTTGAAAAATTCCAGCATCTAATGGATCACATCTTTAACAACAATGTGATATCTTTCACTGACGATGATATACCTCTTGATGGGATGGGTCATTGTAAGTCGTTGCACATAGAGGTAATGTCCTTCGAATACGTGGTTGCAGGAGTGTTGATAGATGGAGGATCATCCTTGAATATATGCCCTTATACGACTTTGGAGAAGATGAATATCAATCTCAAGAGAATCTAAAGCAGCCATATTGTTATCAAAACTTTTGACAGATCCTGACAAAACTCTGTCGAAGAAATTGAACTACCTGTGGAGATCGGTCTACATACATTCAGCGTATCCTTCCATGTACTCAAAATAGATATAGGATACAACCTGATCTTGGGAAGACCATGGATTCATATGGTTGGAGCCGTCTCGTCCACCCTACATCAGCAGCTTAAATACATCATTAATAGTAGCCTAGTCACTGTTAATGATGAGCCAGAATTTCCTGAAGAATGTGACATCCCGATCATCAGTTTCAATTCAGAAGTTGAGCCTATCAGCTTCCATGTCCTGCAGATGAGCAACACTCATTACCATCCCATTGGGGCACCTCCTCTAATACCCAGAGTTTTTGTCGAAGTAATGTCGGCCAGTCAAGAAATGTTATCTTTGGGTTATCAACCTGGACAAGGGTTGGGCAAAGATCATCAGGGAATCAATCGCCCAATTCATGTTCTCAGTCAAACAAGGATAGCTTGACTTGGCTATTCTGCTAGCTCCAGTCACAGGAATCCTCACAAACACAAACAGGTTCCTTCATCTTCAGCCATAAGGTGATTTCCTGTACTTACATGAGCTGTATACAGAATTCAGTAAAAGTTCCTGCGCATTTGATTACCATGTTATTTACTTAGTCGATACCAGTTAAAGGAAAAGAAATCTTGATACCAGATCTGGAGGCGGAGGATAAAGACTGGAGGCGTAAGCAAGACATTTCCAGGCGCTTATCAAATATACGGATCATCATCAATATGGATAGTACAAATAGAATCACCCAAGATAATGATTGCCTAGATATCATGGTCATCATTCGGGAGAAAGTGGACGACAGCAGCCCCTCCATCACAACCATTTACCAAGACTTCACCCTTGGAAATTAGAACAACACTCCTTGCATTTGCCGACGAGGATAAAAAGGGAAGAAACTTCCTCTGCCATGTAAATAACAATAACTGCTTACTTTCTGTACAATATTAGCAGTTGTTTTGTCATTACATGCTAACACTTTGTATGATTGAACAGTTTCACATATGTTAAGTGAAAGAATTTTGTTTCATGACTCTAAAGTTAGATGTGCATGTGATTGCTGATAAGGTGCCTTTTCTCCACAAGGACTGTAACTTTGATGAAAAGTTGGACTCAGACTTGATGGAAATATAAGAAGACATTGAGATACCTCAGGAGATCAAAGAGTGGGTCGAAGATAAACCCAAACCAAACCTTGATCAAACCACCACATTTAATCTTAGAACCTTAGAAAGCCCTAAACTAAACCATATTGGTACGAACCTCACTCCAAACCAAAGGAATGATATGGTTACATTATTAACCCAATTCCAGGATGTGTTTGAATGGTCTCATGAAGATATGACTGACATAGTCATTCACCACCTTCCCATTAAAGTGGGATTCAAGCCAGTCAGGCAGAATCTCTGGCGATTGAAGCCGGAGTGGAGTTTAAAAGTTAAAGAAGAAATTGTAAAACAATTTCAAGCAGACATCATCATGGTGTCCACATACCCTGAATGGCTATCCAACATAGTCCCCGTGCCTAAACCAAGAGGAAAGGTACGAGTTTACGTGGATTACCGGGATCTGAATAAAGATTGCCTTAAAGATAGTTTTCCCGTGCCATTTATCCACATTCTCATTGACAATACTACTCAATACAACATGTACTTCTTTGTTGATTTCTTCATAGGGTACCATCAAATCATGGTTGTAGAAGAGGATCGTTAGAAAATTGAATTCATCACTCCTTGGAAACCTTTTGCTATAGACAATTATCATTCGGCCTCATCAATGCCGGAGCTACCTACCAGCGAGTCATGATGGCTCTTTTCCACAATTTAATGCATAAGGAGATAGAGATCTATGTGGATGACATCATTGTCAAGTCTTGAAGGGAGGAAGACCACCTAGAATATCTCAGAAAGCTCTTCAACAGGTTACGTAAGTACAACCTGAAGTTGAATCCAACCTAGTGCGTCTTTAGAATTAAATCATGCAAGTTGCTAGGATTCCTAGTCAGCCACAAAGGGATTGAGCTGCATCCCACCAAAATTTAGGCCATCACAGAAATGCCCATTCCTCAGATAGAGAAGGAAATACGGGGATTTTTGGGAAGAATCAACTTCATCAGCAGATTCATCTCCCAACTCACAGCAACCTGTGAACCTATTTTCAAGTTGTTAAGGAAGAACTCCTCCATGAAATGGAATGATGAGTGCTAGAAGGCCTTCCTTACGATCAAAGAGCAGCTAGTCAGAGCTTTTATTTTGGTACCTCCTAGGGATGATGTTCCCATGTTCATGTACCTTTCCATTAATGATAATTCCATGGGCTACATGCTTGGACAAAAAGACGATAGAAGCCAAGAGTGAGCTATCTAATACCTCAGCAAAAGATTCACCAGCAGTGAACACAAGTATACTCTGATTGAGAAAACTTGTTATACTTTAGCATGGGCTTCTATAAGGTTACATCATTACTTTCATGGTCACACAACCCATCTCATATCCCGTATGGATCCTCTCAAGTGCGTGTTCAGTAAACCCATATTGAATTATCGACTGTCCAGATCACAGTTGATCGTACAACAATTTGACATTATCTACGTGACGCAAAATTCTATCAGAGGTCAAGGAATTGCAGATCAACTGGCAGCCGTACCTTAATGGGATTTCAAACCTTTGGAAATAGACTTCCTTAATGAAGGGGTAATGACATTTCAGTAACACCATCATTACGATGCACACCAAAACATGGAAGATATATTTTGATGGAGCTATAAATATGGAAGGTAATGGAGCTTAGGAAGTTCTGGTATCTATTACGGGGGAGCGGTATCCCATCGCTATCAAATTGCAGTTTGCCAACACCAACAACAGCTGAGTATGAAGGTTGTATCATGGGGCTTAAATATGCCCACCCAATGGGCATCGGGCGGTTAACTGTCTTTGGAGATTCCGAGTTGGTAATCAGACAAACCACACGAATCTATCACATCAAAGGTCTACACTTGATGCCTTACCATCGGCAGGTTCTATAGATGTCTTTGGAGTTTGAAGAAATATCCTTCCTCCACATTCCTCGTAATAGGAATGACTTTGCGGATGCGCTAGACACCTTGGCCTCCTTGATCAAAATACTCGACAAGGAAAACATGTCAACCATCACATTTACCCAACAAAAGGCTCCAGCCTATTGGAATTATGTTGGAGAAGTATTGGATGAGCTACCTCCCATCCAACACCCTTGGTATCAGCATATCAAGGAGTACTTACAAGATGGATCTACACTCACTGAGGCGAGCCTGATTGAATGAAGGCAGATCCATCGACTGGCTCTGAAATTCTACTTGATCGAAAATGTTGTAAAGCCCTTGAATTCGGATACTTGAAACCCAAACTCAGTGCTTCACGATACCATTTCTATGAGCGGAATATTACTAATAATAATAACCATAATATAGATACCAACTTAATTTACATATTTATCAGAGTTTAAAACCCAAGTACGTTGTGAGACCTCAAATTTTATGAATAAATATTTAAATTTCTCAAAATATTTTTTTAATAGTATGGTGTGGATTTGATATAATGTTATAGTTGTGGGTAATATTTATAAATTTTGCAAAGTGTGCAAGTTGTTGTATAATATTCGATTGGTCGGGGAATATTCTTTTTTTTGGGGAATATCTGTACGATGGTACAATTATTGGTGGACCCCACAACAGAATTATTGTCATATTGAGAAAACGACAAAAATATTTTTATAAAAATAACGACGAAAGTGTTACCGTTAAAACTGTTAAACTACTCGGTAGTAAAAGTACAGTAATACGCGTCGTTGCATAGTAGCACATGGTATTGATTATTCATGTTTAGGTAAGAAGTCTCTCAGTTATACTTAATTACTGCTACAGTAATTGTTGCATCATATCTCTCATATTATTGTTTCAATTATTGTCACAGTATCATCTGTATAATATGTTATATTATTAAATCAATAATTGAGACGGTAAAGTTATTCATATTATTATTTGAAATATTGACATTGTCTAGAAGTTCTGTCAAGGAGAGGTTTGGTCACCTAGTTGCGCGCCAATAAGGAAAAATCCTTATCGAAAAGCCCACACTTTCCTAGGAATGCCCTGGTTGTTAAATATTATGAGTTATAATATTAATGATGAATAAGTTCGTGTTGATTAAAGATGAAATTGATAGTTCCATTGTGTTGGGATTAATAGTATTAGTAGAAATCGACATTTATTTCGATAATAATTAATGTCTGAAGGTTATATTGACCAATCGGGTATTCGGGGCACTTTTCATGTCAGAGTACTATTCATGGGTTACTATCCACCCGGTTACTATTCACTCTAGTATTGTTCACTCGGGTATTTGGGACACTTTTTGTGTCAGAGTACTATTCACGGGTTATGTGACAACCTGATATTTTCTATATAAATAAATCATAAATTTTACGTATAATTTTTTTTATTAAAATAAATATGAATGATATGTGCCAAGGTAATATGTAATTATAATTATATGTGTGATAAATAAAATTTATTTATTACATTAAGTATTGCAAATAAATCTATTTTAGAATTATTGATTATTATCAATTATATTTTTATACTAATTAATTCCTTATTGGAAATGTTTTATTAATTATTTTTCAAGGAAAATATAATCTTATATTATTTAAATAATATATGAAATGATTTTAGAATAATTATTTATTTTAAAGATAAGAATGCGTGAAAGGTATTATGTATGTATTTATGTGATGAATATAAAATATATTTATTACATGAATGGTTATGAATAATTTTATTTTAGAATTATTGCTCATTATAAATTATATTCTAATAATAATTAGTTTTATAGTAAAAATGTTTTTAATGATTATTTTCCATGCAAATATGATAATTATATTAATTGAATAATATATGATATGATTATAGAATTTTTATAATACTTATTTTATTATATGAATTTTGTTCAAGATATTAAGTAAATTATTTCTACTTAATTAATAAGGTTATATATGAAATATAATTCAGATATGGAATCCAAACCCTAATTTTGGGTTTTGATCAAAGAATGAGAATAATAATATTATATTATTATTTGTCAGTGTTATAGATACGTATGGTTATGTGTGTAATGTTAATGTGTGGAATAGTTTTATTATATTATGACCAAACCCTAATTTTACGTACAAACACTAATTTCGAAGTCAAATGAGACTTTAAAATATGTTAAGTCAATATGTTATGTGATTCATGATAATTATAATTATTATTAATCAAGAAAAAACCCTAATTATAAATTAAAACCGTAATTTCTTAAATTAGAAACCCTAAATAATAATTAGCTAATTGCTAAATAAAAAATCCTAATTTAAAACTCAAGTTGAGTTCGACACTGTTATATAACTGTGTTATATGGTGCATGCGTGTTATGTATTATATAATTTTATATTGATTAGGTAAACCCTAATTAATAATTTAGAAATATTAATTTCTAGATTATAAACACTAATTTATTTAAATTATAAACCCTAATTGTTAATTTGGAAAGCTTAATGTTAATTAATGTATCTTAACCCTAATTAGTAAGGTGTTAATTAATTAGAAACCTAATTAATTAGAAACCTTTATTTTGTATTCTAGAAACTAAAATTTTATTATTTTATTACTTATTTTTATTTTTTTTCTTTTTCAAACCCTAGATTGGAAATTCTAGAATTATTTTTAAATCCTAAAATGGTCCAAACCCTAAACCCAAACCATAAACCCTAAGGGTTTGACAAGATTACAAGATTGCCCTTAAATTTCCAAGCGAAAAGACAATTTTACCCCTCTTGCATAATTGAGCTTACTTGCAAATCTTGTTATAATAAGAGTTGGTCAACAACTCTTACCAACCCCATGTGACTACAATGCCAGCAATCAGCCACAAATCTCAGCAATATTCAATGCATCCAACATCTATATAAGATCAAGGAGAGAGAAAATATCATTGTTTAGCTTATTTTGTACAAACACAAATCCTAGAGTCTCTCTCAAGACCAACGAAAAAAAAATAGTATATCAGTTCTAAATTAAAGCCCCATGAATTCCTCTAACAAATCAGAAGCCTAAGTTCCAGAAATCAAAGCTTAAAGGTATAAACCCAAATCAAAATTTCAGACCTTGATCCTCTGTTAAAAGTTATGTTTGAGTGTTAGGATATGTTGTATATAGTGTTATTAAGTGATCAGGGTTGATAGATACTGAATCCATAACATCGATAAGCTCAGATCTAGTGTTTTTGCAAATCTGGAAATTTTTAAAGCAGTGGTCTGACAATTAATGTCAGACCCTATAGATCTCAGTATGATATGTGTTTTTGATGTTTAAATGTTTAAACATGTAGTTCGTTATGTGATCTTTCATCTGAAATTGGATTCAAAGCCAGATCAGTTGTATACTGAAAGTTATTGATGGTCAAAGGTCGTTGACCGACCACGACTTCACTGATTCTGGGTAACCCAGAATTTTTCTAGAAGTCTGACAACGTTTATAATGGGCTCTGATCTTGCTGTATGTTTATGTTTTAGCTATTTTGTTGTTTGATTCTCGTAGCCTGGCATGAGTACTACATGTTAAAGTCTTTATCTCACCCAGATCATGAGCAGAAACGAAATTATTTAACGTCAAAGTAGGTTGACCGAACTGTCGGAAGAAGAAATCTGGGTAACCCAGATTCTTCATGAACCATTTTTTTTTTCAGAATTTTGACCAATATAGATCATACTGTTTTGATGTTTTTCAGTCGATCTTTTGATATATTATTATTGCCTGCTATCTCCACTTCATTCTTGAAGCTTTAAATAACACTAAGTAAACCTGGAACGCATGGATCAAAGACCTGGAAAGTAACCTCTCGAGCTGTTCTTCATTTCTGGGAAACCCAGAAATGAAGAACAGCTCTGACATGAAATTCGAATGCTTATAACTCACTTATTAGTTGTTGGATAGCCATGAACTTAGTTGTTAGTTGTTCTATTACATTAGTATTATAATATTAAAGCAAGAACACGGCCAGAAAACCTTAGCATAACGATTTAAATGTTGGTCAAACAAGCCACCATGAAACCGGTCTTGTCAGTGTTCTTAAGCTCAAGAACACCTAAGACGACAGATTTTTGTCGCTAAAGACCTACAGCGACGGTTTCTATTATTTTTAATTTCTGTATTTTCCGGAAATTACTTAAAAATAGGAAATAAATAGAAAAAAATAGTTTTTAATTATTAAAAATACAAAATAAATTATTAAAAATTATTTTAAATTTCAAAAATTAGTTTTTAATTATTTTAAATATATTTCATAAATATTTATTATTTTTAGAATATTAAAAGTATTTAATTTATTTAATTAGAATATTAAATAAATTATTTAATAATGATTTTAATTCATGAAAAATCATTTAAAAGTATAATATGATATAAGAAAATATTTTAAGTTATTTTAATAACTTTCAATATTATTTGATAATTTTCATTAATAAGTTAATATTAATGATAATTAATTTATTTGTTAAATGAATTAAATAATTAAATTAAAAATGATTTTATTATTTTAAAAATTATTTTAAATAATAATAAGGTATTTAAAAATATTTTAAGTTATAAAATATAACTTTTAATATTTAAATGTTAAATTCATTAATTAATGATATTTAATGATATTAAAGTTATTTAATATTTATATTAAATAAATTAGTTTAAAATGATTTTATTATTAAAAAAATCATTTTAAATGAAAATAAAGTATTTAAAGATATTTTAAGTTATAAAATATAACTTTTAATATTTAAAGGATAATTTCATTAATAATTTAATATTAATGATATATTAATGATATTAAATTTATTTAATAGTTATATTAAATAAATAGTTTTAAAATGATTTTATTTATTTAAAAATCATTTAAAAGGGATATAAATGAATTTAAAATATTTTAAGTTATAATTAATGACTTTTAATATTTGGATAAATATTTTATTAATATTTAAATATTAATGGTAATTATTTAAGAATGATTTTAAATGTTTTAAAAATCATTTAAGGGTAATATAAGTACTTTAAAAAATATTTTGGGTTATTATACATAACTTTAATATTTTGGCAATGGTTTCATTAATAATTTAATATTGATTAAATGTTAATGATAATAGAATGTTGAATACTTAAATCATTTAATAATGATTTTGATATTTCAAAACTTATGATAAATGATAATTATTATAAGTCCATGAAAGATAGTGCGATTGATGTTTAAGTTATCTAATCAGATATTGTGATACAGAATAGAGTCTTGGACTCGATTTTTACCCGATAAAGTTGTCGGTAGACCGACATATTTCAGAAATTGATCTGGACTTAGTTAATTAGCTAGATAAATGTTTATTTGTGATTCAATGGTTGTTAAAGTTGTGTGACAATGTGATTAGGAATGTGTTGATGTTTGTTTGTGAGTTAATGACTGTTGAACATGTGTGATAATGTGATTAGGTTATGTGCTGACTGCGAAATGCAGTACTATGTGTTATGTTATATTGTTCTAATCGAACGAATGATTTGATTAATGATAGGTTGTGATAGAAAAGATAAATCTAAGTTGCGTAATTGTAAGCAGCGCATCAGGCAAGTATTCTAACTTTGCATTTTCATTATGCAATGGACAGAAGTGAGAAGTTCAGAATTATTATTATTAATGTACAGATTGTTAAACCTATATTATATACACCCATTGATTATCAACATGTTAGTATATGATAATTCAGATATATATTCTGTTCGTTAATTTCTAGAAATGATTATACAAGTGTCACCACTTGGATAATCATTGTATTTAATCACATGTTGATACACCTTTGATATACATATATGTTGAATTATATATTATTATTAAACAAAATAATACCTTTGTTATGAAAACCCGACAGGTATGAACATCCCGATAATGGGAAAATTTTTATGCGCCCAAAGCGGACAGAGTGAACGATAACTTCGTTCTTGTACATGTAGTATTGATCAATACATGGTACAACGGGGCTGATCACCCTCCGTGCCTGTAAGCAATGGCCGGTTTATAGATGAATTTCTGTTTAAACCCTTTCGAAAATGAAAACAATGTTCATAATATGTCACAGAAACCCCATGTATAGACAATACACAGTTTCAAAAAATTTTAAAGAGGGTTGTTATGTTATTGTTATTGGTACAGATTACTTCACAACTATTGACCGGTTGTAGAAGGGTATTATAAAGAAAATATTTAAATTCTTTCAGCTTATATATATATATATATATATATATATATATATATATATATATATATATATAATACTTGTTGGGCACTCAAATGCTCATCCTTGCTTAATTTAAATGTTTTCAGCTAAGTGTGAACAGCTAGAAGGCTCGGCTAGGAACAAGTGAAAATGAAAGCAAACAGAACATGATATTGGTATCATTTGTAATAGATAGACTGTATTAAGTTAATGATATGTATTATATATCATGTAAAGAATGTAGTAAAGGTTGAGTACTTGGGATTAGACTCTGATAAATGTAAACTTAAGTTTAAGTTTTATATTATTGTTATTATTACTAGTATTATTCCGCTCATAGAAATGGTATCGTGAAGTACCGAATTCGGGTTTCAAGTATCCGGGTTCGGGGACTTTACAGGTTACTATTTACCCGATTACTATTCACTTTAGTATTATTCACTTGGATATTTGGGACACTTATCATGTCGGGGTACTATTCACGGGGTACTATTCCAAAAATACTATTCACGGGGTACTATTCACCCGAAAAATATATTTTTTTTTGTCCGAATTATTTTTGGGTACAATATTATTCCTTGAGGAGATGTGATAATTTTTCAGACCGTTGGTTGAAGTTATAATAGTAAATCAATATGGATAGTTAGTTGAAGATATAATAGTAAATCAATATGGACCGCTGGTGGAAAGTTATAATAGTGAATCAATATGGATCGCTGGTTTAAAGTTGTAATAGTAAATTAGTATGGACCGTTGCTTTAAGTTTTAATAGTAAATTAATATGAACCGTCTGTTTAAAAGTAAATCAATCTGGACCGTTAATGAATTAGTTACTATTCAGTCCATTCTTCTATAAATAGAAGCTCATTCCTTCATTATTTCTTACGAATTCACTAAAACTCGAGAGAGATAAATATCCTGTCTGTGCGTTTACGCTGGACCTGTTTCCATTATTTATTATTCTGTCGGAATATCTTGTCTGTGCGTTTACGCCGGACCTGGTTCTATTATTTATTATTCTGTTGGGAATAACCTGTATGTGCAGTCTATCGCACGCATGGTGAATCCTTTTGTTATTCCATTCTTTATTATTCTGTTGGAATAACCTGCCTATGTGGATTACCACATGCATGGTGAATGATCCTTCGTATTCATTTCTTATTAAATTGTGGAAATGATCTTTCTATGTGGATTACCGCATGTCGGGCGAAAATCCATTTGCAGTTTCATATATTCTATTATACTCAATTGGTTAAAGATTTGGCTTCTATACTCCATGAAATTAGTGGAATATCCTTGATATTTGCGCTTCATCCAGTATCTTTTCATGGAAATATTCTTCTGAGCATTCTTGAATTTTACTGTACAAAGCAATATCATGTTGACAATTTGGACGTTATTGGTTCGTGGATAAATTAATTTATAAATCTTTAAAATTTATTCTTTAACTTGTTTTATTGAATTATTATGTCATTGTCGTCATCCTCATGCTTATATTATGATGAAAGTCATCTTTGGCTTACGTGCATAGATGGACTTGGTATGATTATCACCAGGGATTATTAAGTGTAATCATGACCGTTGTGACGAATGATGTGCCAAAAGTCCTCATTGGCCTGTAGTTCATTGGTGGACAGTTGTTGGTATGATTATGACCAGGGATTATTCGGTATAGTCATGACCATTGATGATTACATTAATATCCTTGGCCGTGGAGCATGGATGATTCAATTTTATTTATTAAGTTGAGTCTCAGCGATAAAGTTGATGAAAAACTTTTTAAAGCATAGAAGATAGTAGATTTTATACTTTACTTGACTCTTCTAATGGATTGCTTGTTCCGCTGTAGTTAAACTTGTTGTCTATTATATTCTATCAGTTTAACATTGTTGAAGGCAAATGATAATTTATTATGTATTATCTTAGTCATAATATTTCTTACTGGGCTAGTTGAGCTCTCCCTTTCTTTCACTGTTTTCTTCAGGAAATGAAAACGTAGCTGGGACTAGTTGGGGAACAGAATGATTGTCCTAGATGGTGCATTAGTAGTCCTCATTATTCTGTGAAATAGTGTGATAATAAATGTAATGAGGACTCCATTGAGTGTGGATATTGTCTAGATGACAAAATTTGTATTAATATTCACAGCCTATGTTTTGTAGTATTTTACACGACTGTTGTATAATTAAGTTGTATTTATATTCAGTACCTTATATCTGGCGACCCAAGATGGGTGATGTATACCTGTTTTGGGGGCGTCACAGTTGGTACCAAAGCTTAGGGATATGATCCCTGGCTGAGATTTGAGACAAGAACTAGGAGGGGAGAGACGGGGAATTCCTTCGCTAGTATGACCTACCAAAGTTAATTTGGTATTTAATTGGTCGGTCAGAGTATAGTGATAATATGTGATATGTTAATTAACCCTTGTTTTGTTACAGTGTTTGAAAATGGCATCTGAAAATGCTGAGATAAGCAATGAAGTACATGAGACCGTTGAGTTAGCTCAACCAAAAGGTAACGACCAACAACACGATAATAATCATACCGGTGACAACGGCCATCGGAACAATGATAACCATCGTGGGAGAAATTATCATGCCAAGAATGGTAACCACTTCGGTGGTAATTATGGCCAAGATAATAAAAGTGGAAATTTCAAGAA
Source organism: Panax japonicus (assembly GCA_020205505.1). NCBI lineage: Eukaryota > Viridiplantae > Streptophyta > Magnoliopsida > Apiales > Araliaceae > Panax > Panax japonicus. The sequence continues at coordinate 33,558,335 of CM035101.1, read as the reverse complement.
GAGAAGGTCATATAGCTAGATTTTGTCGTATAGTGAAGTCAAGTCCAGCTGGAACGGTGGCACCAAAGGCGGATACAGACAAAAAAAAGTCGGTGGTTTCAAGGAGAGCATTTTTCGTGACTTCTCAAAAAGCAAGTGACCCGAACGAAGTTAGCGTGGGTTAGTTAATTATAAATTCTTGCGAAGTCTATATCATATTATATACCGGTTCTACCCATTCTTTTATCTCTCTTGCTTGCGCTCAACGTTTGAATTTGACTTCGGAGAAATAAGACTTTGACTTATTGGTTGAAACTTCGATAGTAGAAACCTTCGTTACCTCCACTGTTTATAAATCTTGTTGATTCAAATTGACACTTTCACATTACCTGTCGATCTTATCTCTTTGAAAATACTTGCCTTTCATGTGATTTTAAGAATTGATTGGTTAACTACTCATCATGTTTTTCGTAAGGTTGTTAGCTTTCATATTCCTAACCAACCTGTTATACGAATTCAAGCAACCAAACCACTAAAGTCAATCATTGTCATATCAAGTCATAAGTAAAGAGCCCTGAGCCTTTCACTGGTGACTTCTTTGTGTGGAATGCACCGAAGCCGAACTTTTCGTAGTGGATGTTGTGAATAACGGTGGCAAGTTGATAGGTATCAATGTGATGTGTTATCCAAGTCTTGGATGAGAGTCGTAGTTTTGAATGATATTTCTATTGTTAATAAATTTCCTGACGTATTCTTGAAGACTTCTTAGCCTACCCTAAAGCGTGAAATCAAATTTTGTATTGACCCCAGTACAAAACAAATTTCTAAAATCCTCAAATATTTTCTTCACCTAAAACAAATGTAACATATGCCAAAGACGTTGGCTTGAGTTGTTGAAGAATTATGATCGTACCATTCAATATCATCGTGGAAGAGAGAACGTGGTAGCTGACGCGTTGAGTAGAAGATCGTATGCATTTACGAGTGCGGTGTTGTTAACATAAAGACCCATTTCGTATAACTTATAAATGATGAAGATAGAGTTAAAGGCTCGAGGGATCCACGTGAAGATAACGAATATACGAGTAGAATAGACTTTAATCAATAAAGTTAAAGCTGCTCAAGCTACATACTCAGAGCTGATGAATGTGAAGAAGAAGGTTCAAGAGGGCGTTATTCTAGAACAAGAATCGATGAAGAGAGGAAATCTCAACCCTCGATTTTATTGGCCCATTTGAAATCGTTGATCGAGTAGGAATTGTGGCCTATAGACTCGTTTTACCGCCAAGTATGTCGCGTGTTCATAACATTTTTCATATATCGATGTAACGTAAATATGTGGATGACCTGAACCACATTATTGAATTAAAACTAGATGAGATAGTAAAAGATTTAACGTATGAAGAGATACGTGTCAAAATCTTTGATAAAAAGGATCGTATTCAACACTCAAAGGTTATACCTCAAGAGTTAGAATCTGAAATGAAGTCAAGGTATCCTTATCTCTTCGGCATACCAGGTACGTACGTAAATTTCGAGGGCGAAATTTCATAAGGAGGGGCGATTTGTGAGACCCCAAATTTTATGAATAAAGATTTAAATTTCTCAAAATATTTTTTAATATTATGGTGTGGATTTGATATAATGTTATAATTGTGGATAATATTTATAAATTTTGCAAAGTATACAATTTGTTGTATAATATTCGATTGGTCGGGGAATATTCTTTTTATTGGGGAATATCTGTACGACGGTACAATCATTGGTGGATCCCACAACGGAATTATTGTCGAATTGAGAAAACGATAAAAATATTTTTATAAAAATAACGGCGAAAATGTTACCATTAAAATTGTTGAACTACTCGATAGTAAAAGTACAGTAATACGCGTGGTTGCATAGTAGCACATAATATTGATTATTGATGTTTAGTTAAGAAGTCACTCAGTTATAATCAATTACTGCTACAGTAATTGCTGCATCATATCTCTCATATTATTGATTCAATTATTATCACAGTATCATCTATATAATATGTTATATTATTAAATCAATAATTGAGATGGCAAATTTATTCATATTATTATTTGCAATATTGAAAATGTCTAAAAGTTCTGTCAGTGAGAGGTTTGGTCACCTAATTGCGCGCCAATAAGGAAAAATCCTTATCGGAAAGCCCCCTATTTCCTGGGAATGACGTGGGTGTTAAATATTATGAGTTATAATATTAATGATGAATAAGTTCGTGTTGATTAAAGATGAAATTAATAGTTCCATTGTATTGGGATTATTAGTGTTAGTAGAAATCGACATTTATTTTGATAATAATTAATGTCTGGAGGTTATATTGATCAATCGGGTATTCGGGGCACTTTTCGTGTCGGAGTACTATTCATGGGTTACTATTCACCCAGTTACTATTCAATCTAGTAATGTTCAATCGGGTATTTGGGACACTTTTGGTGTCAGAGTACTATTCATGGGTTACTATTCACCCTAGTATTATTCACTCTGGTATTTGGGACACTTTTTATGTTGGGGTACTATTCACGAGGTAATATTTCTAAAGCACTATTCACGGGGTACTATTCACCTGAAAAATATATTTCTTTTCGATCCAAATCATTTTTGGGTACGATATTATTCCATGAGGAGATGTGATAATTTTTCAGACCGTTGGTTGAAGTTATAATAGTAAATCAATATATATCATTGGTTAAAGATATAATAATAAATCAATATGGACCGCTGGTGGAAAGTTATAATAGTGAATCATTATGGATCGCTGGTTTAAAGATTTAATAGTAAATCTGTAGCACCCCCGAATCCGGGTCCCGAATCACCGGGAATCCGGTTCGCTATTTCTATAACTATTGCGGAAGATATAAACATAATTTGTTTATACATTAAACATTAAACACTATCCCCAAGGTCGAGTAACCATAACTTATACGCAATTCATAAATTATCTAACACATGACATCATTATCATACAAGACTATTACAAAACTAATCGCGCACATTAACTTTAAGCTGGAATTGTCTTTAACTTTCCTTGTATCCGACGCATTCACCTTAATCTGCAATATTTTATCATGATATAGCAAGGGTGAGCATAAAGTTGCCCAGCAAGTTTAAATACAATTTAAGGATATATCATGATTGAAAGAGTCTGAATAATAAGCTGGCTATAATTCACAATGTAGTTATGAATTAGCATGAACAAATTTTTGACTGAACAAGTATTACATATGAACAATATATATCTGGACCAACTGGTAATGAAGGTGATCAGCCTTTCATACCTGACTTATACATACAAGATGTACAGAGTACAATTCTACATGGCAATCAGCAATGATTAACCATAAACATATCTGAATAAAACAAGTACTCTTAGTAGAGTTAAGAAAAACAAACTGGCATGTTCCATTGATTACCGATATGAAATATAACTTAGCTTTATCCGAAGACCTAATACAGATAATACCGATCTCCAAATATTAGAATAATATCATCACATTATAAAATAACCTAAACACATTACCACATAATCCTATCAGTCTATTACACATATAAAACTTTGTATCAGGTCAAACTATTTCAGTCTGAGTTGAAACCGACACAATTCCATCATCCCGACGGTCTAGTCGGACAATATCGAGTTAAGTTCAATTAAACTCTGCCTAAACAATTAACAATAATCTTAGATAATCATATTATCAGTCAAAACAATTTTCATAGACTTGTAATAATTTCCGGATAATTAATATCATTTATCATAATTTTTCAATCACTTATAATGTATTTAAATGAATTAAATACAACATAATTCTTTAATCATTAATATTTACTTATTGCTAAACATTAATGAATTACATGTCATAATATTATATCATATTTATAATATCTCAAAGTATTTTCAATACATTATTATTTCCTTTAAATATTCTTAAAGTAATTAAAAACATTAATCAATAACTGATATTAATAAAAATACCACATTATTCCTTGATCATTAATATTTATTAAATGTTAAATATTAATAAAATTCATAACATAATATTGTAATATAATTATAACATCACAAAGTATTTTCAATACCTTAAAATCATATTTATATGATTTTTAAACACTTAAATCCATTATTCGATAATTGTTAAAAATATTAAAATATTAATATTTTCATGCCAAAATATCAAAAGTTATATTTTATAACTTCAAATATTTTTATAACACTTAAATAATTTTTATATGATTTTTAAAGCATTAAACCTATTTTTTTTACATAATTTATTTAATACAATTATTAAATAAATTTATTATCACAATATTAATCTATACCTTCATTTAAATATTAATTAAATAGTAATTAATTAATTACCTTTAGTTATTATTTAATTAATAAATAATAGCCCATTAGTACTAATCATTATTTAATGGTAATTAGATAATGAATAATCAAATTATTGTTTGTCTTTAATTATTATTAATAATTTCTTATCCTTGAATAGTAAATAATTAATTTATTTACTTCCTTAGTCTTTAATTATTCCTTATTATTATTTAAAGAATAATTAATTAATTTTAGTTCTTATTTATTATTTAATATTAATTAAACAAAAATTTAATTCATCTCATAAATCTTTAATTATTCTTTCTTATTACAGTTAAGAATAATCAATTATTACTTAGTCTTTATTTATTAATAAATAATTATAACCTTTTACGTTAATGTAATTAGGTAATTACATTATTATTACAAAACATTACTTAACCATTCTTTAATCATCATTTAATATTAATAAAATAATAATTAATCAATTGTTAATCTCTAGTTATTATTTAATCATAATTAAATAATAATTTTATTAACACTAATCTTACTTAATTATCATTTAATATTACTTAAATAATAATTAAATAGCTAATTATATTTAATATTGTATGTAATAAATTTTTCTAACCATTTAATGGTTTTAAGAATTATTTTTAATAATTATTCAATTTCACTAAATTACGAAAATGCCACTCACGCCCAAAATTTCCAGATTTGGCATCCTTTACGGAAACGCTTGTAAAATGAAATGTACAACTCGGAATTAAGTTCCGTCGGAGGCGTTGGATTCGTATTTTCTTAAAATACAATTTTGATTTATCAAACACCATATTTGGTTCTGTTTTGGTCACAGAAAACAGTCCAGAAGTGGCTGGTCAGTTTTAGTTTTCTAGCTTGACCCTATTGTACTAAAACAACCATAACTCTTTCGTTTTAAAATGTTTTTGAGCGATTCTTGAGCCCACGCGAAGCTAACTTCCGGGACTACAACTTTTGTTCTTGGACCATCTTCAAATTCTAAACAAAGAATTCCAGAAATTCCGTGTAAGTGACTGACCCGAGTTAGTTTGACAGTTTTGACGCGACTACTTTGAACGGTCATAACTCTTTGCTCCGAAGTCGGAATTAATCCGTTCCGGAGTCTATGGAAAGCTTATTGAGTGTACTATAACATACCAAAAGTCCAGAATTTTTAGAGTATTCTAGCTAACCCCGAATGTTTTGTTTAGGGGCAGCAGTCACCAAATTTATTCTTTTTTCTAAGTTAAAAACTGTTTTGGTTCTTCTTCTTTGTTCAAGCTCATCAACCCTAAAAATGGCAAGATCTAACCATAAAATATCATATATTATGTAGATCTACCCTCATATGGTTCAAAATCATAAGTTCAACACTTGATCTAAAACAACCATAACAAAACACATTAAACTAGCTAGAGTTTTGAGTTTAGGAAATTTTATACCTTTAGTGTTAATCCTCTTGATTTCTTTTTCTTCCTTCTTCCTCTCCCATGGATTGCCTTCTCCCTTTCTTTTTGTTCCTCTCTAAAAACTGAACATGGAGTGGTGGAGAAGAGAGAGGTTGAAAGCTAGAGAGAAAATGACAAGCTTTATGATTTTGTTTTTCTCTTTTAGTCTCTTATATCTAATTAATTCATTGTATGTTGTTGATTTGTATGGATTTTTAGTCACATGCTAGGCTAGGGTTAGAATTAGGGTGGTTCACCAACCACATACTAGGGCTAGATCTACACTCCATCCCATTAAAATATTCAAGAAGGGTACTTTGGTCATTTGACTTGTAAAATGAATGGTAACTTGGTAATTGGTCACAACCCTTAGGTTTTAAAATAGAAGATTATAATTAGTGTTCCCTAATTACAATAAAGTTTACTAATCACATTCAAGCTTGCTAATTAGGGTTAAGGCTTCCTAATTAACATTAAACTTTATAAATTAATAATTAGATTTTCTCTAATTGTACATTAGGGTTTTCAACATTAGAAATTAGGGCTTTCTAATTAATCAATTAGGGTTATCCCTAATTATACTTATAATTAATAACATAGAACTCTATACTTAACTTCAAGCTTCCCACTTAGGGTTTTAATATCCTGATTTAGGGTTTCAGACATAATAATTAGGGTTCAAATTTTAGAAATTAGGGTTTGCTAAATAATTAAGCTTTACCCTATTAAGCTTATAATTTAAATCACTTGAGCATTATAATTCTCCGTTATATTCCCAGATTAGGGTTTCAAATATTCGAAATCTAAAATTAGGATTTTTAGATATGGTATTAGGGTTTTCTAATACTCAAATAGGGTTTCCAGTAATTCATTAGGGTTTTCCCTAATAAATTTATAATTAATAACGTTAAACCTTATATATAGCATTGCATTCCCAATCTAGGGTTTTTCATATCCGAATTAGGGTTTTGGACTCTCGGAACTGAAACTAGGGTTTCCAGAACTGATTTTTTTTAGAGTCTCTTATTAGACGTTAGGGTTTTCTAACTGAACATTGATGTTCTTAATATATACTTAGGATTTGACACAAATATAATTTTATCTGATCAACCATTGACCCCTAACAACATTTTGTACACATACATAACAAATTTCACAGAACTTAATCACATAAATCCTTAATCCTGAATAATTCACCTAAATTCTTCACAGAATTTTGAAATCCTCAAAATTCAATCCTAATAACATCAAACGCATACACTTATTTTCTATCTAGATCTAATATTTGACCTTAAATTTATCATTTAAGATTTTGTAAAATTGTCTAAATTCTCGGGTTGTCACATTCACCCCTCCTTATAAGAATTTCGTCCCCGAAATTCACCTTACACCTTACACCGTACACTTTACACCATTCGCACATATCACATACTACCCAATTAACCACTCACAAGAGTAAAAGGTTTCAAATTGTGCTGAGGGGCCATATAGACCATGAACACATAGATTTAACGGTATTTATACCGCAAAACTGTACATTACTTGGTCTGTTTACAATCACAAAGAAGGTAAACTACCATTACTAGTACTTTAGGTGATTAGCTCATCGTACTCTTACGTCATGCATAACGTATTAATTATTTTTAGCGATTATTTACGCTACTAGATTGGATTATTTATCCAAACAATATCGTTCACCTCAGTCTTATCATAGGATTCCGCACCAAAACAATTTGGTTCAGGAAAATTCTTTCAATGAACACTTTAGAGTTTTCATAACATTAGTCTAGCAGAATCAAAGAGCATATACTCATATCAATAATTCAAGTCAATCGAATTATTTAGGTGTAGCTAAACCCCGTTGGCAAATTAAAATTTTTGAAAATATTTTCGAGAATGACGTCATGATGTCGTACTGTATTAACAGTCCGTTTGAGGATGCCATCATTGTATGACTTTGTCATAACACATCATACAATAGTGGAACAACGACTTCAGGTCAAATTCACACTAAGTATTCCTGTATTTACAACTTCATCACATTTTTATCATCTCTGCACCAGGTTACATGGTACATGAGTGATAATTAAAAACATTTTTTTTTTGATATTTCAAATCATTTGAGTCTAGCTGAAATAAGTAGCATAGACTGTACTTTAAACCGTTTCAAAAATGGTTACGAGTCTACATTTTTTTTAAAAGGCACATAGTGCGTATTTAGCTTGATGTCAAAACTTCGAAGTCTAGCATAGCTATGAGTTTAGGAAAACCTAACACCTTCACTAATAATCATTTACTTAACAATTTATCTGTTCCTGAAATCCTCAATACTTCTTTCATACACAACTATACCTAGTTCATAAAACCACACTTATAAGTTCATTAATTGCCACAATCATATGAGTTTAAGAACTTACCCTAGTCAGACCTTTGGTGTCCATTCGCTGAGGGGTTCATAAGTATTTCATATAACTATGAGTCAAAAATGTCACATAAGTATGAGTTTTAAGAACTCGTACTTAAACCTATATTCTCTACCTATGACCTATCTATCTGTTATACACATGAGAAAGGAATCACCCTCTTAACACGCATATAGCAAATAGCGCGACACAAACATTTCAATGATTATCAATGCCAGAAACTAAGTGGTTTTTACAACAAGTACAATTCCCCACCCATAACAAGGAATCATACAACTCAACTACTAACATGAGTCCTCAATTGAAATTCCCACCTAGTATCAAGTCCTTTTCCATACGAATTTCATTTAATTCGTATTCATAATCCATAACTCTTTCATGAGTTTTCATAGTACAATTTCATAGTACAACTTACACACAACATCTTGCTGTAACTTTTCAATCATCAGATTGATTCTTTCTGGCTGTCATAACCTTATCAGATCACGGGGTGATCTCATCGTATATATTACGATTCATTTCTATATCTTGATCGTTTTGTTTTACAATCTCTTATCCCTGCACTTTCAGTCTTTTAGACTCTATCTATTCATCACTACTGTTCACCTTTATTATCAGAGTTAGGGAACTCCGTTTCTTTATAACTCGCCGAGATTCGTCTTTGAATCTTACCGACACACTAACTCTATGTAATTTAGATCTTATCCTAAACACTGCGGTTATTAGTCTAAGGTAACTCTACCCTAGGTTTATAACCAACAGCTCTGATACCAAATGTAGCGCCCCCGAATCCGGGTCCCGAATCACCGCGAATCTGGTTCGCTATTTCTATAACTGTTGCGGAAGATATAAACATAATTTTTTTATACATTAAACATTAAACACTATCCCCAAGGTCGAGTAACGATAACTTATACGCAATTCATAACTTATCTAACACATGACATCATTATCATACAAGACTATTACAAAACTAATCGCGCACATTAACTTTAAGCTGGAATTGTCTTTAACTTTCCTTGTATCCGACGCATTCACCTTAATCTGCAATGTTTTATCATGATATAGCAAGGGTGAGCATGAAAGTTGCCCAGCAAGTTTAAATACAATTTAAGGATATATCATGATTGAAAGAGTCTGAATAATAAGCTGGCTATAATTCACAATGTAGTTATGAATTAGCATGAACAAATTTTTGACTGAACAAGTATTACATATGAACAATATATATCTGGACCAACTGGTAATGAAGGTGATCAGCCTTTCATACCTGACTTATACATACAAGATGTACAGAGTACAATTCTACATGGCAATCAGCAATGATTAACCATAAACATATCTGAATAAAACAAGTACTCTTAGTAGAGTTAAGAAAAACAAACTTGCATGTTCCATTGATTACCGATATGAAATATAACTTAGCTTTATCCGAAGACCTAATACAGATAATACCGATCTCCAAATATTATTATAATATCATCACATTATAAAATAACCTAAACACATTACCACATAATCCTATCAGTCTATTACATATATAAAACTTTGTATCAGGTCAAACTATTTCAGTCTGAGTTGAAACCGACACAATTCCATCATCCCGACGGTCTAGTCGGACAATATCGAGTTAAGTTTAATTAAACTTTGCCTAAATAATTAACAATAATCTTAGATAATCATATTATCAGTCAAAACAATTTTCATAGACTTGTAATAATTTCCGGATAATTAATATCATTTATCATAATTTTTCAATCACTTATAATGTATTTAAATGAATTAAATACAACATAATTCTTTAATCATTAATATTTACTTATTGCTAAACATTAATGAATTACATGTCATAATATTATATCATATTTATAATATCTCAAAGTATTTTCAATACATTATTATTTCCTTTAAATATTCTTAAAGTAATTAAAAACATTAATCAATAACTGATATTAATAAAAATACCACATTATTCCTTGATCATTAATATTTATTAAATGTTAAATATTAATAAAAATCATAACATAATATTGTAATATAATTATAACATCACAAAGTATTTTCAATACCTTAAAATCATATTTATATGATTTTTAAACACTTAAATCCATTATTCGATAATTGTTAAAAATATTAAAATATTAATATTTTCATGCCAAAATATCAAAAGTTATATTTTATAACTTCAAATATTTTTATAACACTTAAATAATTTTTATATGATTTTTAAAGCATTAAACCTATTTTTTTTACATAATTTATTTAATACAATTATTAAATAAATTTATTATCACAATATTAATCTATACCTTCATTTAAATATTAATTAAATAGTAATTAATTAATTACCTTTAGTTATTATTTAATTAATAAATAATAGCCCATTAGTACTAATCATTATTTAATGGTAATTAGATAATGAATAATCAAATTATTGTTTGTCTTTAATTATTATTAATAATTTCTTATCCTTGAATAGTAAATAATTAATTTATTTACTTCCTTAGTCTTTAATTATTCCTTATTATTATTTAAAGAATAATTAATTAATTTTAGTTCTTATTTATTATTTAATATTAATTAAACAAAAATTTAATTCATCTCATAAATCTTTAATTATTCTTTCTTATTACAGTTAAGAATAATCAATTATTACTTAGTCTTTATTTATTAATAAATAATTATAACCTTTTATGTTAATGTAATTAGGTAATTACATTATTATTACAAAACATTACTTAACCATTCTTTAATCATCATTTAATATTAATAAAATAATAATTAATCAATTGTTAATCTCTAGTTATTATTTAATCATAATTAAATAATAATTTTATTAACACTAATCTTACTTAATTATCATTTAATATTACTTAAATAATAATTAAATAGCTAATTATATTTAATATTGTATGTAATAAATTTTTCTAACCATTTAATGGTTTTAAGAATTATTTTTAATAATTATTCAATTTCACTAAATTACGAAAATGCCACTCACGCCCAAAATTTCCAGATTTGGCATCCTTTACGGAAACGCTTGTAAAATGAAATGTACAACTCGGAATTAAGTTCCGTCGGAGGCGTTGGATTCGTATTTTCTTAAAATACAATTTTGATTTATCAAACACCATATTTGGTTCTGTTTTGGTCACATAAAACAGTCCAGAAGTGGCTGGTCAGTTTTAGTTTTCTAGCTTGACCCTATTGTACTAAAACAACCATAACTCTTTCGTTTTAAAATGTTTTTGAGCGATTCTTGAGCCCACGCGAAGCTAACTTCCAGGACTACAACTTTTGTTCTTGGACCATCTTCAAATTCTAAACAAAGAATTCCAGAAATTCCGTGTAAGTGACTGACCCGAGTTAGTTTGACAGTTTTGACGCGACTACTTTGAACGGTCATAACTCTTTGCTCCGAAGTCGGAATTAATCCGTTCCGGAGTCTATGGAAAGCTTATTGAGTGTACTATAACATACCAAAAGTCCAGAATTTTTAGAGTATTCTAGCTAACCCCGAATTTTTTGTTTAGGGGCAGCAGTCACCAAATTTATTCTTTTTTCTAAGTTAAAAACTGTTTTGGTTCTTCTTCTTTGTTCAAGCTCATCAACCCTAAAAATGGCAAGATCTAACCATAAAATATCATATATTATGTAGATCTACCCTCATATGGTTCAAAATCATAAGTTCAACACTTGATCTAAAACAACCATAACAAAACACATTAAACTAGCTAGAGTTTTGAGTTTAGGAAATTTTATACCTTTAGTGTTAATCCTCTTGATTTCTTTTTCTTCCTTCTTCCTCTCCCATGGATTGCCTTATCCCTTTCTTTTTGTTCCTCTCTAAAAACTGAACATGGAGTGGTGGAGAAGAGAGAGGTTGAAAGCTAGAGAGAAAATGACAAGCTTTATGATTTTGTTTTTCTCTTTTAGTCTCTTATATCTAATTAATTCATTGTATGTTGTTGATTTGTATGGATTTTTAGTCACATGCTAGGCTAGGGCTAGAATTAAGGTGGTTCACCAACCACATACTAGGGCTAGATCTACACTCCATCCCATTAAAATATTCAAGAAGGGTACTTTGGTCATTTGACTTGTAAAATGAATGGTGACTTGGTAATTGGTCACAACCCTTAGGTTTTAAAATAGAAGATTATAATTAGTGTTCCCTAATTACAATAAAGTTTACTAATCACATTCAAGCTTGCTAATTAGGGTTAAGGCTTCCTAATTAACATTAAACTTTATAAATTAATAATTAGATTTTCTCTAATTGTACATTAGGGTTTTCAACATTAGAAATTAGGGCTTTCTAATTAATCAATTAGGGTTATCCCTAATTATACTTATAATTAATAACATAGAACTCTATACTTAACTTCAAGCTTCCCACTTAGGGTTTTAATATCCTGATTTAGGGTTTCAGACATAATAATTAGGGTTCAAATTTTAGAAATTAGGGTTTGCTAAATAATTAAGCTTTACCCTATTAAGCTTATAATTTAAATCACTTGAGCATTATAATTCTCCGTTATATTCCCAGATTAGGGTTTCAAATATTCGAAATCTAAAATTAGGATTTTTAGATATGGTATTAGGGTTTTCTAATACTCAAATAGGGTTTCCAGTAATTCATTAGGGTTTTCCCTAATAAATTTATAATTAATAACGTTAAACCTTATATATAGCATTGCATTCCCAATCTAGGGTTTTTCATATCCGAATTAGGGTTTCGGACTCCCGGAACTGAAACTAAGGTTTCCAGAACCGATTTTTTTTAGAGTCTCTTATTAGACGTTAGGGTTTTCTAACTGAACATTGATGTTCTTAATATATACTTAGGGTTTGACACAAATATAATTTTATCTGATCAACCCTTGACCCCTAACAACATTCTGTACACATACATAACAAATTTCACAGAACTTAATCACATAAATCCTTAATCCTGAATAATTCACCTAAATTCTTCACAGAATTTTGAAATCCTCAAAATTCAATCCTAATAACATCAAACGCATACACTTATTTTCTATCTAGATCTAATATTTGACCTTAAATTTATCATTTAAGATTTTGTAAAATTGTCTAAATTCTCGGGTTGTCACAAAATCAGTATGGACCGTTGCATTAAGTTTTAATATTAAATTAATATAGACTGTCCGTTTAAAAGTAAATTAATCTGGACCATTCATGAATTAGTTACTATACAGTCCATTCTTCTATAAATAGAATCTCATTCGTTCATTATTTTTTACGAATTCACTGAAACTCTAGAGAGAGAAACTATAAAGAGAAAGAAAAAAGTATTTTTCTACTTCACTACTCCAATATCCAGTTTCTTTTAAGGAAAGGGATATTATTTGTTGTACTCGTAAAGGGTATTATTTTTTTCATATTCATGAAGAGAACTTCTGTTATTCTATTCTTTATTATTATGTTGGAATAACCTGTTTATGCGAAGTACCGCATACATGGTTAAATTCTTCTGTTATTCCATTCTTTATTATTCTATTGGAATAACCTGTCTGTGCGGTCTATCGCATGTCTGGTGAATTCTGTTGTTATTCCATTCTTATTATTCTGTTAGAATAACCTATTTATGCGAAGTACTGCATACATGGTGAAATTCTTCTAATATTCTGATCTTTATTATTTTGTCAGAATATCATGTCTGTGCATTTACGTCTGACCTAGTTCCATTATTTATTATTCTATCGGATTATCCTGTCTGTGCGTTTACGCCGGACCTGTTCCATTATTTATTATTCTGTTGGGAATAACATGTCCGTGCAGTCTATCGCACGCACGGTGAATCCTTCTGTTATTCCATTCTTTATTATTCTGTTGGAATAACATGTCTATGTGGATTCTAAAATACATGGTGAATGATCCTTCATATTCATTCCTTATTAAATTATGAAAATGATCTGTCTACGTGGATTACTGTATGGCGGGCGAAAATCCATTTGCAGTTTCATATATTTTAGTATACTCAGTTGGTTAAAGCTTTGGCTTCTATACTCCATGAAATTAGTCTAATATCCTTGATATTTGCGCATCATCCAGGATCTTTCCATAGAAATATTCTTCTGAGCATTCTTGAATTTTACTTTACAAAGCAGTATCATGTGGACAATTTGGACGTTATTGGTTCCTGGATAAATTAATTTATAAATCTTCAAAATTTATTCTTGAACTTGTTTTATTGAATTATTATGTCATTGTCATCATCATCGTGCTTATATTATAATGAAAGTCATCTTTGGCTTACGTGCATAGATGGACTTGGTATGATTATGACCAGAGATTATTTAGTATAATCATGACCTTAATGTGATGAATGATGTGGCAAAAGTCCTCATTGGCCTGTAGTTCATTGGTAGATAGTTGTTGGTATGATTATAACCAGGGATTATTCGGTATAGTCATGACCATTGATGATTACATGAATATCCTTTGCCGTGGAGCAGGGATGATTCGATTTTATTTATTAAGCTGAGTCTCAGCGATAAAGTTGACGAAAAACTTTTTAAAGCATAGAAGATAGTAGATTTTATACTTTACTTGACTCTTCTAATGGATTGTTTATTCCGCTGCAGTTAAACTTGTTATCTATTATATTCTATCAGTTTAACATTGTTGAAGGCTAATGATAATTTATTCTGCATTATCTTAGTCATAATATTTCTTACTAGGCTAGTTGAGCTCACCCTTTCTTTCACTGTTCTCTTCAGGAAATGAAAACGTAGCTGGGACTAGTCGGGGAACAGAGTGATTGTCCTAGATGGTGCATTAGTAGTCCTCATTATCCTGTGAAATAATGTGATAATAAATGTAAAGAGGACTCCATTGATTGTGGATATTGTCTAGATGACAATATTTGTATTAAAACTTACAGCCTATCTTTTGTCGTATTTTACACGACTGTTGTATAATTAAGTTGTATTTGTATTCAGTACCTTGTATCTGGCGACCCAAGATGGGTGATGTATACCTGTTTTGGGGGCGTCACATATGTAACCTTTAATACATTCATTACATAACATGATAGATAATATATATCATTGTCTTAGTAATATCAAACTATTATATAAGATAACATTATATTTATTCAGCAACCTTTCCCTTTCCCTTGTTCCTAGCAGAGCCTTCAGGTTGTTCACACTTGGCTGAAAACATTTAAATTAAGCAATGATGAGCATTTGAGTGCCCAACAAATAACAACAATTATAATTATTAGCTGAAAGGATTAAATGTTTTCATTATACTACCCTTCTACAACGATTCAATAGTTGTGAAGTATTCTATACCAATGATAATAATATATTAATTCTATATCAAATTTTTGAAACTACGTACTGACTATAAAAGGGTTAAGGTGACATACTATGAACATTATTTTCTATTTTTGAAAAGGTTAAACAGAAATTCGTCTGCAAACCATCATAACTTACAGGCACCGGGGGGAGGGTGATCAACCCGTTATGCCTTTTATTTATCAATAATACATGCAAGAATGATATGATCGTTCACTCTGTCCGCTTTGGGCGCATAAAAGTTTTCCCATGTTCGAGATGTTCATACTTAGTCGGGAATCCAAACCAAAACAATTCAGTTGGATACAAAAAAGGTTTTATCTTGTTCAACAATAAATTATAAGTCAACATATAAATATATATATATATATATATATAAATATATATACTAAAAAATGGGTATCAACATGTGATTAAATACAATGATTATTTAAGTGGGGACACTTGTATAACCATATCTAGAAATTAATTAACAGAATATACATCAGAATTATAATATACTACCATGTTGATAATCAATGATCGGATATAATATATATAACAATAGGGTTAATTATCTGTACAATAATAATATAATTCTGAAACTTTCTTACTCTTGTCCATTGCATAGAGAAAATATAAAGGTAGAATACTTGTCTGGTACGCTGCTTATAATTTGCAACTTAGTTTTATCTTTTATATAACCACCTGTCAGTAATAAGATTATTTTACTAATTAGAATAACATATTGTAATACATAATACTGCTTATTACAGTCAGCACATAACATAATCACATTGTATCTCATGTTTAACAGTCATTGAATCACCAACAAATATTACTACACTAAAAATATCTAAGTTCACATCAAGTTCTGAAATATGTCGGTATACCGACGGCTTTATCGGGTATTTATCGAGTCTAAGATTTTATCCTGTAGCTCAATAACTGTAATTATTAGTCATATTATTTTTAAATGACTTGCAATAATTTTTAAACATTTATTATAATTTATCATAAATTTTCCAAACACCTGAATCATTATTAAATGATTTAAATATTAAACAATTCTATTATCATTAACATTTACTTAATATTAAACTATTAATGAAACCATTTTCAAAATATTAAAGTTATTTATAATAAGTCAAATTTTTTTTAAAGTATTAATATTATCCTTAAATGATTTTTAAAACAATTAAAATTATTTTTAAATAATTACCATTAATATTTAAATATTAATGTACTATTTATCAAAATATTAAAAGTCATAAATTATAACTTTAAAATATTTTTAATTCATTTATATCCTTTTTAAAAGAATTTTAAATTAATAAAACTATTTTAAAACTATTTATTTAATATAATTAATAAATAAATTCTATATTATTAATATTAAATTATTAATGACATTATTCTTTAAATATTAAAATTTATATTTTATAACTTCAAATATCTCTAAACACTTTATTTACATTTAAAATGATTTTTATAATATTAAAACCATTTTTAAACTAAATTATTTAATATAATTATTAAATAACTTTAATATCATTAATAAATAATTAATTAGTAAAATTTACCTTTAAATATTGAAAGTTATATTTTATAACTTCAAATATTTTTAAACTCTTTATTTTCATTTAAAATGATTTTTCTATTACTCAAATCATTTTAAATTAATTTATAATATACTTATTAAATAATTAATGAAATTTGCTTTAAAATATTAAAAGTTTTATTTTATAACTTCAAATATTTTTAAATAACTTATTATCATTTAAAATTATTTTTAATATAATAAAATCATTTTAAATAATTTATTTAATACATTTATTAAATAAATTAAATATAAATAATATCTGATAGATCATATAACTTCTGGGTGTAATATGACTTTGATCTTGTAGTATTAATGTAATACTACGAGTATCAGCAACAATCATAATAAAACAACATAACACAAATGAGATCTGGGCTTTCTAAGTGGCTGTCAGAGGCTATTCTTCATTTCTGGGTTTCCCAGAAATGAAGAACAGTTCGAGTATCATACTTTTAGTCTCCACTACTAGTTAGTCTTGTAATGTTTTTATGATATAAGGATTTCATATTGTAACCAACACGTAACTTAAGAGATCTATTACAAAACAGCAGCAAAATAACAACATAATAGCAATATAGTGTCCGGTCAAACCATGTCAGAAGCCACGCTCATGAACTTTTTGGGTTACCCAGAAAGCTCATCCGTGAACTTACTGCTAGGTTTGACCATCCCCCAAATCCAGTATGTTTGTGATAAAAGCGATCTAAGAGCATTGACATGTAGTATAACTACCATGCTATAACTTTAATACAACAACAAACACAAATCAACAATAGTTTACAAGATTAGAGGCGTCAAAAGTCTTGTCAGACCGTTTTTGGGCAGTTTCTGGGTTACCCAGAAACACTCAGTCATGGCTGGTCAACGGCTTTTGACCTCGATTATGTTGCAATCTATTTATGATATGAACTTGATTCAAGTTCCATCTTAAAGAGCTCATAGCATACTACAATATTAAATCTTTAAACAACAAAAACCCATAATAAACTGACATCTACTAGGTCTGACATTCATTGTCACACAACAAAAAATATTTTTCCAGATTTTGAAGAACATCAAATCTGAGCCTATAGATGTTATGGATCTAACATCTATCAACTTAGATCATAATTATACACCATAAATAACATATTAAAACACAGAATCATAGCATCTAAAATGGGATCAAATATCAAATTTCTTGGTTAGGATTTATACCGTCTGTGAACAAGTTTTTATTTTAGGACACTGATTTGGTTATGGTACTAGTGGGGCTGGTTTTTGTGACTGAAAAACTATAAATCTTGGAGGTTTGAGAGAGAGAAGCTCAAGGATGAGAGTTGTACAAAATTAGGCTAGCAAATGAATTATTTTCTCTCTCCAATATGTTAGTTCCCGGAGGCACAATAGTTATCTAGAAGGGGGGGTTGAATAGATATTTAAAGATTTTTACGTTTTAACTTGTTAGTAGATAATGATTAAAACTTTAGCGGAATTAATATTAGTTTTAATCTCCCTTAAGATAGTGAGTTTATGAGAGTGAGGCAGATATAACGTTTATAGCAGATATATCAGTTATAGCAAGAATGTAAGAGACACAGTCATTTAAGTGTTTCAGAGCACTTAAAGCTCCTAGTCCACTCTTCTACTCCTCGAGTAGGAAATCCACTAAGGATGTCTTTTACACTTTCTGAATCACTTAGATTCCTTCTAGACCAGCAGTCTAGGAACTTCTTAGTTCACTCTTGAACTCTTCAAGTCCAGTAGACTTGGCTCTTTTACAGTTCATTTAGAACTCTTCAAGTCCTTCTGACTTGGAACTTTTTCTTCAGTTGATTGGTAGATGTTGAGTTCTTGATGGTTTCTACTCAATTGATGTTTAAGCACTTGTTCGAAAGAACTGAGTAGCTGAGCAAGCTTTTCTTTTTCTCAGATCGTAGAGTTGGGCGTTGAGAGTTCTTGTACGTTTTTGTTCAATGCTTGCTTAGTTCTCTCATCTGCTTGATTTGCATATATGTGATCTTGAAAACTATCCGTTGGATCCATCCGTTGAAGCATTAAATGCGTATGACATTTCTGTTCTTTGATGGAGACTTTTCTGCACATCTTCTGAATTGCATTATGGCCCACTGACACAGCAGACTGCTTTCTCACCTAACACCTGAAAAGGTGTTTTTCCCGTTACCAATGGAACTTTCCTTAGCTTCTTCAATACGCTTCTTTGTTGCATACTAAGGATATCTCTTATGTCTTTGGGACTGATGAGTACTACAACGTTTAGAATCCATTCATCATTTGTTGGAGTTTGTCTCCACACAAAGCGTGAGGCTTGATGCTTCTGACACAAGACAAATGATACTCTACGATTCAGATCGTGGTTCTCTACGATTCCGATAGTGGTACTCTACAATTCAGAACGTGGTGACTTGTTGCCTTGGTGCTTGATCTGATGCTATCAGCAGAGAGCACTATGATTTCTCTTAAATACTTGTACACTACGATCTTCGCTTGCTTGAGTTGTAAAATCTACGTTTTCGAGAGCACACTACGATCTTCGCTTGTTTGAGTTGTAAACTATATGTTTCCAAGAGCACACTATGATTCTGAGTTGGCTCGGCAAACGTTGGGACCACTCTATGATTTCCGAAGAGGCCCTTCAAGGAAGGCACACTACAATCCTTGAAGCTCTATGTTTCTGCCTTGACTTCTGCAATATTGATCAGATTGATACACTACGAATTCTTCGAAGCCTATCAATTACATCTTAAGATAAACCTAACAGCTTTGATCTTTCTATCTATACATTCATTTACAGAATGATACAAGTTAAGAGCTTAGATCAACCTAACAAATTTGATCTATCACTAAGTCCTTGTACATATATTCCTTGAAGAACTTTATAAATAATCATGAACATTTACATTTAAAACATCAAATCAAAATATGCACTCTCCCAACAATCTCCCCCTATTTGATGTTGACATAACCAAGGAGATTTGTTGTCATGGTTATTAGTTTCTAGATGCAATTGTAGGAAAGTAAACATGACTTGGTATTTCAGTGAGCAGCTGAAATTTGTAGAGAATAAGCTTGAATTTATTGATGTTCAAAGAGTAATACAATTTAACTTTACATCAATAAGAATTTAAACTTTCACTTATCTCTAATTCTTTGTTCTTTTGCATGGAGGATTGGCATACTCCTCAACCCTTCTTTTCCTGCTTGCCTCATCCCTTCTGGCTATCTCTTCCAGCTCACTTGGGCTTAACCTTGGGTTATGAACATGCATATTCATAAATGTAGGATCTCCAATTGGCATTCTTACGCCTGTAGTGGTCACATTTTGTGAGCCGGTAGCTGGCCCTTGACTCCTTATTGGCTGAGCCATTAAGACTTCCTGCTGATCTGATCGTTGAGTCTGATTGCTTGATTATGGAGTCTGTTGCTGGAATTTTCTTACAGGAGGACTCCTTCCTTTGCCTTTGCCCTGGCTTCCTTGACCACCTCTACCTCCCTGGCCTCCTTGACCTCCTCTGCCTCATTCTCCTTTTCCTTTATTCTCCCCCTTTATGTCAGCATCAAGGGTTCGAATGTCTTCTGAGAGGCGATTTAGTCCTTGGACAAGCTTGTTGAGCTGACTTTTGGTCTAAGCAATGTCCTCTCGATTTTCTTCGATTAGAGCTTTAGACTGAGCTTCCCTTTGTTGTAGAATGGATAGAATGTTGTCAGTTTGCTGGCCACTGCTGACGTAGAATTTTTGGAATTCTTTGACAGCAGTTTGTAGATTGAGAAAGCTTTTCAACATGTTTTTATTCTGATTTTCTTGAGTTGTCTGAAGGGAAATGACAGCTTCTCTGTGTTTCTTGGCTGCTAGAAAGTGAATGTCATCCCAGTCCTTTATGCTTTGAATCATGTACTTGACGAACTTTTTAAGTGTCTTATAGAGCGTAGAGCTTAGGGATTGTGGGAGTTTATTGGCAGCATTGATCATTGTTATTAATCTCAGCTGAATAAGGTCAGTGTGTTCTTCAAGACTCTCATCGTGCTCCTTGATCACTTTCTTAGACAATTCTGACAAGTCAGTTTTTGTGGACAACTCTGAAAGAATTTCATTTAGTTGGGGAATTTGTGAGGAAAGGGGTTGTCTCTGGTATTGATCTTGTAGTGAGTAGAGGGCAAGATCAAGGTTGAAGTATTCATTTAAGGATGAAGAAGGAATATCTGATGGAGGGGCTTGTGTTTGGGTGTCTGGAATGGGTGGCTCTACTATTTCTCTTTGGGACTCTACGATGGGGATAGAGTCAGGGATCTTAGAGATGATGGGAGTTGAAATCAATATGAAGTTTGAAATATCTGGTTCATCAATTGCAGAATTTTGGAATTCTGTAACTGGGAGTTGACTTGGTGGATTTAAAACCACTTCCAACCAACTTGGAAATTCATAAAATTGGCTATAAAAAGATAGTGGATAATGGTTTACTCTGAAAAGGATTGGAATATTTAATACATCATGCACCATTCTTGAGGAGGGATCATTTGTGATGAGCTTCTTGGTTAATTTGAAGGTGCCTAGAAATCCATGAGCTATCACAATAATGGCTGGATATTCTTTGAAGCTCCAAAACATATGGTTCCATGAGTTTAGGATTTGGGCTTGATGATATGGCATCATGGGTAGGTAAGAGATCATCTGATTGTAGAGATAACTTCTATACCCATCATTGCCCACGCCTGTGATCTCAAGGTCATCATCATCTTCTTCTCTCTTTTCTTCACTATCTTCTTTTGGGGATTCCAATATCTCAATGACTTCATTTTATTCTTGCTCTAGTTCTCCCTCATTTCCTGTAGGAGTAGCTTCTTCTGTCAAGGGGATATCATGAGGCTCCCCCTCAACATGATCATCCATTTGCAGGACTAATGGCTCCCCCTCAGCTGGAGTATTTTCTTGAACTAGAGATTCAAACATCTCCCCCTCAGCTGGTGTATTCTCTATCATAAGAACTTCAGGGATCTCCCCCTCAGCTGGAGCATTGTCCTTTTGGCTTGCTTTGGACAGTTCCTTTTTGGTAGCCATTCTCTTGTCTTCCTCCTTGAGAACTTCTTCATTAACAAAGATATATTTCTTGACCAAATTTCTTCTTGATTTTCTAGGCTGAGCCACAGCCTCGGGACTTTCTTAAACTTCGATTTTATCCTGTTGATCACCCAGACTATCAGGTGTGGCAGCTTCTTTGCTCGAGGTGTTTGGTCTGGTCTCTACGATCAGTAGAGACTCTACGATTGAAGAGATAGATGGCCTTTTGGGGTTTGTGGCTGATCTTATTCTTCTTCAGTAGCTGAGATATGGTATCTCTATCTTCTTTTACTTCAGCCTGTTGTTGTCTCTTTCTCAGGATCCTTAGAGTCTGAATGTCAGAGGACTCTACAGGTTTATCAGTTGTGGATCCCTGGGGTTCTTCTGTGATTTTGTCCTTTAACTTTCTTTTGCCCTTGTTTTTTCTGATTAGGGCAGTGGGTGCTTCTTTATTTGTTTCTTCTTCTTCTTCAACTTCCTTGACAACAGACATATTTCCTGGAATGCCTGAATCCTTCAGATCAACAGTTCTTCCATTGGACTCAATCATCACGCGTACATACTCAGCTGGATTCCTTTTCCAATTCTCAAACAGTTCTTGGGTCATTCGTCTGTTTGGATTGATGGATTCTCCTTCATCGTCCCCAATCTTATCACCCAGAGAAGACTGTAGTAAGTTGCTTATGAATAGTCTGTAGAGCATCTTTTGAGAACCCTTTGTCTTCTTTGAGTTGAGAATCCATTTTCCTATCCATTCTAGCAGTAGGGCTCCATAGTTAAGCTGTATCCCACAACTTATGGTAGTTATGAGCTTTAGCTGTACCTCATTTACTGAATCCTTCCCAGTGCTCTTACAACATATACACTTTCCAACAATGTCAGCCAGAAATTCGTACCTCTACGGAAACTCCTTCTCCTTGTACCCTCTGACAGTTGGGGATTTCTTTTGATGCATCTTCTTAAGCCCTACATGGAAATTGATGCCATCTAAAAACCAAAAACCTTCGAATTTGAAACCTAGGGCTAGAATCATTAGCACAGACTTAATAATAACGGTTCATGTATAAACCGAGCATACTTGTATTGAACAACTCAATCATAGAACAGTTCATCTCAAAGAAATACTGAAGTGGTCAAATTTTGGCACAAGGCCTCATATGTTCTACCACCTTGTACCAATATCGTACATTCGCACATAGACAGAACTTCTCATGTTCAACATCTAAGAAGTTTAAGAAACTAGCATCCATATAGCATGAATGAAGTTAGAAAACTTGCCTTACGCACAGCTACAGCTTATAGTTTACGCTGAACTGCTCATTCCAAATCCCTATATAACACATAAGGAAATAACACGTACACCAATTAGTAATATACTTGACTTACGCATTGGTTTACTTAACTTTACTTCTTAGGGTTCGTGTTCTTTTAATATAAGTTTACGCGACTAACTTTCATTTCCGCTTTACGGCTTCATGACATACGGAGATGTCTTACTCAAAATGTTCATCATCTTTGATGATTTGCATTCTTATCTTCTTCTTATAACTTCTATAGGACTCAGCGTACACCGCTTCTCTGCTAGTAGTCCATATGGTAATCTAAGTGGTTTCCCACAAACAACCAACAAACAAGTTCCCGTCTCATCTACACTGCCCACACAGTGAGTTAGATCGGTTGCCAGTTTTGTATATACCTTCGCTCTCTGAAGGAATTGTTTATCCCAGCTCCTATATGTCAACTATCAAAGTTACGTTTGTACCACAACCTAACTTCTCTTAACTTATACGAACCAGTAACAATAATGTTCATTAAGTCAACTTCTTATTCCTTACGGTTTTCTGGCAACTAAATGCCATACCTCAGTATTCATTTCTTATCGTCTAAGTCATACAATCTTTTGTATACTCGAAACGATAATTCAATGTCAATACTATAAGGTCATAGCGTTAAAACATTTCATATTTACTTATTTATACCTTACAACGTCCAGTTCCTTCAACTCAGAACGTTTATCCAAGTTATAATTATTAACTCGGCTTCTTAACGTTATACGTTATTGTCTTCAATTTAGTTTCTTCACCGTTCATGATTAAACAACATTGTTCATTACCTTACGGTCAAACCATACACGGAGTATAGGTTCTACACATTTAATAATCGCTTACACTCGACCCTTACAGTGGCTTAAGTGTCTAACGCTTACATTCATTCTAACATTCTCTATCTGACTCACCCTCGGACTTTCATTAATCTCAATACCGTTCTCTACGGCTTTCCTTGATACCATTCATATCTTACTTACTACTTTCATCAACGTCTAAGTTATACAATCATCGTATACTTAAAACGTTCGTCCGACGTAACTATGATTCACGAGGATCATTTTCGTATTCGACGTTCACGTTGCTCATCTCTTAATCTCTTATTCAACCTTTATTCAAGGTTTCAATCTCATTCAATCATTATTCAACCCATGAACCCCATGTTCATTATTCTTTCTTACTGTCGAAGCCATACCGTTCGTTGTATGCTAAGACCGATTGTTCATTGCAACAACGTTGCATTCATAGCGTCTATACGCTTTACACTTATCTCTCATTACCATGACATAACATCGGAATGTTATTCATTACCTTCGTCACTTAACATCTAAGCAATCACAATCACAGTAAACTCTCACTTCTGGGCATTGCCCTGCACCGGCGATGCGGCGCCGTGCTCCTTCCTCTCTCTCGCGCTGCTGCGCGCCCTACTTCACCTTCTTCCTTGGTCTGGCGTTGGGGCGCCAAATCCTTTGTTATTTCTCGCGCTGCGGCGCCACTCTCAAGAAGTTTATGGCCGAGTTCATGCTGCGACGCCACTTCTCATAGTCTATCCAGCGCTGCGGCGCCGAGATAAAACCCTAGAAAAATTTCTAAGTCTTGCATTAAGTTTGAGACGCGTACTTTACGATCTCATAACTTCTTCGTTATAACTCGGAACAAGGTCGTTCCAAAGCCATTCTCTTCCTTATCTTACGTACTTCAATATGCCTGGACAGAATTTCGTTCTGAATCCGTTAACATGCCATTCAATTGGCTTAATCTTAACCCTTTGTTCATTTTTACGCTTTTAATGTTCTTCGCTCGCTCGTCCATAATTCGATCATC
This sequence comes from Panax japonicus, assembly GCA_020205505.1. Taxonomy (NCBI): domain Eukaryota; kingdom Viridiplantae; phylum Streptophyta; class Magnoliopsida; order Apiales; family Araliaceae; genus Panax; species Panax japonicus. The sequence goes on along the minus strand of CM035101.1, from coordinate 33,533,013 downwards.
CAAACTTGGAACTCGTTCGTTGTTGAGTCCACGACACACGTTTTCTACATTCTCTTACTTTCTTATGAAACCCTATATTTTTGGGTTCATTTACTAACTTTCTAATTCTCGTTCGTCTTTTACAAAAATTTAACCATAACTTCGTTATAGCTAAGCTTTAATCCGTTCTTCATGAACATTTCTACCGTTCCTAACCAAGAAATATGCAACTAACTTATACACGATGGTTTTAAACTTGTCCATCAACAACAATTATCCTACGATGGTTTTAAATTTGTCAATCAACAACATTTTTCGTGTTCTTCGCGTGTTCTTCGCGTTCTTCGTTTGTTCTTCATTTTAATCGATATTTTGGATTACGATTCCACTTTTTCTTGGAATTAGATGTTATAGAACATCATTCCTTACTTATTTCACATACTCGTTCATATAATTCATTCGGATCGCTCAAAATCCTTACGAATCTTATACCTCCTTAAGAAATTTATAAACTAAACTTCTAATTATTATTTCTTCGTTTTCTCATGATTTCAACCATATGAAATCATTACTAATATCTTTTACTTCTTATTCTCATTCATTTATGTTTTAAACATATTAAACTTAAAGAAAATATTAAAAGAGACTAGGGTTCGAATTACCGTTCTTCTTTAATCCTCTTCCGTTATACAAAGCTGGCGATTTGCAAGCTTTTCTATTTCACGATCACTTTTGATCCGAGCATTCATGCTCAAACTCTTCTTTCTCCCTCTTCATCCGAGCTCTCTCTCTCTCCCTCTCAAGTGTAGGACTTTTCAAAATCCCAAAATAATGAAATCTAGCTTCCTATTTATAGAAAACTAAAGCTAGGGCAATTTAGTCATTTCGCCCCCTTAACCCCCTTACTATTCCAAACTTAGCCACCAAGTTTACTTGGCCACCACCTTTACTTGATGGCCAAGTGGCCGGCCCACATGCCCATGGGTCACCCCATGGGTTGCCCCATTGGTTCTTACCCATCCGTTTATCCATCGATTCGATCCGCGGTTTCTTTTCTTGTTTTGGGCCTTAACCCTAATTCTTATTGGGCCTATCTTGGGCTTGATTTCACTAAGCATTGGGCTTGACATAATCCAAGTCCAATTGGATTCTACAAAGTCCATGAACTCAAAGTCCATTAAAACTAATCGTATTCTACGCATTCCATTCCCGTATTCTCGTATCCTCTTCGTATATCGTTCGTACGATATTCGAATTATACGTCGTACTAATCTTCGTACTATACTCGTATAATAACTAATATTATACTCATATTTCTCACACATAATAATCATAGTTATTATACGTACTCATTACATTCTCGGAACTCACTTTTCCTAAACCTTAGGTTTTGAGTCCGCAGGCGAAAACTTCATTTTTTCCATAACTGAAATATTATTGAATATTCCACCACGTCTCAACATTTTACGTAATCAATAACTTCTCGGAATTTCAAAATAAATCTCCGAGCAGAAACGGATGAATAGTGCATATTTCGTCTTTTTCCCCGAAAAATATTTTGTTACCGGAAAACTTTCATTTTCGTCTTGAAAATTCTTACTCGTTAAATCTAGCTCGTAGCCAGAATCCTCCCGACTTATAATCATCCTAGGTTATAGAACGATTAATATACATATAGCACATAATAGTATTAATAAAAATTCCTTTTACTAATAACTAATTCTTTAAACCTAAATTCTGGATAATCAAAAATTCCGGGTTGTTACATAGGCTGTAGTTGGAGACGACGTTGGAGGCTGCCATTTCTATCGTTGAAGGGAGTATGGTTGCTTGAGCTTTCTTTGTGTTTAGGGTTTTTGCTTGTAGATAGAGAGAAGAGATATAGGCCTTCTGAACTTGTGATTTTAAAAAGGCATTTTCGATCTGTACTTGTAGTTTCCCTCTCTCCATTTTACTTAGTGGGACAGGTGTCGAATTCTTCTTGGCTCTACGAATTAAACTGAGAAGGATTTTACTGATTTTCCCTTAGCTCTTGCAGAGCTAATGTGTCCTTAGGGAGGACAACGATCGTTGAGGTAGCTTTTGTGATCGGTGAGTCTACTTTGCATTCGTCAAGTCTGAACTATGATCATTGAGTCTGTCCAGCAATCGTCATGTCTGAACTACGATCATCGAGTCAAACCGGATCCTTGTGATGAGTTTTTGACTTAGCATTCTTTTAAGGTAGCTCAAGAAGGGCCAACCTCTTGGAGTGAGTCAAGGGTTAGGTTTATTTCTGAGGCGCTTATCAGAGAGATTGCTTTGTTTTGAAACTTTGCATCAAAGGATGCTCCTTTTCTTGATGGGGTTCTGTTATCGTTGAGTCTGCACTACGATGGTTGAGTCTATGCTACGATCGTTTTCTTTCATGTCACTTCAGCTCTACGATAGTGGACTTCCCTTGATCATGTCTACGATTTCAACCATAGCCTTTGTATTTGTATAGTTAGAACATACTAGAGCATATATTTCATGGTGGTAAATTAAGCATTCCTAGCTCACTTCTTAACTTGTTAAACCTAGATTCATCTAGAGGTTTTGTAAAGACATCAGTAAGTTGATTTTCAGTAGGGATATATTGTAAAGATATAGTTCCATTTTGCACATGATCCCTAATGAAGTGATATCTTATTTCTATATGCTTAGTCCTAGAATGCATAACATGATTATGAGTTATTGCTATGGCACTTGTGTTATCACAGTGAATGGGAATGGATTTGAAATAAAACCCATAATCAGCTAGCTGATTTTTCATCCATAAGATCTGAGCATAGCAGTTGCCAGCAGCAATGTATTCAGCTTCTGCAGTTAACGTAGATATTGAGTTTTGCTTCTTGCTAAACCAGGACACAAGTCTGTTTCCTAGCAATTGATAGGTGCCACTGGTACTCTTTCTATCTATTTTGCAGCCTGCAAAATCAGCATATGTGTATCCTGTTAGTTCAAATGAGGATTCCTTGGGGTACCTTTAATAACCCGAATATTTAGATATTTATTAAAATTTTAAAAGATTTAATTAAGGTTAAATATTAAACCTAGACAGAAAATAAGTGTATGGATTTGACATTTTTAGGAATAAATTTTATGAATTTAAAAACTTTTAGTAAAGGTTTACAGTGTTAAGAGTATCTGTGTATATGGTCATATGTGTACCGTATGTGGTTAAGGGTTAAGGATTGACCAAATAAAGTATATCAGTCACAAACCCTAATACTATTTTAGAACCGCGACGTTTAGGAGAAAACCATAATGAGTGTTAAGAAACCCTATTACCGGTTCTAAAAACCCTAGTTTCAATTTCAGGAAGCCGAAATCCTAATTCGGAATATTAAAACCCTAATTGGGAAGTTTGAAAATAAGTATAAGGTTTTTATGTTATTGATTTTATATTTAATTAGGGATAACCCTAATTGATTATTAGAAAAACCTAATTGTTAATTTAATAATTTTAATGTTAATTAGGAAACATTAATCCTAATTTTCAATATATAAGTAATTAGGAACCCCTAATCTAAATTAGGAAACATAATTTCTAAATTAGAAAGATTATTTTATATTTAAAACCCAAATTCGTGGAATATAAACTCTAATGACCAATTATGACCCTAATTGCTAAATTAGCAAATTTAATTAGGAAATAATAATCCTAATTGGAAAGCTTAATTTATGATTAGGAAATTATAAAATATATATCAAATCCTAATTATAATTTAGAAATATTAATTTTCTATTTTGAAAACTTAAATTGGAAATCCTAGAAATTTATTTTTAAAATCCTAAGGGTTCAAACCCTAAACCCTGAGGGCTCAAACCCTAAACCCTAAGGGTGGGAGCATTTGACAAGTTAGCCACTAAAAGTAAAAAATCAAATGACCAAAGTGACCTTTTTAATATTTTAATGAGGTGGAGTGTAGATCTAGCCCTACTTGTGGTTGGTCTAGTAAAGCAACTTTAATCAACAAACAACTGATCACATGATCAGCCATTGCATTTCATCATTTTATAAATAGATTAAAGAGAGAGAAATGGCCACTTAGGTTTTCATTTTCTCCCTAGACATTCTTTCTCTAAAATTTGGAAATGGGGAGTGTAAGAGAGTGAGGAAATATGCCTTGATCATTTCTTATTTCTCAAATATCAGATCACAAGATCAGAATCATAGATCAAGCCTTAAAGGAGGTATAAACCCTAAATTTCGAAATCTATGTATTTGATGTTAGATGTTGTTAATGATTGGTTAGATGTGTTAGAGGGTGTCATGTAGTGATCTGAGTTGTTAGATCCCAGATCAATAACATTTAGATGCTCGAAATTGAGTTTTTAGAAACTGATCATGAACCCTAATTTGTGCTCTGACAGCCTAATGTCAGGGCTCGTAGATTCTTTTGTGTTAGTTGTTTGTTGTGTTTTATGTTATATATCTATTCTATGTTGTTAGGGCTTTGATCTGAGACTTGAATCAACCTCATATCATGTTTAGATTGTAAGATATGATCGGTCAAAGTACGTTGACCGAACACAAAGTCGTGTTTCTGGGCAACCCAGATTTCCCAGAAACTCTGACAACCATTTTTTGTGCTTCAGATTTTGCCATTGTTTGTGTTTTTGTCAGTGTTAGTGATTTAATCTTGTAGCCTGACATGCGCTCTACACATATAAGCTTTTATATTACTCAGATCATTAACAGAATGCAAATAAATCATAGTCAAACTAAGTTGACCGATCTGCTTGAAGAACAATCTGGAAAACCCAGATTGTTCATGAACACGTACCTGACAGGTACTTTGGCCGGCCATGATTTCTTATATATAAGTTGTTGTTAGACTAGATTGATGATATAGAATTGTAGTCTGACACCCCTTCTACATGTTGGAACCTCTAGATCACACAAAGCAAACACATGACTCAATCTATAATGACCCAAAGTAGGTACCTCGACCCTGCTTGAGTTTCTGGGCAGCCCAAAAACTCAAGAACAGGTCTAACAACGATTTCTGGAGCTTAGATCTCATACGATTGTTACGTTTTGGCCATGAAAATTGATTAAGATTGTAGTGTGTCATTAATAATACAACATTAGAGAAGAATCAAGCCCAGAAATCATTAACAACATTGATTTTATTATGGTCAAACTTAACACCTTAGAGACTAAAATGATGTTCTGTGTTTCCTCAAGAACTGCCCAAGAACACCTATAGCGGCAGTTTCGTCGCTATAGGGACCTTTAGCGACGGTTTTATAAAAATACATAATAAATTATTAAAAATTATTTTAAAGTCTGAAAAATAGTTTTTAATTATTTAGAGTATATTTCATAAATATTTAATATTTTTGGAATATAAATGTTATTTAATTTATTTAAATATAATATTAAGTAAATTACTTAAAAATGATTTTAATACATGAAAAATCATGAAAAATTTTATTATGGTATAAGAAAATATTTTAAGTTATTTTTGATGACTTTTAATATTTTGTGATGAATTTCATTAATTAATTAATATTAATGGTAATTAATTTATTTACTAAATGTATTAAATAAATTATGAAAACATAGAATTAATGATTTATAAATCATATAAAATGATTTAAGTATTATAAAAATATTTTAAGTTATAAAATATAACTTTTGATATTTTTTCATGAAAAACATTAATATTTAATATTAATTGCAATTATCGGATAATGGATTTAAAGGACTAAAAATTATATAAGTATGATTTTAAAGTATTAAAAATAGTTTGTGATATTATAAATACATTATAATATTATTGCATGTATTTCACTAATATTTGATAATAAATAGATATTAATGATATTAGAATATTGTGGTATTTAAATTAGATAAATACGTTTTCAATGATTGAAAAATCAAGATAAATGATAATAATTATCTAAAAATTATTACGAGCTTATGAAAAATGTTTTTACTGATAATATAATTATTTAAAATAATTGTTAAGTGTTAGACATAGTTTAATTGAACTTAAACTCGATATTTATCTGACTAGACCGTCGGGATGTCAGAATTGTGTTGGATTCAACTCAGACTGCAATAGTTTGATTTGATACTAGGTTTTATATGTTGTATAGACTGATAGGATTATGTGGTAATGTGTTTAGGTTATTTTATACTGTGATGATATTATTCTAATATTTGGAGATCGATATTATCTATATTAGGTATTCGAATAAAGCTAAGTTGTAAGTCGTAACGGTAATCAACGGTACATGCAAGTTTTTCTTAACTCTACTAAAAGTTGTTTCATTCAGATATGTTTATGGTTAATCATTGCTTATTGCCATTTAGAATTTTACTATGTACATATTATATGTATAAGTCAAGTATGAAAGGCTGATCACCTTCATTACCATTCGGTCCAGATATAATTGTTCATGTTCAATACTTGTTCAGTCAAAAGTTTGTTCCTGCTAGTTCACAATTATATTGTTGAATTATAGCCAGCTTATTATTAAGATTCTTTCAATCATGATATATCGTTAAATTATTGAACTTAAACTTGTTGGGCAATCTTATGCTCACCCTTGCTATATCATGATAAACATTGCAGATTAAGACGAATGCTTTGGATACAAGGAAAGGTTAAAGACAGTTCTAGTTTAAAGTTATTGTGTGCAATTAGATTTGTAATAGTAATGTATGATAATATCTTTGAATGTCAGATAGGATAATGAATTGTGTATAAGTTATGGTTACTCGACCTTGGGGATAGTGTATAATGTTTAATGTATAAACAATTTATGTTTATATCTTCCGCAATAGTATAGAAATAGTGCACCAGATCCGTGGTGATTTACGACCATGAATTTGGGGACGCTACAGTACCAAAGCCCCAAGTAAGGTGTACCTTTGAGATACCTAAAAATCCTATTTATAGCAGATAAATGTGATTCTTTAGAGTTAGCCTGAAATATAGCACATATGCATGTTGCAAACATTATGTCTGGTCTACTGGCAGTTAGATATAAAAGAGAGCATATCATACCTCTGTATTCAGTTATATCAATACTTTTACCTTTTTCATCTTTGTCAAGTTTGGTTGCACGAGCAATTGGGGTTTTCATGGGAGAGGCTGATTCCATGCCATACTTCTTAAGTAAATCTTTGATGTACTTGGCTTGGTTTATGAAGATTCCTTCATTAGTTTGCTTACTTGCAATCAAAGGAAAAAATTCAGCTCACCCATCATGTTCATTTCAAACTTACTCTGCATTAGCTTGGAGAAACTCTTGCATAACTTTTCGTCAGTAGAATAAAAAATAATATCATCAATATATTTTTGAACCAATAAGACTTTGTCTTTATGCTTTCTAAGAAATAATGTGGTATCTACTCTACCTCTAGTGAACACATTTTCAATAAAGAAGTTAGTCAGTGTTTCATAACGTGTTCTAGGTGTTTGTGTAAGACCATATAAGGCTTTGTCTAATCTATAAACATAATTGGAAAGAGATGGATTGATGAAACTAGGAGTTTGCTCTTCATACACTTCTTCTTGGAGTTCTCCATTTAGGAATGCACTTTTGACTTCCATCTGGAAGACTTTGAACTTCATGTGAGCAGCAAAGGCAAGGAAGATTCTGATGGCTTCTAGTCTGGCAACTGGTGCAAAAGTCTCATCATAATCAATGCCTTCTTCCTAAGAGTAACCCTTGGCCACCAGTCTTGACTTATTCCTAGTTATTAATCCATTTTCATCCATCTTGTTTCTGAAGACCCACTTAGTTCCAATGACAGGATGACTCTTTGGTCTTGGTACCAATCTCCATATTTTGCTTCGTTCAAATTGGTCGAGTTTTTTCTGAATGGCTTCTATCCAGCTGGAGTCTTCCATAGTATCCTCTATCTTCTTTAGTTCCATTTGTGACAGAAAGCTTAGATAAAAGCGTTTATTTTGCGTGGCAGCTCTTTTTTTAACTCTTGCACTCGGATCTTTAATGATTAGATCTTAAGTATGATCTCTTGCCCATCTATTTCTGGTTGGGACATCTGTCCTGATACCTTCTTGTCTTAAATCATCAAGATCTAATTCTTCTTCTTAGTGTGGAGGTTCGTTGTCTTGTATAGACCTCTCTACGATCTCATTTTCTTGCTCAACGATTTCACTATCTGGCACTACAATCGTAGTGTTAAGCTCGACGAATTCATTCGTAGTGTCTGCACTATCGGTCGTAGTGTCTTGAAGCACTGTTTTTTCTAAGTCTGATTCATCAAAGATGATGTGAATCGAGACTTCAACACTCAGTGTCTTCTTATTGAACACTCTGTAGGCCTTACTGTCTGTGGAATATCCAAGAAAGATTCCTTCATCAGACTTGGGTTGAAATTTTGTCAGGTACTGCTTTCCATTGTTGAGAATGTAGCATACACAGCCGAAAACATAAAAGTAGCTGACACTTGGCTTTCTTCTTTTCCACAGTTCGTAGGGTGTCTTCTTGATCGTAGAGTGTATTAGTGATCTATTCTGTGTGTAGCATGCAGTGTTGATAGCTTCTGCCCTAAAATATTCACACAGATGGGCTGCTGCTAGTAGAGTTCTTCCTGCCTCTATCAAAGTTTGGTTATTTCTCTCAGCTACTCCATTTTGTTGAGGAGTTCATGGATTTGAGAAGTTATGACTGATGCCATTGTCTGTGCAGAACTGGTCCATTTTTGAGAAGTCAAATTCTCTTCCATGATCACTCTTTATAGCCTTAATTTTCTCTTCTTTCTCGTTCATCACCAGTCTGAACATCTTGATAAATTTGGAGTTTATTTCATCCTTTGAGGTTAGGAAGAATACCCATTATGAATCTGGTGTAGTCGTCGACTATAACTAGAGAGTATCTTTTCCCACCAAGACTTGTTGTTGGAATTGGCCCAAATAGATCCATGTGGAGCAACTACATGGGCTTGTCGATTGAGTTGGCAGTTTTGCTCTTAAATGAGCTTCTAGTTTGCTTTCCAAGCTAACAGGCATTGCATGGCCTTTCTTTTACGAAGTTGAACTTGGGTAGGCCTGCAACGAGATCTTTTGATGCTAGTTTGGACATGCTTTTGAAGTTTAAGTGGGACAACCATCTATGACATAGTCAGCTCATTTCTTCAGATGCTTTTGCCAGAAAGCATATTGTCTCGTTTGAGCTTAGTTGACCAAGTTTCACTGTGTAGACATTTACTTCTCTTGTCCCGGTTAGCTTTACAGCAGATGTCTTCAAATCTCTGACTTGAAACTGGTTATTGAGGAATGTTACTTGATGACCCTTGTCGCAGAGTTGGCTAATGCTTAGAAGGTTGTGTTGGAGACCTTCCATATATGCTGCTTTGCTGAAAGACACTGCACCATTACTAGTAGAGCCATATCCTCTTGTCATGCCCGAGCCGTTGTCTCCAAAGATGACTGAGGGACCCTCATTCTTTATGTAGTTAGACATAAGGGCTTCATCCCTAGTCATGTGTCTTGAGCATCCACTATTCAGATACCAGGTTGTGATTGTGGAGCTCTTTTCCTGTCATAACATTGAACCTTCATTTTGGTACCCATATTTGCATGGGTCCTACTTTGTTAGTACCCTTGGGGACCCTAATTTGTTTGATCTTGAGTCTCATATACATTGAATTATAATAGCACTTTATAGCCTTGTGGCCAACTCTATTGCACACAAAACACTTAGTATGATACATGCATGTGTGTGTGAGAGAGATCATTCTCCATTTGGACTTTTGTGGTCCTTTAGTCATTCTTCTGTTAAACTGATTTTCCTTCTTCCATATATCCTTGGGTCTCATGAAATGTGAGGAGTGTATCTTACCTCTACTGTACCTTCTCAATTGGTTTGTAGAGTTGGTTTTATTTAACTCTACGATCCTTAGAGGTTGGTGAGTAGAGGATGGGTTACTCTTCTCTTTTCTGAAGCCCAAGCCAGCATGAGATCCTTTACTCCTTGCAGTATGGATGGAAATAGTAGAACAATGTTGGACCGGTTCTTCCTTCTGTGAGGATTTCACAAAGGTAATGCTTCTACTAAAACTTGAGGCATTACTAGTGCTAGTTTCCTTTGTCTTTTCCACACATGGCTCTGAGGTGGATTCCCCAAAGCCTAAGCATGTTCTGTCAAATGTACTTCTCTAACTAGAGAGCAGGGAGTCCATGGATGATGAGGATTTGTTCCATGTAGAGATAGTCTTTTCTAGTTCCTCAATTTTAGAGTTTAGATTGGACTTTCTTTGTGCATTAAGCTCATTAGTTTATTTTAAGATCTCATTCTCAGCCTCAAGCTTGGAGAGAAGGTTAGTACTTAGAAGAGTTATTTCTAGCTCTTCTTGAACTTTATTTTTCTCCTCTTGAAGAAGTGAATGATCCTTAGACAGAACTCTGAACCACTTCATGTATTGATGTAGATCAGTTGTTATGACATGCAGTGAAGTTCTCAAATCATTAATGTCTATATCAGGAGAGTTGAAGTCAAATACCTCATCGAGACTTACTTTGTGTATGTTGGAGTTTATTTTGTCCTTTACATGTTTGGACCATTAGGCATAGATTGGCCATTTGTGGTTCTTTATCATCTCCAGATTCAGGATTGGAGTCATTCTCTGAATCACTCCACGATCCTCCAGCTACCAGGCTTTTTTCTCTCTTCTGAGGCCTTTTGTTGCCTTTGTATTCCTTCTTTGCATGTGATTTCTTCTTTAGTTCTTCTCTGAGAGGTTTGTTGCAGTTGGCAATGAAGTGGTCAGGCTTCTTGCAGTTTTAGCATAGATCATTAATTTGCTTATGGCTGTTGTAGTTGCTGACCTTCTTTGGCTTGCTGGTTTTACCTTGACGCATGAACCTTCTTAGTCTTTTTACCAGCATAGCAAAGTATTCATCATCGTCTTCGTCATAGTAAGAGTCAATATCAGTGTTGACCTTAGATGCACTTTCAGTTGCTTTGAGAGCAACACCCTTATCCTTCTTTCTTCCTTCTGATAGGGTTTCATCTCGTTGAGTCAGCTCCAATTCGTATGTTAGAAGATTGCCATATAGTTGTTGAACTATCATCTCATGAAGATTCTTTGACTCTCTAATAGTAGTGGTTTTGGCATCCCACCTGCTTGGTAGGGCTCTCATGAACTTTATGATTAGATCTTTGTTTGGATAGATCTTCCCATAAGCTTGTAGAGAGTTAAATAGAACGTTGAATCTCTCGTAGGTGGAAGTTACATTTTCTCCTTGAATAAGAGCAAACATTTCATACTGATGTGTCAGGAGTGATTGCTTGTTTTCTCTTACTTCTTCTGTTCCTTCGTGTATGATGAGTAGTGTTTCCCAAACCTCCTTCGCTGTTTTGCCGTTGACAACGTTTTCGAACAGATCATCTTCTAAGGATTGAAACAAAATGTTCTTAGCCTTCTTGTCTAGTTGGATAACTCTCTTCTCGTTGTCTGTCCACTCCTCTTTGACTTTGATTTGTATTCTGTTTGGATCATTTGTAGTTGGTTCAAGATTTGTTGGAACATAGGGACCATTCTGAATAATCTCAAATAGATCTTCATCTACTGAGTCCATGTATGCTTGCATCCTAACTTTCTAGTTTGCAAATTTATCTTTATTGCACATTGGTGGCTTGCTGCCTCCTCCAGTCCTTGATTCGCTTGGTAAGTGTGACATTAGATCTACTAAAGCTTTATAGATTGTATAATAGAACCTGCTTTGATACCAATTGTTATTTCCCAGAGGCACAATAGTTATCTAGAAGGGGGGGTTGAATAGATATTTAAAGATCTTTATGTTTTAACTTGTAAGTAGATAATGATTAAAGTTTTAGCGGAATTAATATTAGATTTAATCTCCCTTAAGATAGTGAGTTTATGAGAGTGACGCAGATATAGCAGTTATAGCAAGAATGTAAGAGACACGATCGTTTTAAGTGGTTCAGAGCACTTAAAGCTCCTAGTCCACTCTTCTACTCCTCGAGTAGGAAATCCACTAAGGATGTCTTTTACACTTTCTGAATCACTTAGATTGCTTCTAGACCAGCAGTCTAGGAACTTCTTAGTTCACTCTTGAACTCTTCAAGTCCAGCAGACTTGGCTCTTTTATAATTCACTTAGAACTCTTCAAGTCCTTCTGACTTGGAACTTTTTCTTTAGTTGATTGGTAGATGTTGAGTTCTTGATGGTTTCTACTCACTTGATGTTTAAGAACTTGTTCGAAAGAACTGAGTAGCTAAGCAAGCTTTTCTTTTTCTTAGATCATAGAGTTGAGCGTTGAGAGTTCTTGTAAGTTTTTTTTCAATGCTTACTTATTTCTCTCATCTGCTTGGTTTGCATATATGTGATCTTGAAAACTATCCGTTGGATCCATCTGTTGAAGCATTAAATGCGTTTGACATTTTTGTTATTTGATGGAGACTTTTCTACACATCTTCTGAATTGCATTCTGGCCCACTAACACAGTAGACTGCTTTCTCACCTAACACCTAAAAAGGTATTTTTCACCTTACCAATGGTACTTTCCTTAGCTTCTTTAATACGTTTCTTTGTTGCATACTAAGGATATCTCTTATGTCTTTGGAACTGGTGAGTACTACAACGTTTAGAATCCATTCCTCATTTGTTGGAGTTTGTCTCCACACAAAACATGAGGCTTGATGCTTCTGACACAAGACAAATGATACTCTATGATTTAGATCGTGGTACTCTACGATTCAGATCGTGGTGACTTGTCGCCTTGGTGCTTGGTCTGATGCTATCAATAGAGAGCAGTACGATTTCTCCTGAATACTTGCACACTAGGATCTTCGCTTGCTTGGGTTGTAAACTCTACGTTTTCGAGAGCACACTACGATCTTCGCTTGCTTGAGTTGTAAACTCTACGTTTTCGATAGCACACAACGATTTCTGAGCTGGCTCGGCAAACATTTGGACCACTCTACGATTTCCGAAGAGGCCCTTCAAGGAAGGCACACTACGATCCTTGAAGCTCTACGTTTCTGCCTTGACTTTTGCAATATTGATCAGATTGATACACTACGAATTCTTCGAAGCCTATCTATTACATCTCAAGATCAACCTAACAGCTTTGATCTTTCTATATATACATTCATTTACAGAATGATACACGTTAAGAGCTTAGATCAACCTAACAAATTTGATCTATCACTAAGTCCTTGTACATATATTCCTTGAAGGACTTTACAAATAATTATAAGCATTTACATTTAAAACATCAAATCAAAATATGCACTCTCCCAACACAATATATATATATATAGTGCTTGTATACATTGTATGTTGCTAAAAATGGATTGTTTTTGGTGTTAAATTAGTCACATGGGATAGTTAGGTTTGGTCACCAACTCTAGTACTTGGCAATTTTGACAAATTTCATACAATAATGCAAAGGAGAGTATTTTGGTCAATTGGCTTTAAATTTTAATGGCACAAAAGTAATCTTTACAAACCCTTAGGGTTTGATCCTTAGGGTTTAACCCTAAGGTTTTCAAAAACTAAATTTCTCAGGCTTTCAATTTAGGGTTTAAAATAAAAATAAAATTAGTTTCTAAAAATAGAAAATTAAGGTTTGTTAATTACTTAGGTTTTCTAATTACATTATACAAGAACATTAGGGTTTAATTATTTAATAATTATAGTTAACCTTGTTAATTAAGTAATTAGGGTTTATAATTAGTAATTAGGTTTTAAAATTATTAATTTGGGTTACTAAATATAGAAATTAGGGTTACTAAATATAGAAATTAGGGTTTCTAATTTCATGATTAGGGTTTTGAAAATTAGGTTCTCCCTAATTATGATTAATATCTACAATACCGGTTGTTGATCACATTAACACCATTTCTGACTGATCACAAACTCCAGTTTAGGTTTTAAATTAGGGTTTTTAAATTCAAAAAATTAGGGTTTTAATTTATAATTATGGTTTTCCATAATAACAAGATTTTACCTAAAATTACAAATCGTATAACACATAACACAATGTCTAAACATATTTTTAAAGTCTCATTTGACTTCAGAATTAGGGTTTAACAGTAATACTAGGGTTTATATAAATATTGCTAGGGTTTGGTTATAATACACCATAATTGACCAACCATTATCAATACGTACGTACAGTTAGGGGTGTAAACAATATTAAACGGATACAGATACAGGTATATCCGTATCCTTATCCGGAAAATCAATTCGCTATCCGTATTCGTATCCAGTATCCAACGGATTTTAAAAATATTATCCGTAACCGGTATTTGGAAAAATATTCGAATACGAATAATATCAGTTACCGTTTATTTTATCTGAATAGACAAATTATTCGAATATCCGAATATTCGAATTCGTTTATCAGTAACCTAATATAAA